>CAEMYA010001289.1:37024-58339 GCA_903131615.1 Diplodus sargus
CTCCTCATACATCTCCTTTCTCTCCTTCTCCCTCTCCTCTCTCTCTCTCTGTCTCTCTGCTTCTCTCTCTGCCATTTCCCTCCGTTTCTCCTCATTCATCTCCTTTCTCTGCCTCTCCATCTCCTCTCTCACTCTCATTCTCTCTGCTTCTCTCTCCTCCTTCTCCCTCTGCATCTGCTCTTCCATCTCCTGCTTCATCCTCCTCTTCTCCTTCTCTCTCTCTTTTCTCTCCCTCTCTCTCTCAGCCGCGAGTTGCTCTTGAATTTTCTTCATGTCTTTTTCATGTTCTTTCTGAAGTATCTTCGCCAGTTCCTCTCTCTCTTTTCGTATTTGTTCTTCTTTTGCTTTCAGGATGCGTTGTTTCTCCTCTTCGATTTCCCTCTCTGCCTTTTGGAACATCTCGTTGGTGTAGTGGCTTCCTCCGTTCCTCTGCGCTACATTTCTGATCTTCTGGAGCAGCTCATTGACCTGTGAGCGATCCTTCAGCTTATTGTTGAAGACGTGGTACTGGTTGTTACATCTGGCCACAAGTTCTTGAAGGTCGGTGTCACCATCTATGAATTTCTCGATGGTGATTTCTTCAAGACTATCACCATGAGTAAAGAGAACCATGCTGTATCTGTCTGCATCCTGGCCAAATATTTCTTGAATTTTTTGCACCGTCTGCTTTTCCTCTGCAGTGAATCTGCCCAGACGGATGACCACCAGAAACACATGGGGTCCAGGAGCAGCCAAACGAATGCATTGGCTCACATCTTTGACTGTTTTAATGTCCTCAAACCTGTTGTCAAATAGGCCCGGAGTGTCAATGACAGCAATCTGTTGCCCATCTATCTCACATTCATGCTTGAAACAGTCAACAGTCACAGACTTAGAAGCAAACTTTGATTCAAAGCCCTTTCGTCCCAGGATGGTGTTTCCAGCAGCACTCTTCCCAGCTCCAGTCTTCCCCACCATCACTATCCTCAGCTTCTTGTCATTCGTTATGATCTGTCCTGTGTAGAACAATGTGTGACACTGAATCAGACATCAGGTTGCACAGACATTGTCCTTCATGTGATGTGTAGAAAGATGGAAAAAGTAGAAACATCTGTTTCCTGCTTTTGGAGAAGCAAAATCATTGGAAAACATTTTAAACAAATAAACTATGATTGTATTCTCCAATGCAGATTTTCAGAGTGCTCATTTAGGACCCTGTCTATAAAAGTAAAAGTCTACAGGAGCTGTACATTATAGGTCCAAAACACGTTATTCAACTATTAAATCACCCTAAAACTATTGCACTTTAAAAAATGGACATGACTTACCCGAGTTGTTGGTCAGGTTTGGGTTGTAAGACTTGCTGGCCATGTTTGGGTCAAGGAGCACAGAGTAGATTCTGTAGTTCAAATGAAGACGCAGAGTTCTGAATGTCCGGAAAAAACTGCAGATGCCTTTATATGTTCGCCAAACCACATCCAGTATCAGCTGCACTGCTCTCATATCAAGATGAAACTGAAACTTAATGTAAGCTCTGAACCCATTGAACCCTGTTTAGGATAAAGACGCCCCCCATAGAAAAAACAAGGCGGCACTTTGTTAACTCTGCTCATCCCTCCCTCCACCATTTACAAGAAATGGCAGCACTTCTTTTCAATCATACATAATACGGACGGCTGCTTCCTCTGTCAAATGAAAATAGAACAGCCTGTTTTAATGTATCCAGGTTTGGATGTATATGGTTGAGTTTTTTCAGGGTTCTCAACAGCTTTTAAGCTCCAATGATTTCATGTATTCTTTTATGAGCAAAAAGTGGTCCAAAACACGTCAAAAGACGTGTTCTCTGTACATCCAGAAGACGTCCTCAGAGGAGCCAGAATGAAAGGTTTTATTTCGTCTTTTCTAGACGTTGTATAGACGTCTTATTTTGGATGCTATATGGATGTCATTAAAAGACGTTGTCAAGACATTGAACATCCAAAACACGTCATTCAAGGAGACAGAATGAACGTTATTAATACACCAGTCCATGGCAGGGCCCTTACTGATGGCGGAGGCTTCCACACAGCTGCACATCAGGAGCGAGTTTGGGGTTCAGTATCTTGCTCATACTTCCACATGTAGCTCAGTTCTGCCCCAGGGGATCCAGGATTTGAACCAGCGACCTTCCACTCACTAGTCAACCAGCTCTACCCACTGAACTACAGCCGCCCCGACAATGCAACATTGTGTGTTTGTCACTATTGTATTTATTTACATGGTTGCAAATGACAAAACCACAGCTTCTGATCACAATCACATGAAATAGGTACATTTTGTTATTCAGTCTTCAAAAGTAATCATAATACAAATGAAAAGTTTTGGAATCTTTTATGATCATCATCAGCTTATCACATGCTGCTGCAACAGCTGACAGGGCAATTTCATCAACTAATTCTGGCTGTGATATGGACGTCCAGTTCCTGGCCTGGACCGACTGACGTGATATCATTTGTCTTGGACGTCCATAGGATGTTGATAGGACTCTTCATATATTTCAATATAAGCCACAAAGGATGTAGAAGTCCTCCCATTATTTCAACAAATCACTTATCATACCCTAAATTTGCAAGCAAGAGCTTTTTTTTCTATAAAATACAAACTGTTAGTTTTTGGTAACAAACATTTTCTTTAAGTGAATAAATGAAAGATATTTTTAACCCTTAGAAAAACCATACAATATTAAATCGTTAAGTTATATTGTATGGAATGAATACTACAATTAAAAAAAATGGAATAAAATGTATACTGTCAGGCTTCACAAAATGGCAGGCAAGAACCCAATAGCACGACACAAAAAAACAGTTTCAGGTGCAAAAAGGTTTAATACAAAGCGAAGGTCGAACCAGGTGATCAACAGCGAAGCAAACAAATCCAAAAGGAGCAGGCAAAAGGGAGAGTCCAAAGTCCAAAAAAGCAGGTCGAAACACGAACAGGCAAGATCAGGATCAGAATCAATGATAGAACGCTGGAGAGCTAGGTTAACACACTAGACAATCTGGCAAAGGACTGAGGAAAAGGACCTGTACAAATACTGTAGGGCTGATTAGCTGATGAGAAGCAGGTGAGTATGGGGAGGAGCAGACCAGGTGGATCAAACCAACAGGTAATGCAGAGCAGGGGGTAGAGGCAGGGTCTGAAATTACATAAGAGTTCGTGTGGAAAAAACAGGGAACAGACAAGTGAAAAACTAAAGTCTGGCTGAAGTTGTGACAGAACCCCCCCCACCCCCCATAAGGGACGGCTCCTGACGTCCCACCAGGCTGGTCATGATGGTCCCTAAGGAAATCTGAGATGAGGTCAGGGTCAAAGATGTTACGAGCCGAAACCCACGAGCGCTCCTCAGGGCCATAACCCTCCCAATCGACAAGGTATTGGAAACCCCTTCCCCGCCGTCGCGACTTGATGAGACGATTAACAGAGTAAGCAGGACCCCCGTCAATGAGCTGGGGGGGTGATGGGGGTCTGGAGGAGGGCTGAAGCTGGCTCTCCTTAACGGGTTTGACCTTGGAGACGTGGAAGGTGGGATGAATCCTCATGGAGCGAGGAAGGCGGAGACGGACTGCAGCAGGGTTGATGACCTTACTGATGGAGAACGGGCCCACAAACCTTGGGGCCAACTTCCTAGACTCTACCCGGAGTGGGAGATCATGTGTGGACAGCCAAACCTTCTGACCAGGAGTGTAGCGGGGTGCAGGGGTCCGACGGCGGTTTGCATTTCTCTGGTGCCGGTTGGATGAACGCAGGAGAGCAGAATGGGCCTGCAACCAGGTGCGCCGACAGCGCTGGATTAACACTTGGACAGATGGGACACTGGCTTCTTGCTCCTGCTCAGGGAACAGTGGAGGTTGGTATCCCCAAGAGAACTGGAAAGGAGAAAGCCCCGTTGCAGAGCTTGGAAGTGTATTGTGAGCATACTCAACCCACAGAAGCTGCTTGGACCGGGAGGATGGGTTCTGGGACGTGATGCAACGCAAGGCTGTCTCCATTTCCTGGTTCATCCGTTCAGTCTGTCCGTTGGATTGAGGATGGAAACCAGAGGATAGACTGACCGTGGCTCCCAACAGCTGGCAAAACTCTGTCCAGAAACGAGAAGTGAACTGTGGCCCCCGGTCTGAGACAATGTCACAAGGGATGCCGTACAGACGGAAAACATGATGCAACATAAGTTCAGCTGTTTCTTTGGCAGATGGTAGTTTGGGCAATGGAACAAACTTCTGGCAGACAGCAATAAACTCCTTGGTGTCCTCTTCCATGGAAGCCCACCAGAAACGTTGCTTCAGCAGAGCTAGGGTGCGCCTAACCCCCGGGTGACAGGCAAGGCGAGAAGAATGTCCCCACTGGAGGACCTGAGAGACAGGGCATCTGGTTTGACGTTCCTGGAACCTGGGGGGTAAGACAGGGTAAAATCAAAACGATTAAAGAATAACACCCACCTGGCCTGACGGGAGTTCAACCGTTTGGCTGACCGGATGTACTCCAGGTTTTTGTGGTCTGTCCACACCAAAAACGCATGCTTCGCCCCCTCCAACCAGTGTCTCCACTCCTCGAGAGCCATCTTGACAGCCAGTAGGTCTCGATTTCCATCATGATAATTCCTTTCTGCTGGGGACAGTTTGCGGGAGAAGAAAGCACATGGATGTAATTTTTGATCCTCTGACCTCTGAGACAGGACTGCCCCCACCCCGGAGTCTGACGCATCCACTTCCACAACAAACTGGCATTCTGGATCTGGAAGGATGAGAATGGGAGCAGAGGAGAATCGTGATCTTAACTCCCTGAACCCCCTTTCTGCAGCAGGGGACCATTGAAAGGCTACCTTCTGGGAGGTGAGAGCTGTCAGGGGGGCTGCCACAGAACTATAATTGCGGATAAACCTACGATAGAAGTTGGCAAACCCCAGGAACTGTTGAAGTTTCTTCCGAATGGTGGGAACCGGCCAATCCACCACCGCCTTAACTTTGGTGGGATCCATGTGAATATGTCCGACTGATATGATGTATCCCAGGAACAACACCTCAGTGGCATGGAACTCAGACTTCTCTGCCTTGACGAACAACTGGTTCTCTAGGAGTCTCTGGAGGACACTACGTACATGCTGCACATGTTCCTGTTCAGACTTTGGGAAGATGAGAATATCGTCAAGATATACAAACACAAATACATTGAGAAAATCCCTGAGCACATCATTCACCAAGGCCTGGAATACTGCAGGGGCATTAGTGAGTCCGAAAGGCATAACAAGGTACTCATAGTGGCCCCTCGGGGTATTAAATGCCATTTTCCACTCATCCCCCTCCTGAATGCACACAAGCCGATAGGCATTCCTGAGATCAAGCTTGTAAAAACACAGAAGCACCTTGCAACAGTTCAAATGCAGAAGAGATGAGTGGGAGGGGGTACCTGTTTTTAATGTTGACGTCATTCAGACCACTGTAATCAATGCATGGCCGGAGAGATTTGTCCTTTTTGTCCATGAAGAAAAATCCAGCTCCAGCAGGAGACGAAGAGGGACGGATGATGCCTGCTGCCAGTGAGTTGTTAATGTATTCATCCATAGCCTTGGTTTCAGGGGCTGACAGAGAGAAGAGTCTGCCCCTTGGTGGTGATGAGCCAGGGAGGAGGTCAATGGCACAATCATAAGGGCGGTGTGGGGGAAGCGAGGTGGCCCGTACTTTGTTGAACACCTCCTTTAAGTCATAGTACTCGGATGGGACACCTAAGAGATCTGGGAACTCATTAGCGGAAGAGGTGTTTAAGGCAGGTAAAGAGGCAGATTTCAGACAGACCGCATGACAATGTTCACTCCATTGTAGAATGGAACCTGTCCTCCAGTCAATGTGTGGATTATGTTTTATTAACCAGGGAAAGCCCAGGATGACTGGCTGTTGAGGAGCATTTATCAGGTGAAAGATAAGTGATTCAGTGTGGTTACCTGATATGTCCAGATGAACAGGAACAGTGCTGTGCGTTACTGTGCAGGGGAGGCGCCCATCCAGGGCAGTAGCATTGATAGGCTTGACCAAGGGTTCCTGATTAATACCCAGCTGCATGGTTAGTGTCAGACCCGGAGTCAATGAGGACAGGGACTGTGTGTAATTGTCCGTTCCAGTTGAGCTGGGCATGAAGTAGTGACCGAGAGGGCATTTCAGAGTTCATGATGCGACTCACCAGTGCCCTCTGGATTCCTGGTGAGCCCTGTCTTTTACTGGACAGGAAGACACATAATGGCCTCCCTGCCCACAGTACATGTGGCAGTTCTCCCTTTGGCGCTGCTGTCGTTCAGCAGTTGACAGCCTGGTCCTGCCAAGTTGCATGGGCTCATCTGGGTCGCTAGGGGCACTCGCAGGAGGAGAAAGCATTGAAGGGGGAAGGTGACGCTGGAGGCCGGGGAAGACTTATGGGAGTACTGGTCAGCGCTCTCTCTCGTCTCCTCTCCTGGAAACGTCCATCAATGCGGATAGCTGTGGCGATGAGAGCGTCTAAATCTGTCGGAGGGTCCCGAGCCGCCAGCTCGTCTTTATTGTCATCAGAGAGTCCGTTGAAGAAAGCGTTGGTCAGGGAGGAAGAGTTCTAGTCACTCTCCACAGTGAGTGTCCGGAGCCACTCTTGACCTCTCAGTGGGATATGTGAGAGGCTGTAGTTCAAAAGTCAGTGTGCACAGAGTCAGAAAAGAGCGGCAGGTACCTGGGGCTCCCGAAAAGCGCTCTAGAGCACTTAAGCGGGGTTCTGGACCCGAGACGGCAGGAACAGAAGAACTGGTGGGTGGCGGAACCGCTGGCGTTGGCTGACCTTCATCAGTTGCTGGAGCTGACCACTCAGAGTCTCCAGATGTTGATTGTGGCATGCAGAAGACTCCTTGAAAGCCACCTCCGTATAGGTGAAGCATTTCTCCTGGTGGTGTAGAGCAGCAGCTTGTGCTGCCAGTTCTTGCTTTATGTTCTCCGTGTCGGCTGGGTTCATTTTTGGCCAGATTGTACTGTCAGGCTTCACAAAATGGCAGGCAAGAACCCAATAGCACGACACAAAAAAACAGTTTCAGGTGCAAAAAGGTTTAATACAAAGCGAAGGTCAAACCAGGTGATCAGTCAGCGAAGCAAACAAATCCAAAAGGAGCAGGCAAAAGGGAGAGTCCAAAGTCCAAAAAGGCAGGTCAGGATTTGGAATCAGAATCAATGATAGAACGCTGGAGCGCTAGGTTAACACACGAGACAATCTGGCAAAGGACTGAGGAAAAAGACCTGTACAAATACTGCAGGGCTGATTAGCTGATGAGGAGCAGGTGAGTATGGGGAGGAGCAGACCAGGTGGATCAAACCAACAGGTAATGCAGAGCAGGGGGGAGAGGCAGGGTCTGAAATTACATGAGAGTAAGTGTGGAAAAAACAGGAAACAGACAAGTGAAAAACTAAAGTCTGGCTGAAGTTGTGACAGTATATAAAACTTCCATAGGATATAAAGCAACAGCTACTAAAACTAAACTCTTCTAAAATAAATAGTTTACTGCCATTATGAATCATCTAAACGCTGCTTTTACAGCGTCAGTATGCTGTTTATTACACTATTAACAGCAAAAACTGTTTTGGCCCAATTGAAGTTAATTTAAGAAAATGGCCATGAACAGACAAACATGTTAGTATTTCTAGTAGAATATAAATATTTCAACAAGTTCAAACCTTGAACATGAAGTCAGCTATGTGTCTGTGACTACTCAGTGTTTTAGCCAAGTGTTTGGCTGCATTGTGCATAAAAACAACAGAGCCCACAGTCCCAGGATTTAACCTGTTTCGACTCGCTTCAGGTCCATGAACAGGTGCACTGAAGGTGCGCTCACTGGATGAGCTTGTTGCTGCAGCGCACAGCCGAGCTCAGGCCAGCATGGAGAGGTGAGGGTATGCACAACAGTGATCTCTTCAAAAGGCAAAGGGGAGTCGACAGAAGAAAAAAGTACTGGAACTTCTTACTTAGCAGGAAATGCCTCGTGACAGGAAATCTGCTGGTGTGTGTATCCGTGTATGACTGACAGACAGACAAAGTGACAGAAAGAGGTAAAAGAAAGTGGAAAGTGAACTATAGCAGACACTGCTTTCTAAGTTTTTGCTGTACGTTATTAATAACTCATAATAAGTCCAACTCACTGCTTTGTCAGTCATTGACCTGGCTGCCCACACCTGTGATATATTCTGGTAAAACTGACCCAAACCCGCCTGACCCACAGGTGTGTTCCCGGGTCCTGTGGGTTACGGGTCGACTGGAGTGACATATTGAGTTGACCGCTGCCACCGTGTGATACTGTGTGATTGTGGCTGTTACGGTCAGTGAGGCCTGATAATGGAAAGATGTCCTGGGTAGGTTGAACCGTCCTCAAAGTAGATCTTCAGGCCTCTCCTGTCAAACAGGCCCAGGGTGTCAGTGACAGAAATTTGGTGCCTTTCCACCTCAGCTTTACTCTTAGAACAGTCATAGATGTCCATTGAAAAAGAACAAAGACAATATATTTAATGCATGCTTCACATCATCAGCTTAATTGTTTTTTGGATTTATATGTTTTAAGTCTCAAGACTTAAAACATTTCTTTTTGCCACTGCTTTTAGCTGAAGCAATTCAAGTCTTTGAACTGCATTATGACTCTGACTCTACAGTCTTGTTTCTTTTAAAGCTTTTCTATTTTAGCCTACTTTTTTTTGATGTTTGTTTTTTCTTAATGTTTTTACTGGTCTTAAAATGCAATTCTTAATGTTTTTTAATGCAATTTGTATGTCTTTTAATGTAATTTGTGTGTGCCCGTAAAGCACTTTGAGTTGCCTTGTGTCTGAATTGTGCTATACAAATAAACTTGCCTTGCCTTTCTGAACTTGATGCAGAAAATCATCTCTGACAATCTCTGAACCCGTCAACCGCTGTCATGAAAATGCTGATACCAGAGATGACAGGAAATGGGGATGAGAAGGAGGATGACAGGCAGCACAGTGAGGACAAAGTCTCTGTACATGGGGCACATGTTCTACCAACTGAGCTACTGGAGCAAATTGTGTTTAACCACAACAGTTTTACAAAGTGTTCCTGAGCTCCTGTGTCTATCCTTTACAACATTATGTCTTTCACAAAGTGTTTACACTGCAAATGTATGCCCTTCAGAAACATATTCACTTTCAACAACAAAATAATTTTGTTTCTACAGGGTGAAAACAGAGGCTGAAAAAAACTACCAATTTAAAGAACATTAATGTCTGTCTGTGAAAAAGTGAACAGCCTTAACAGATACATGAATGTAGATAACCTTTCTATCCGTGTCCGTAAGAGGATGTGGTACCAAAACAGGATGTTCTGTTTAACTGAGTGTTCGACAGGTTTGGCCTTTTCTTGTAAATGGTGGAGGGAGGGGTGAAAAGGGTTCCTGACCTGAGATCACAGTGTGGTCACAGTTTGTTAAGACTCTGTTTTCACCCTGTAGAAACAATATGGCGGTGACTTCTGATGATCTTTCCTTGTTGCAGCTGAACCGCAGACACGTGCAGAGGAGGAGCTACAGCTGCTTGGGTGTCTGTCTCTTTGCACCTGATGTTCAAAGTGCTCTCTTTTTTCACGGTGTAAGTATTGTGTGTGTGTATTGTGGAAAATACTTTTCGGGCTGTTTTGCTAGTTTGGAGAACAGAATAACATGAATTGCAATCAAATGTGTTCCAAGTTTTTTTCTATCTATTTTTCTATCTATCCTTTTAATTAGTGTTTTAACTTTAAAAAACATTATATTTGTGAAAAATAGGCCATAAATGTTCAAGAATCTAAAATCATGTCAATCATTGTCAAACAGCTTTTGCCAATTAACTTCAGATCATCAAGCACTGGTGGAAATTATTTAAACATGCTGTTGGCTGATCTTCAAAATATCAGAGATTAAACGAGTAATATGAGGACAACTACAACTCAAAATGTTTTACTGAAGTTAAAGCAGCATTAATACAGTTTTCCATAACAAGTAAAGTCTTGTATTCAAAGTTTTGTCAGTAAACTTTATTCATCAGGAATTAAAAGTAATAGAGTACACTATGAAATAATATAATGACATAGCCTCTGAAATTAATGACAAATTTTGACTAACAGAAAAACAAAAGAAAGAAAACAATGTCAGATTCACAAACAGTGATAATATGCATTCAAGTAAACAGATCAGAGTGAGGATATGAAAACAGATTTTGATTTAACAAAATTAAATGACAATCAAAACAAGAAAACGTTATATATAAAAATAATTTAATGTAAAATCTAGCTTGAGTTATGATAATGATTGAATGATTGATCAAGTTCTTATTTTCGTGTTGTGCACATAGAGACACCAAAAGTTTTTCATTACAAGATTGAAAACAATTTTTCAGCTGAAACAAGATATTCTGCCATCACTCTCAGGCTTTTTTGCGATCCTTCAGCTTATTGTTGAAGACGTGGTACTGGTTGTTACATCTGGCCACAAGTTCTTGAAGGTCGGTGTCGTCACTCAAGAATTTCTCGATGGTTTTGTCAAGATCGTCACCATGAGTAAAGAGAACCATGCTGTATCTGTCTGCATCCGGGCCAAATATTTCTTGGATCTTTTGCACCGTCTGCTTTTCCTTTGCAGTGAATCTGCCCACACCAATGACCACCAGAAACACATGGGGTCCAGGAGCAGCCAAACGAATGCACTGGCTCACATCTTTGACTGTTTTAATCACCTCAAACCTGTTGTCAAACAGGCCCGGAGTGTCAATGACAGCAATCTGTTGCCCATCTATCACACATTCATGCTTGAAACAGTCAACAGTCACAGACTTAGAAGTGCACTTTGATTCAAAGCCCTTTCGTCCCAGGATGGTGTTTCCAGCAGCACTCTTCCCAGCTCCAGTCTTCCCCACCATCACTATCCTCAGCTCCTTGTTATTTGTGATGATCTGTCCTGTGTAGAACAATATGTGACACTGAATCAGACATCAGGTTGCACAGACATTGTCCTTCATGTGACGTATATAAAGACAGAAAAAGTATAAACATCTGTTTCCCACTTTGGGAGAAGCAGAATCATTGGAAAACATTTTAAACAAATAAACCATGATTGTATTCCCCAAACGCAGATTTTTAGAATGCTCACTTAGGACCCTGTCTATAAAAGTATAACTCTACAGGAGCTGTACATTATAGGTCCAAAAAATGGTAGTCAACCATTAAATCACCCTAAAACTATTGCACTTTAAAACATGGACATGACTTTTAAGACTTGCTGGCCATGTTTGGGTCAAAGAGCAGATTCTGCAGTTTAAATGAAGACACGGAGTTCTGAATGTCTGCAAAAAACTGCAGATGCTTTATATGTTAACCAAACCACATCCAGTAACAGCAGCACTGCTCTCATATCAAGACGAAACTGAAACTTAATGTAAGCTCTGAACCCATTGAACCCTGTATAGGATAAAGACGCCTCCTATAGAAAAAACAAGGCAGCACTTTGTTAACTCTGCTCACCCCTCCCTCCACCATTTACAAGAATTGGCTGCAGGCAGGCTTATTTTAAACCTTACATAATACTGCAGGCTGCTTCCTCTGTCAAATGAAAATATGTTATATGTTTTAATGTATCCAGGTTTAGATGTATATGGTTGAGTCTTTTCAGGGTTCTCAACAGCTTTAAAACTGCAATGATTTCATGTATTCTTTTAACATATTTAACTGCTTTAAAGCATATACAAATGTCATGTATAGTTTTGCTGATAGGACTCTTCATGCATTTTAATATAAGTCACAAAGGATGTAGAAGTCCTCCCATTATGTCAACAAATCACTCATCACTCAGAACATAAACATAAACATTTTCTTTAAGTGATTAAATGAAAAAAATGTAACCCTTCGAAAAAACATCCAATATTAAATCCTTAACTAATATTTTATGGAATGAATAATAATTGTTCACTGCTGTCATTATGAATCATCTATAAGTTGCTTTTACATTGTCAGTATACTGTTTATTACACCATTAACAGCAAAAACTGTTTTTGGCCCATTTGAAGTTAATTTAGAAAGAAAATTGCCGTGAACTTGTTTGGCTGCACTGTGCAAAGAAACAATAAAGCCCACAGTTCCAGGATTTAACCTGTTCTGCCTTTCCATCTCATCTTTACTCTTACAAAGACAATATATTTAATGTCACATCATCAGCTTCATTGTTTCTTGATGTATATGCTCATTCTGAATTTGATGCAGACAATCATCTCTGATAATCTCTGCACCCAATATGTGTTGTCGTGAAAATGCTGTTACCTTTTAAAATGTATTTATTGGCCTTTTCATGGCTTTATTTAAAGGACAGCTGACAGAGATGACAGAAAATGGGGATGAGAAGGAGAATGACAGGCAGCACAGTGAGGACAAAGCCTCTGTACATGGGGCACATGTTCTACCAACTGAGCTACCGGATTTACAAGTTTTTACCAGTTTTACAAAGTGTTCCTGTTTCTATGCTTTATGAGATTATGTCTTTAACAAAGTGTTTACACTGCAAATGTATGCCATTTAGAAACATATTCATTTTCAACAACAAAATAATTACTTATACTACTACAAAAATTACACACAGTAGTTACACTCTGACAAAAGAGCACTTTGAACAATAGGAGCAAAGAGACAGCAGCTGTAGCTCCTCCTCTGCACGTGTCTGCTGTTCAGCTGCAACAGGGAAAGATCATGATCATGAACCAGAAGTCACCGCCATGTTGTTTCTACAGGGTGAAAACAGAGGCTGAACAAACTACCAATTTAAAGAACAATAATATCTGTCTGCTGCAGAGACAGCCCAGTTTTATACAAGAGTGGTGACGTGGTGAAGTGACTCTTGTGACAACACAATAAAACAGCCTTAACAGATACATGAGTATAACTCAACCTTTCTATTTGTTTCCATATGAGGATGTAGGGGACCAAACAGGAAGTTCTGTTTAACTGAGTGTTCAACAGGTTTGGCCTTTTCTTGTAAATGGTGGACGGAGGAGTGAAAAGGGTTCCTGACATGAGATAGCAGTGTGATCATAGTTTCTTCAGCCTCTGTTTTCACCCTATAGAAACAATATGGTGCTGACTTCTGGTTCATGATCATAATCTTTCCCTGTTGCAGCTGAACAGCAGACACGTGCAGAGGAGGAGCTACAGCTGCTTGGACATCAGCCTCTTTGCTCCTAATGTTCAAAGTGCTCTTTTGTCAAGTTCTATTTTAGTGTGTGTGTGTTTCTTTGTAGTTCTTTTAAATAGTTTTGCCAAATTGTAGGAAAGTCACACAGTTGTCACACTGCATGTTGTGAGACGACTCTCACTCGATTCAAGACTCCAACCACACAACTATAGATGAATGTGTCTCTGGTTCTGCTGTATTGATACTGATCATTTGTTTTCAAACAGTCCATAATGAGTCCAACTGTATTATAGGAGTGAAAATGCTGGACCAGTGTACTGCTTTTTGCCCACAATGCAACAGGGCCATAGAGTGACATCACTGGAGGCAGTTGATCAGATTACATGCAGCCTCCTCTGATCAGTATGTGCTGGTAACCGAGCAGAAGAGTTGGTTTGAGGCTCAGAGCTCCTGCAGGCAGCACCACACAGATCTGGTCAGTGTGAGGAGTCCGGCTGAGAACCAGGAGCTGAGGAGCAGACTGCAGGCCGACCAGGCTGTGCAGGAGGCCTGGATCAGCCTTTCAAAGTACACTACGTTTAATCTTTGAAGAACAACCCTGCTGGTTTTGTGCTGGTGTCTGTTAATGATTTGTACGTATTTATGCAGACAGTACTAACTTGGTCCCTGTCGTTGTTTGATATTTTGTCTCTAAATACAAGATGTCTGATTTGCTAATACTAAAATTAATACTAATACTAAGAAATATCATGATAAAATGAAGTAGGTATAATATATTGTTCACAAATCACATTATTCTGCATCATCTTCCATTCAAATGTCAAAATCTTCCAAATCTTTCATACAGTGTAGGTTTTATTGTTAGTAAAATACGTCACACATTTTTTATACAGTATTGTAATAAACATATTAATTTACTAGGTGACTATAAATAACATAATTTGAGTGATGAACTAGAGTTTCAGTGCTCCCTCTCACCTTAACCTCAGTAAATAAACAAACACAGCCGTTAACAGCAGGTTGGACTGATGTGAGGCTGCATTCACGTGCAGTAGGACATCCCAGCTTTGACACGAACCTTAATCATGCATACAGCACAAAGATACAACTGCAGCCATCAAGCGGTTTCCTATGAACTAAACTGGATGCTACACAAATTATGCCAATCAATCACGGGTGTATATAATATGTAATTTATTTATGGATTTAAACAAAAATGTAGTCTTATTTTTAAAGTTCTTACTTAACTTATATGTCCGAGTTTTGTTGAACGCACCTCTGAGAAAACAAACTGCGCCACAAGATGTCAGCATTCTGTCCGTCTTTGTGTGAGGTACAGTAGATGTTTCTCTAAACTCTTTTACAGTAAAACATACAGGTTTAGTTACTTAATTTGACATTAAATCAGTGTGATAACTGATATGGTGTGAACACGTTACAGCATTACAGGAAACTCAGCCTCTATGTGGGGTTACTGGTCCTGTAGTGTTAGCTAACGTTAGCAATGATAGCTTCAACTGTTGTTAAGCTGCTGATGCTAACTTTAGCTGTAACTGACTTACCCGAACTCTTTGTTTTTATCAAAATAAGAAGGTTTGATGTAGGTAGGATCATCCTAACACATACTAAAGTGCAAATGCTCATCCATAATATAGAGGAATAAGGAAATAATAAACTAGCCTTGGGCTCGTCCTTTAAACTGACATTCAGGGGTTTTCATATTCTGACGAAATTAACATTTCTGTAAATTCTTCAATTGTCTCATTAACTTTAAAAAATGGAGGGAGCTGGCAGACAAGACAAACAAACAGCCCACCTGGTCTCTTCAAAACAAAGTTGTAGTTTTGACTCCATATGCTCAGACAAACATTAACTGACAGTAACCAAATGTCCTGTCCAGACAACATGTACACACTGAAGTGGTCTACTGCAAACCAAAATGTGTGAAGGGACGACTCTACACACACACACAATGAACGCTGGCCCTGAGAGTTCAACACACTGTGACTGAAGAAAAACACAAAATTAGACAAAACACAAGAAAATAAAAATAAAAAACACCTGCGCACTAATTTGACAAAACATGTGCAGTATTTACAAAACACAACTAAATGGAGAAAACTGAGAAAACAGAACTATATGCAGAGATGCACAGACGACGACAGACGCTGTTTCCAGGGATGTTAAAAAGTGATGAACACAGCTGGGGCACGCTTGATGTTGCCGTGGTTTGTGACTCATGAAGTTATTAGAGGTAAAAGTGGTAAAGCTGTTTTGGTAGATTAACAATGGTGTCCCAGCTGTGTTCATATCATTTAGTGTCCCCCCTGTTTTCAAATTTGATATTTTCAGAGTTTCTGTATTTAGTTTTGCTTTTTGTATATGCGACACATTTCTTTATTTGATTTGGTTTGGAGTTTTCAAAATTTTGTATACTTGTGTCAAATCTACAGTCACAGAGCTGACTTTATAACTTCATGAGTCAGGAACCATGGCAACAACAGGTGCGTCCCAGCAGCTCTGGAAACAGTTTCTGTTGTCGTCTGTGCTACCTGCAGCTTTCATGTGTTTCTGATTTTTCTGTCTTTGCAGAACATTTCTGTGTTTGGTTGTGTTTTGTAAATGCTGCCACATGTTTTGTCAAATCGGTGCAGATGTTTTCTTAATTTGCTTGTGTTTGGTTTATTTGTATGTGTTGTCTTAAGTTCCAGTTCGTTGAGTGTCTGAAAAATATGCTCACTCTGAACAAACATCTCCGCTTCAAATGTCTAGAACTCCACGATGGTTCTCACTAAGATGGAAATGCACAAAAAACAAAAACACACAACCACTTACTTGTGGTCACGAACCATTTAGTATCCAAACTCCACGAGGAAAGGAGACATTGGAGACAAAGACAGGAGGTAAGACGGCATCCACAATAAGTAACACACCATTTTGTGCACTTGTATTTGTTATTTACAGATTTTCATTTTTCATTATTGATTCACAAATGTGGATAATTTCTCTCATTACTGCAGATCATGGAGGAAAGTTTGAAGAAGCTGCTTCTCTTTGGTTTGTACTTCTCTCTCATCAACTCTGATCAGAACTGAGTACAAATGATTCATTCATAATATGCATACAATTGTATTCTTGCCAATGTGTGTTTTTTAGTCTCACAGTTTTATTCTGATTCACAGGGACGTTTCTGATCATTTTGGAGGTCACACACCAGACAGCTGAGAAAATATATGTTCATGTTTGTCTTGAATTTAACTTCAGCTTTTTGAGTTCTGGTGGAAATTATTTAAACATGCTGTTGGCTGATCTTCAAAATATCAGAGATTAAACGAGTAATATGGGGACAATTACAACTCAAAGTGTTTTACTTAAGTTAAAGCAACAATAATGATGTTCTCCATAACAAGTAAAAGTCTTTTATTTAAAGTCTCTCTCAAATAAATGCACAAAGTACTGTCAATAAACTTTATTCATCGGGAATTAAAAGTAATAGAGTACACTATGAAATAATATAGTGACATAGCCTCTGAAATTAATGACAAACTTTGACTAACAGAAAAAAACTAAATAAATAAACAATGTGAGATTCACAAACAGTGATTATATGCATTCAAATAAACAGATCAGAGTGAGGAAATTAAAAAACAGATTTTGAATGATCAAAAGTAAATGAAAATCAAAACAAGAAAACTTGAAATATAAAAATAATTTCATGTAAATCTATCTTGAGTTATGATAACGATTGAATGACTGATCCAGTTTTTATTTCATGTCGTGCACATAGAGACACCAAAAGTACAGCGCTCAAACAATTTATTACATTTCATTTCATTACAAGATTAAAAAAAAAAGTTTCAGCTGAAACAAAATATTCTGCCGTCTCTCTCTCAGGCTTTTTTGGTCAGAGCATTTGATTTATTGATTGCTGTCAGAATATTCTGGGATTTTCTAAAATAACTCACCAACCTTCACTTTAAATGGCCCTTAAAACATCCATCCTGGGGCGCTGAGAGCTGTTTTTGCAAAATCTACAACTCCATTAAAGGATACAATAATCATCCTCCTCAGCCCTCCTTCTAACCTCTTTTATTGTTTGTACTTCAACTCTTCTTCTTTCTAAACATCTCTCTCCTTAACATCTCTTCATACAGTCTTTTCATTTCATCCCTTTTGTCTTTAAGCTCCTTCTCCCTCTCTGCCCTCTCTCTCTCTCTCTCTTTGTTTTCCTTCATCTCCCAACGTTTCTCCTCATTCATCTAATTTCTCTCCCTCTCGGTTCTCTCTCTCTGTCTCTCTGCTCCTCCATCTCCTGCTTCACCTTCTTCCTTTCCTCCTCTAACCCTCTTTCGTCTCCCTCTCTCTTTCAGCCTTGTGTTGCTCTTGAATTTTCTTCATGTTTTCTTCATGTTCTTCCTGAAGTTCCCTCTCCAGTTCCTCTCTCTCTTTTCGTATTTTTTCTTTTTCTGCTTTCAGGATGTGTTGATTCTCGTCTTCCATTTCCCTCTCGGCCTTCGACATCTCGTTCCTGACGTACACCAACTCATCTTTTTTCTGCCTAAACATCTCTTCATACAGTCTTTTCATTTCATCCCTTTGGTATTTAAGCTCCTTCTCCCTCTCTGCCCTCTCTCTCTCCCTCCTCTCTTCGTTTTCCTTCATCTCTTTCCATCTCCGCTCAAACATCTCCTTTCTCTCCCTCTCCCAATCGGTTCTCTCTTTCTGTCTCTCTGCTTCTCTCTCCTGTACCCCCCTCCGTCTCTCCTCATTCATCTCCTTTCTCTGACTCTCCATCTCCTCTCTCAATCTGATTCTGTCTGCTTCTCTCTCCTCTTTCTCCCTCTGCTCCATTTCCTGCTTCTCCCTCCGCCTCTCCTCCTCTCTGTCTTTCCTCTCCCTCTCTCTCTCAGCCTCATGTTGCTCTAGAATTTTATTCATGTCTTTTCCATGTTCCTCCTGAAGTTCCTTCCCCAGTTCCTCTCTCTCTTTTAGTTTTTGTTCTTCTTTTTCTTTCAGGATGCGTTGTTTCTCCTCTTCGATTTCCCTCTCGGCCTTTTGGAACATCTCGTTGGTGTAGTGGCTTCCTCCATTCCTCTGCACTACATTTCTGATCTTCTGGAGCAGCTCATTGACCTGTGAGCGATCCTTCAGCTTATTGTTGAAGACGTGATACTGGTTGTTACATCTGGCCACAAGTTCTTGAAGGTCGGTGTCGTCATCTATGAATTTCTCGATGGTTGTTTCTTCAAGATCGTCACCACGAGTAAAGAGAACCATGCTGTATCTGTCTGCATCCTGGCCAAATATTTCTTGAATCTTTTGCACCGTCTGCTTTTCCTCTGCAGTGAATCTGCCCACACCAATGACCACCAGAAACACATGGGGTCCAGGAGCAGCCAAACGAATGCACTGGCTCACATCTTTGACTGTTTCAGTCTCATCATACCTGTTGTTAAACAGGTCCGGAGTGTCAATGACAGCAATCTGTTTCCCATCTATCTTACATTCATGCTTGGAACAGTCAACAGTCACAGACTTAGAAGTGCACTTTGATTCAAACTCCTCTCGTCCCAGGATGGTGTTTCCAGCAGCACTCTTCCCAACTCCAGTCTTCCCCACCAGCACTATCCTCAGCTCCTTGTTATTTGTTATGATCTGTCCTGTGTAGAACAATGTGTGACACTGGATCAGACATCAGGTTGCACAGACATTGTCTTTTATAAGACGTATACAAATATGAAAAAAGTAGAAACATCTGCTCGCCGCTTTGGGAGAAGCAACATCATTGGAAAACCTTTTTAACTCTTGTGCCCTCCTCAAAATTACTACCCTCTAACCACCTTCGTGGCAAAAATTTACGTGCACAAAAAAATTGTGATTAAATCACCAAACATCAATATTTAGCTTTTTTTCATAAATCACATAAACAACTTCAGACTTACTCAAAACTACCAAACATTCAATAATTTTCAGGATTCTAACCTTTTAAATGCCAGTTTAATAATTTGAATAATTTCATGTGTGTGTGACATTTTTTGAAATCAACATCTGATTCATCAATGTGAACATTTATTGTGCAAACTGCAACAACTTTGGAAACTTCAACAACAAAAACAAAACAGAACATATGAAATATTAAGAAAATATGAAATATGAACAGAAATATCAAGGCATTGAATATATGATGTATGTGTGTGTGTTTGAGAGAAACAGATACATGGAGAGTGTGTGTGTGTGTGTGTGTGTGTGTGTGTGTGTGTGGTCCTGCAGCATGTGGCCTGATGCTCCCTACAAATGTACTTGTTAGACTTGGTGCAGGTGGTAGAAGAGCTCTTTTTCAGGCCTCTGCTCAACCAGCACACACCTCTCCTTCTAGTGGAGCTGGTCAATGGCGCTGTCAGAATGAGAAGTCCCATGTATGCCTGAATCTCTTGGGCATCCACATTACTCAATCCTGACACTGAACGCCTCCCGTATAAGTTTGTCATTTGCAAAATGAGCTGGATCGTCTCAGGAGTGAAGAAAAGGTCAAAAGATGATGCTCCATCATGGGTTCTTATATGAATATCTCGTGGGCCCTGGCATCATGCCAGTGGGTGCCTGCATACAGCGCAGCGTCTCAGCATGAGATGGAGACCAGACTTGCCCCTTCTTTGCTGTCCACTCACTTTTAGGATGGACAGGATCCTCAGTGTCCTCTTCGCTCTCAGCAGACAGGTCAGAGACACTCACAGAGGAGGAAGACTCCAGTGAGCCTTCTGTGTCAGACTTCCCCTCGAAGCTCGTGTCTTCCTCTGATGAATCCTGCTGCATGACCATTTCTAATGCCTCTTCGCTTCTGAAACGCCTCTTCATATTTGCTTCAGGTCTTTCTCCTTCTTTGCTCACTAATGAAATGACCCCTCAGGCAATTTGCATGTTCATCTTTGGCTGTGAAAGCAGCCAGGTCCATAAACACACTAACAGTTGTTTTTGCTTTGGTTTTGAGTACAGCAAAGGCAGGAGGCTATGTTTTCACTCAAGCACCTTTTCAAAGACACATGAAAAACACATCCCTCAAAAGATGACCTTTGTTCACCCCTGAAATGATCAGTGCATGCTTACAGATTCACAAACTCTTTCTTTATCTCTCTGTCACACACACACACACACACACACACACACACACACAAATCACTCTTGGGGGCACTGGTAGTCACACGGCTCCATAATATAACTGGCAAAAATACAAGAATTTCCTGCATCAGCATACAATGGGAAAATTACAGGTAATACTAATGCAATCAAATACATTTTGTTACTAATCTTTGATATAGCCAAGACTCTAATCGCTGCCAAAGCCCCATCAGCCTACTACTTATTATATGGAAAATAATACATTTATTCTTTTTCTGTAATAAATAATTCATAATTCAGATAATTAAACTGGTATTTAAAGGGTTAAAATCTTGAAAATTGTTGAATGTTTGGTTAATTTGAGTAGGTCTGAAGTTGTTTAAGTGATTTATGAAAAAAAGCAGAACAAAATATTGATGTATGGTGATTTAATCATAGTTTTTGTATGTGTACATTTTTGCCACGAAGGTGGTTAGAGGATGCAAAATAAAAAGAGAATAAAAGACACGTAAGAGCTGAAGACACTGGATTTCAAAAATTGGAAAAATACATACAAATAAAATTTCCTGCAAAAATTCATGCCACAAGTTGTAACACAGCCAAAATGATCACCAAATAAAAAAATATATATCGCCGCAAACGGCAGTCTGCGGGTTCTAACCCCTTTTGCCCCAAACTGGCCACCCTGACCCTCATCCCCCGAAGTCGATGACATCGGCTGCCGTGTTCCTCAAAGATCTGTGCAACACATATCCATGATAAGCCCCAGATTTCTCCAAATTGGTTTTTCAGTTACATGCCAATGGCATTTATAGCGCCCCCTATAGGTTGAGCTCAACATGATTTGGTAGGCAGATTCCCAGTCCTGTTTTGAACCTACCCACCATTATGCAAATTGGCAGACAATCTGTAATAGCGACTTTCGTGGTGCAAGAGGCTTTTTTGTAGAGGACTATCAGGAGGACGTGTATGAAAAATTTCAAGTCAATAGCACTTATGGCTTGTCGGCAGGACTGTAAACTACCTTT
>CAEMYA010001289.1:58692-71899 GCA_903131615.1 Diplodus sargus
ATGTCATCATCCCTTTGTACAATGGAAAAACGCTAAATTATTATAATAATGTATTATCTATTATTTAAATTTAGATTTTTGTATTTCAATGAAATTCAAATCATCACTCATTCACGGCCATGAAATTTTTTTACCGGCCAAATAATAAATTGCCTCTTTTTGTTGCATATACATCTGTTTCAGTACTTTTCATGGAGATACCAGTATTATATAGCAATACACGCTTAGAAAAGAGACCAAAGTATTATTTAGAAATACATTTTAATATCATTAATTAAATTTCATAACATTGCAAATTGAAACCTTTAACAGAGCAAAACTTTGACAAAGGAAACACTCATTTTTTATTATCTCCTCTGTGTTTTTCCTCTTTGGTTCACTCACACTGGGAATGTGCCGCCATATTGCTGCGCTCGAATCACAAGCCCTTGTTAGATAGAAAATACGGCACATTTGCTTCAAGGTAAGGGCGGCAATGTGCCGGCCTGTCTTCCTAAAACCGAGGCATAATATTCCTCCTTTTTTCAAAAGCCGCCTCTGAGGTAGGCGTAAACATGTGACGTGAAGCTCGAAGTTGGGCTGCGAACAGTGACATAGCATGTGTCTTCAAAATAAGAGCTTTACACTGCACCCCATTAGAGTTTAGAACTGGGTTCTTAGCGGGGGGCTTTTAATTTGAAAGTAGCTACCTTCCTTTGCTTGCCGACAAAACAGCAAGCTAACACAACCAAACATCTTAATGTCCGCGGATGAAGTGATGGACTGACTGCTGTGATCAGCTGTTTCCTGGTTTTGAAACTTCCCGGCTGTGGGTCGCACAACAGTGCAAGTCATTGACACCTCCGCCCACCTCACGCAGAGGCCGGCACATTTCCGCCTTAATTTTAGATTGCAGTCGAGGCGGAAATAAGTGTACCCTCCGAGGCAGAAAATCGGCGGACCAAAACAGACCCCCAATTTGCCGGTCTCTGTCCAAAACCGCGGACCGAACCGCCAAAAGGACGGGCAAATTGGCGGCTTGGTGCTCCGTCTAAAAACGACTACAGTCACTGGCACTGCGCCAAACTTTTAAAGAGTGGTGACGTGCACGCTACATTGCTTCTGAGTCGAACTTTTTTTACAGCGGTGACATCGGGGGAGCTACTTCAGTGCGACACACAACAAATTACCGGTTTAGCACTAACGTTTGCTACCGTCATAATTTATCACTTTACAGCTACTACAATGTTTTGCTATATCATGCATAATTTATTGCAAGAGCAAGACCATCGGGACAAACATTTACCCACCCGGTGGCATGTATCCCTCCAAAATTAAGTCGCCAGGGGAATATTTTAGTCGCATTTGGTGAGTGGCGACCGCTAGTTTACAGCCCTGCTTGGCGGGGAGAGCCTTTCGAAGTTTACACCCTATGTTATAGCGCCCCCATCTGACGGATTGGGATAACATTTTTGGAGCAGCATTTAGACGTCGTTTATACTCAACTTACCAAGTTTCGTGTCTCTGGGTCCTTCCAGCTCGCCATAGATTAATAAAATGCAAACAATGATGGTTAACGACGAATAGGCCACGCCCAGTCTCACTCATCAACATGGCACTCAAGACATAAGTTAATAATTGCCTCTAGAGCATGCATACCAAATTTGGTGAAATTACGTCCAATGGTCTTTGAGATACGGATGTGTAGCATATATAGCGCCCCCTATAGGTTGAGCTCAACATGTTTTGGTAGGCAGATTCCCAGTCATATTGTGAACCTACCCACCAAGTTTTGTGATGATAGGGCAAAGGGTGTGGGAGTTATGGCCAATCATTTCTAAGCCCCGCCCATTGCGAAAATACATTGGTCCGGACAGCAATGTTTTTTGACCAATCTGGCTCATTTATAGGAAAAATGTGTCTTTTCATCTCCTGAAGCTGTATACCAAATTTGGTGTTGTTAGAGTCAATCTTTCATAAGTTCTATTCATTTTACTGTTTTTCACTCTGTTTTTCATTATGCTAATTAGCATAAAACATCTAAGTAGGCGGAGCTTTATGGTCCAAGAGGCTTTTCTGTAGAGCACATGGAGCTGGACTTGTGTGTCAAAGTCGATCAGACTTATGGTGTGAGGGGCGTGGCCTTCCCAAAAACGCATTTTCAAGCCTTAGTTACAGCGCCAACATGTGGCTGACTGGGCTCATATTTTATTCATCATCATCATTCATTTCCAATCATTGGGCCAAGTTTCAAGTTTCTGGCCCATTCCAGCTCACGGGAATTTGAGCTTAAGCGGCAGATAACAAATAAAAATAATAAGCCGGCACAATTTTAGCAGTCAGTGTTGCTTTAGTCATGGCCATGTTGCATTCTGGGTAATGTAGGAACTACTAGCCACCGAGTGACAAAACTGAATTAAGAAAAGGTGTAATATCGGAGAATTCTAATTTCTGTGGATGACAGGCCTTGTTTTGTCCCAAAGACATTTTAGCCTTAGCTAAAGCAATACTCTTAGTCGGATTACAGCCATAGTTCGACTATGCTGCTCAATCAGACAACTGCAGTTGTCTGAGTATACATGCCGGTGAGAAAATCGAATTACTGGCCGAAACATGTCACACCCTGGTACGATAGGTGGCGCTGTACCCATTTCAACTAGTGATAATAGAGCTACTTCCGGCTGACCTCTTTACGTCACCAGCTGCCTCGGCATTCGAGAAAGATGCCGTACGAATAGCGAGGAGAAGCTACATCTTTGTACATTTCGTATATGGTGTACATGATAATTACACAAACTAGAAGCACAATTGCGCTCTTGCTTGCAGTGATTTCGGAAGGAAAGACGCCGCCGGCCGCCGCCATCCTTCTACTTTCAGCTCACGGCCCTGGGAAAAAAGTCCCGAGCCTGCGCAGAACGCAAAATCCGATCCGATCTGATGTAATGTGTACATGCAGGAGTAATGCGACTATCAATCGACTAATCTAAGTGTGTTAATTGACTGCCTGCCACATTTCCAATCTGTTCTCTTGTAAATGACCACATCTAATAACAGAATATGACAAGAACCTTTTTTTCATTTTTATATTTTTAAGTGATTTAATTTTTGTAATATAAAAAATAGGAAATAAAAATCAAACCATTAAAAAATGTCATCATCCCTTTGTACAATGGAAAAACGCTAAATTATTATAATAATGTATTATCTATTATTTAAATTTAGATTTTTGTATTTCAATGAAATTCAAATCATCACTCATTATTTGTTTTTAATACTCACCTCTGAAAAGAAAACTGAATGACCCAAAGATACACTGAGCATGGCTGCTGACACCATTGATTTTATACACAAAGAATTGCTAATTTAGGACCTTCACTATAGAAATATTACAAAATTCCACCATGTTGATCGTGAAATCCAAGTAAAATAATTGTATTTTAAAACATGGATTTGACTTACCAGAGTTGATGGTCACGCTTAGATTGGAAGTCTTGCTGGCCATGTTTGGATCAGATACTGCAGCTTTAGTGAAGACGCAGAGTTGTGAATGTTTGCAGAATCTGCCAATCCTTTAAATGTGCACCACACCACACCCAGAAATAAATGCACCTGTCTCACATGATCGTGAAACTGAAGCTTTATGTAATCTCTGAAGCCACCGACCAAAGTCTGACAATGTTGATCCCTGTTAATAAACACTGTTCACCCCTCCCTTCACCATTTACAAGAAATAGCATCAGTTCTATTAAGCTTCACATAAAACAGTAGGTTGTGCTATTTGGTAACAGGTGACTGCGTCATGACTGGGTAATGAAAGAGGCACAAACAATCACAGGTGAGACTCCCCACTTTGTGAAACACATAATCTTATAAAGGATGGATACAGTAGCTCAGGAGCACTTTGTGAAACTATTGTGGATGAACACAATTTGTTTGCAAATGATTGCATTCTGTTTGATTTAGTTTTACACAGAGTCACAACTCTTGAAATTCGGGGTTGTAACAGTTACATGCATATTTGTGTCTCTCTTTCATAATACAATTAATTTTTTTCAGATGTTTAATTGTATTCTTGTCTTGCTAGATTTTCCATACTATGACATTACATAATCCTTCTACTGATCTTCTTGGATTTTTCTAGTAAATGATTAAAAATGATAAGCCTCCTTTGATAACTCCACACGTCAACCACAGCTCACCCCTCCCTTCACCATTTACTGGAAACGGCAGCAGTTCTTTTAGGTGAGAAATAAGCAGTGTAGTAACAGAATCTGGGCTTATAGTTCATCGGCACTGCTTAGTTTGACCAGAGTTTTGTGAGACGACCCTCACTCGATTCAAGACTCCAACCACACAACCATAGAGGAATGTGTGGAATAACAAAATGTTCTATCTCTGGTTCTGCTGTATTTATACTGATCATTTGTTTTCAAACAGTCCATAATGAGTCCAACAGTATTACAGGAGTGCAAATGCTAGACCAGTGTACTGCTTTTCACCCACAATGCAACTGGACCATAGAGTGACATTGCTGGAGGCAGTTTATCAGATTACATGCAGCCTCCTCTGGAGCCATAAAGTAGATTTAATCTACTTTATTCCACATATGCTGTAGTACTCCCCAAGTAAACACTCATTAATGTTGTAAATTGGTGGAGCTACCCTTTAAATTGATAAACTTTAAGACTTGAAATGTGATGTCAACCAAAGTGAACATTGTTTTGACTTTTCTGATTATTTTTATCGTACTTTGAGGTCAGCACAGAACCTGTTAGCTTCTTATTCTCCTTATATGCTCCATATACTATATCCATGAGTACATCCTCGTCACTCAGCCGAGGATGAGCTGGACTGAAGCTCAAAGCTACTGCAGAGAGCAGTACGATGACCTGGCCACCATATCTGATGTGCAGGTCAACAGCAGGATTGCTGACATGGCTAAAGATTTTTCCACCTGTTTGTTTCTCCACGTAGATTATTTACAAAACACAACTAAGTAAAGAAAATAGAAAAATACAGAACCATAAGCAGAAACGCACAGACGGCGACAGACACTGTTTCCAGGGGACGCTAAAAAGGTAAGAGGCAAGAGGTAAAAGTGGTAAAGCTGTTTTCCCTTGGAAACAGTTTCTGTTGTCATATGTGATATTTGCAGAGTTTCTGAATTTAGTTTTGTTTTCTGTATTTGCAACGCATTTCTTTATATAATTTGGTTTGGAGTTTTCTAAATTTTGTGTATTTGTGTCAGATTTACAGTCACAGAGCTGACTTTATAACTTCATCAGGTTCGAGTTTAAACATTTTTCAAAAAATTGGAATATTTGTTCTTCAGGGTCAAAAGTGATGAGCTTTCTAATTTGTGTAACAAAGAAAAGAGACATGAGTGTTTTCTTCATATTCTGAGACTGGATTTGGTCCTTTACAAGACAATAGTGCAATGTTTAGGATTGCAAATGTACCAGACAGTGTTTCTTTAGTCGTGCCTATGTTGCATTCTGGGTAATGTAGGCACCACTGATAGCCACTGAGTGACATCACTGGATTACATGCAGCTTTCTCTGGAGACACAAAAGGCTTTATACTCCTTTTCATATACGCAGTAATACTCCTGTCAACACACTTACATGTGTAAATTGGTGGAGGATTTTTTTTTTTATATAAAAGGTGAAATATCAGAGAACTGTGATTTCTGTGGATGACAGGCCTTGTTTTGTCCCAAAAACATTTTAGCCTAAGCTAAAGCAACACTGCCTGTCACATTTCCACACTCTTGTCTTGTAAATGACAACATCTGATAACAGAATATGACAAGAACCTTTTTAAAATGTTTATATTTTTCAGTGATTTAATTTTTGTAATATAAAAAAAATTGAAAATAAAAAACAAACCACTGAAAAATGTCATCATCCCTTTGTACCATGGAAAAAAAGAATATAAAAATGTAGTATTACTATTATTTAAAAATGTTTTTTATTTCAATGAAATTCAAATCATCACTCATTATTTGTTTTAAATACTCACCTCTGAAAAAAAAACTGAATGACCCAAAGATACACTGAGCATGGCGGCTGACCTCATTGATTTTATATACAAAGCATTTCTAATTTAGGACCTTGACTATAGAAATATTACAAAATTCAACCATGGTCACTGTTAATTCAAGTAAAATAATCGTATTTTAAAACATGGATTTGACTTACCAGTGTCGTTGGTCACGCTTGGATTGGAAGTCTTGCTGGCCATGTTTGGATCAGATACTGCAGCTTTAGTGAAGACGCAGAGTTGTGAATGTGTGCAGAATCTGCCAATCCTTTAAATGTGCACCAAACCACACCCAGAATGCACCTGTCTCACATCATAGTGAAACTGAAGCTTTATGTAATCTCTGAACCCACCGACCAAAGTCTGACAATGTTGATCCCTGTTAATAAACACTGTTCACCACTCCCTTTACCATTTACAAGAAATAGCATCAGTTCTTTTAAGCTTCACGTAAAATCGTAGGTTGTTCCCTTATCAAATGAAAATGGAACCGAAAGAGTGATAGCATAAGCCCAGCCTTTTCAAACTAATTGATGGATGTAAAAATAGATAGATCTTACAATTGGTCATATGCTTCTTTATATGCTTATTCTGAATTTGATGCCGACAATCCTCTCTGACAATTTTTTGATTGATTGATTGACTTATTTCATAAAACTGTAATCCAAAAGGATGACATGCAAAAGTATAACACTTATTTCCAGCATGGTCCTTGGTGTTACACATAAAACAACTAAACAAGAGGCAGACACAACACAGAACACAAAGAAATCGGAAAAGCAAAACAGTGTAAAATATCAGTAACTATCCCCTTGTTCCATAAAATCTGCTTAACCTGTCTTTTAAAAATTCTGCTAGATGATACGAGTTGAGTAGCAGTGGGTAAGCCATTCCATGCCATGAATGACAATCTCTGAACCCATCGGCCATAGTCATAGTCATAAAAGTGGTGATACCAAGGTCTAATAATGCTGATCCCAGTTTACGAGGGGTGACTTTGAAAACTCCACACTATAAACCCTGCTCACCCCTTCTCCCACCATTTACAAGAAATGTCAGCAGTTCTTTTAAACTGTACAGTTTATCTCACACCTCGCTTTGCCCTTAGAGTGGTATACAGTCCTAGATATAGCACTTTAAATCAAAGCACTTTTGTGACAGAATTGTGTTTCCAATGGCACTCTTCTCATTTCCAGTCTCAGCCACCAACATTTTGGTTGTATGGAAATATAAAAGCAAGTAGATACAAGATAAGAATGAATAATTCCCGACAATAACCCAGTAAGAAATCACAGCTTTCCTTTGGTATGCTCCAAATTCACTGACATTTTGAAATGTTTAAAACATAAATACATCAGAATGTAACAATTTTCTAATTGTTTTTGACAGATATAAAAAGAATATGCCTTTTTTGAACGTGATGCCAGAAACACGTTCCAAACAAGTTGGGAAAGTTCTGAAATGCTCCAAAACACCTGTTTGGAACATTCCACAGATAAAAAGGCTTATTGGTAACAGGTGATAGCATCATGACTGGGTAATGAAAGAAGCATCTTCGAAAGGCCAAGTTGTTGACAAACAAACACGGGTGAGACTCACCACTTTGTGAAAGAATTAATCTTATAAAGGATGGATACAGTAGCTCAGGAACACTTTGTGAAACTGTTGTGGGTGAACACAGTTTGTTTTCAAATGATTGCATTCTGTTTTAATTAGTTTTACACACAACACACTCACAACTCTTTTGGAATTTGGGGCTGTAACAATTACATGCATATGTATATATATGTCTTTCTGGTCATAATACAATTTATTTTACACATTTTTAAATATGTTCCTAATAATATCCCAGGTAAAATCCTGCAAATAAATCAGTCTTTTGCTATAAATCATAGGAAAATAGAAATTCCTAATTCAGCAATATTTATTTAGTCATTGTTTGTTATTAAAATTCTCAATTTTTTTTTAAATAAATGTTTTATAAATGTTACAAATGTTACTTGTTAATATGTACTATCAAATGACATGATCCTTCTATTGAAATATAAGTTAACTGATATACTAATACTAAAATTAATACTGATACTAAGAAATATAATGATAATGTAAATTATGTATAATACAATGTTCACAAATCACATGATCAAGCATAATCTTCCATTCAAATGTCAAAATCTTCCAAATTTTTCATACAGTGTAGGTTTTATTGTTAGGAACATATGTGCCACATTTTTCATGCAGTATTGTAATGAACATATTTATTTACTAGGCGACCATAAATAACATCATTTGAGTGATGAACTAGAGTTTTAGTGCAAACCCTAACCCTAACCCTCTCAACCTCAACAAATAAACAAATACAGAAGGCCGTTAACAGCAGGTTGGACTGATGTGAGAGTGCATTCATGGGTAGTAGGACATACCAGCTTTGAAACAAACCTTAACCATGCATACAGCATTCATGGATTCAAACTGCAGCCATCAAAAGGTTTCCTGCAAACTAAACTGGAGGCTACACAAATTATGGCAATCATGAGTGTATATAATATGTAATATATATGTTTTCTTTTCTTTCTTTTAAAAAAAAAAATGTATTCTTATTTATTTCAGTTCTTCATCTTAAAACTTAAATGTCCGAGTTTAGTTGAACGCACCTTGGAGAAAATAAACTGCGCCACAAGATGTCAGCATTCCGTCCATCTTTGTGTGAGGTACAGTAGATGTTTCTCTAAACTCTTTTACAGTAAAACATACAGGTTTAGTTCCTAATTTGACATTAAACCAGTGTGATAACTGATATGGTGTGAACACGTTACAGCATTACAGGAAACTCAGCCTCTATGTGGGGTTACTAGTCCTGTAGTGTTGGCTAACGTTAGCAATGATACCTTCAACTGTTGTTAAGCTGCTGATGCTAACTTTAGCTGTAACTGACTTACTCTAACTCTTTGTTTTTATCAAAATAAGAAAGTTTGACGTAGGTAGGGTCATCCTAACATAAGCTAAAGTGCAAATGCTCATCTATGAATAAGGAAATTATAGACTTGCTTTGGGCTCATCCTATAAACTGACATTCAGGAGTTTTCATATTCTGATGAAATTAATATTTCTGTAAATTATTGAATTCTCTCATTAACTGTGAAAAGGGAGGAAGCTGTCAGACAAAACAAACAAACAGCCCACCTGGTCTCTTCAAAACAAAGTGGTAGTTTTGACTCCAGACGCTCAGACAAACATTAACCGACAGTAACCAAATGTCCTGTCCAGACAACATGTACACACTGAAGTGGTCTACTGCAAACCAAAATGTGTGAAGGGACGACTCTACACACACAGAAAATGAACGCTGGCCCTGAGAGCTCAACGCACTGTGACTGAAGAAAAACACGCAAATAGATAAAACACAACACAGAGAAAACAACCATACGCAGAAACGCACAGACAGTGACAGACACTGTTTCCAGGGTACGCTAAAAAGTGATGAACACAGCTTGGGCACGCTTGATGTTGCCGTGGTTTTTGACTCATGAAGTTATTAAAGTCTGGTCTGTACGAGGTTAAAGTGGTAAAGCTGTTTTGGTGGGTTAACAATGGTGTCCCAGCTGTCGCTAAGTGTATGTATTTAGTTGTGATTTCTGTATTTGCAACATATTTTTCTTTATTTGATTTGGAGTTTACTAAATTTTGCGTTTGTCTCAAATTTACAGTCAAAGAGCTGACTTTATAACTCCTTGAGTCAGGAACCATGGCAACAACAGGTGCGTCCCAGCAGTGTTCATCACTTTTAATTTTTCATCTGGAAACAGTTTCCGCTGTTGTCTGTGCTACTTGCAGCTTTCTCGTGTTTGGGTCTGATTTTTCTGTTTTTGCAGAACATTTCTGTGTTTGGTTGTGTTTTATAAATGCTGCCACGTGCAAATATGCAAACCAAAAGAATTAAAGGTGACATATTATGCTCATTTCTGCTTCCTGACATGGTTCCCTGATGTCTAAATGGAATGTTAGTAACATGCTTTGGTAGAAAAAGCTGAAGGATTGAGCACAGCAGGGTTCTTGAAACACCAGTTTCACAGCCCTGCTCCTGGTGGCCGGTTTCAGTGCCTTTCCCTTTAAATGCTAATGAGCTACTGCGAGCCGCCCACGGTGCCGCCCACCTCTTCCTGCCTGCGGAAGACGTGAGGACGGCATCGTGTGACCATGGCAACGGCTGAGTTACGGGAAGAAATGGCCGCCGGACAACAAACGCGGTGCAACCGTACATGTTCGAGCCGGAGTCCGACCCAGAACAAGAAGAGGCTCCAGAAGAAGGTCAGCAGCCAAGAATGAACATGGATGTTTCTCAGTGGTTAGTACTTAACTTCTTTACCTCGACATTACTTTTATGTGACTGCATAGACTAACAAAAGTTTTAGGGGCTTAGTAGCCATCTTCCCATGTTGTTACAGATAACAACCCCCTTCTCCTGCCTCAAGTGTTTACATAATAAAGCTTAGCCAAACCTCGGCTGGCGTTTACTGCTGTTCAGTTGCAGTAACGTGGATGCAATTTAGCAATTGCTGTTGCAAGAGAAAAGCATAATCCCGAGTTATTATTTACCTTTATGTAGCCAGGTAGGTCAATTGAGAACCTGCTCTTATTTGCAGTAACGACCTGTAATTAGCTAGCAATTTTCAACAACTGTAGTTTTCAATAAGCCACAGCTGCCTCCCGTCACCTCTCTACCAGCAGTATTGATTTTGAACCGGTTCCAGCACTTTATAAACTTAAAATAAATATTACAAAAGAAACAACGCAACGCGATTGATTAGCTATGTAATTTCCAATGATTAATAAAAATTCTGCTTAAAAACAGGTGTTCCTGTGGCAATTGTAAACAAATGCCTACAGAGCCTGAGAATATCTGCTGTATGGAAATACCACAAGTAAGTGTGAACAGTGGGCAAACATGGTTGTTATTTTGCTGTCTCTTTTCTGTAATCCATTGTCACTCACTTACCTTTCATAATTTCTAGGTTATACAAAGACTACAGCAGCTTCCTGAGCCACCATCATGCATGGTGGACCGTCTTGGCCTGGAACCTGTCTGCCTGAATGTGTTTTCACTGCAGAATGCACTGCACATATATCGGGCAGACTACGGACCTTTACGTCTGAGGGGAATAGTGCAGTAAGTTTTTAGTCCCATAAATATTAATTTATTGCAAAAGTGTTATGAAGTGATGAAGTACATAACTGCTTCCTCTATCTTACATTTCTTATAGTTTGTCTTTACTATCTTTTACTTGGTAACATGAAAACTACATATCAAACAATGAAAACACACAGAACAGTTAGGAAAGATGTTTTATTGCATGAAACAATTGTAGACATACAAAATAAATATCTTAAGTGGAACAGTTGAACTTGCCAGTTGCCATGGATGTGAACGTTCAGTCCTGACTTTCTATTGAATTGTGTCCAGCCAATATAGATACCTAGCCTACAGAAGCTTTGTAAGCTGGGGCTTTCTGGGGCGGAGAGTGCGAGTTGTGCTGCCTGCCTGCGTGGTGCTGAGGATTCGTGCAGAGTTCCCTGATGCAGAAGGACAGTATGTTGGGTTCAGACCTGTCCTTGGTTAAACCTTGACACGTAACTGGCTATAACGTCCAGCTTGTCGGGTCTTTCATACTGACCCGAGAGGTCTTCAGGGATTGTTAGTTTCAGCACCTCGTTCACATATGGGGCAGGGTCCTGGAAAACCTTCTCGAAGATCAGGGGTCCGTTTCACAAAGCAGGTTTAGTGAAAACTCTAAGTCTGTTAACCCTGAAATGAGGGAAACTCTGAGTTTTCCGTTTCACAAAGGGAGGTAACTCAAACCAGAGAAAGAGGGGTAACTCTAGCCTGCTTCACAGAGAGATGTAACTTGACCCTTGTGCCCTCCTCAAAAAAACTTCCTCTAAGCACCTTCGTGGCAAAAATGTACACGCACAAAAAAACTGCCATTAAATCACCATACATCTATATTTTTTTCTGCTTTTTTTTCATAAATCACTTAAACAGCTTCAGACTTACTCAAAACTACCGACCATTCAATACTTTTCAGTATTTTAACCATTTAAATGCCGGTTTTATTATTTGAATTATGGATTATTTATTACAATAGTTCACCGTCCGTGAACAACTGAGACAATTTCATACCGTCTGATCGGCTGTGGGCATGTGGAGGAGACGGTCTCCCATGCGTGTTCACGTCGGAACAGTAGCAGTAACAACTGAGGAGTTGAAATGATAAATTAAGGTTTGGCAACATTAACATTACCGTGAATCCTGCGGTCAGTAAGCCCACTGTTGCAACGTTAGCTCAGCCTCATATTTACATCGCCGGTTAGCGTCAGCTCATGTGCTAAACGGCCAAAGTAACACAAACTACGCTGTTTTTTAAAAATACTTACAGTCCCTTCATCTGTGGCGTTGCCACGGACAGTGGGTATTGATCCATCTTTTAGGAACAATCTTGTTGCCGGTCCAGCCTGATACTGACACTGGTTGCTGAAACAGTCCGGTGTGAAGTGATTGGCACAGACAACAACGCTTTTGCTCACTGAAGCTGGGACGTTTCCCTGAAAAATAAAATGTAGCCACTTCGCTCTGATATCCTCTTTGGTAGGGAGGCGATGTAAGGAAACATGAGTATCCGTGCATCTGACGACAGAGCAGGAGTGCTTGGCTTTCGGGTTGTACATGGTAGCGGTCAGGCTGTCGCGTACAAGTGAAGCGAGAAAATAGCGGATCCTCATTCAGGTAGCTGGCGGAATATGGGAGGAGATATCCAGCGTGAGTGGGAGTATTCAAATCACCCGTATTGTTGCGTAACAGTATGGGTGAACTCCAAATGGCTATTTTAGAGACACATTTCTCTGACTCCGCCAGTTTACAAAACATTGACTTAGTGGTCGTAAATCACTCTCAAGGGGTGGGGAGGCACTCCGGGTAAGCAAAAATACATAGTAAAGCAACGTAAAAGTGAGTTTTGCACAATATGTCCCCTTTAACAAAAAAACTCATTCTTACCTAGCTCAGTATGCTTCAAAAACCAATCCTGGGGCAGCAATCAGGCGGCTCAAACCAGTCAGCACGTCCAACCTCCTATCAATCACTCACTCACACACACACACACACACACACACACACACACACACACACACT
>CAEMYA010001289.1:76581-93566 GCA_903131615.1 Diplodus sargus
GGGGGGAGTACAGATGTGTTATCAGTTGTAAATAAATAAAAGCGGTCTCCGGTGAGGAGTCCTCCGAACGTTTATAGTAAGAAAGTCAACATCCGCCTTGCTCGGTGAAGGGGTGATGGGGCCGCCAGGCCCTTCTCCTGAAAAGCAGTCAGTTTGGGGGTGAAAGACTAATAGATTACAGAAACAGGGCCTCTTTGAGATACAGAGATGGAAGACATGTGTTCCTACATACACAAAAATCTAGCTTGAGTTATGATAATGATTGAATGATTGATCAAGTTCTTATTTTTGTGTCTTGCACATAGAGACGCCAAAAGTACATCGCTCAAACAATTTATTACATTTTATTTCATCACAAGATTACAAAAAAAAAAAAATCAGCTGAAACTAAATATTCTACCGTCTCTCCCTCAAGCTTTTTTGGTCAGAGCATTTAATTTATTGATTTCTGTCGGGGTGTTAAGCAAGTTTTTTAAGTAACTCAACAACCATTGCTTTAAGTGGTCCTTAAAAAAATGATTACCAGTATTTTAAAGAAGGATGCAAAAATTTGCGTTCGCCTTTTTAAAACCTGCTTTTCTCTTCTCCCTCTCCCACTCCTCATACATCTCCTTTCTCTCCCTCTCCCACTTGGTTCTCTCTCTCTGTCTCTCTGCTTCTCTCTCCTCCATCTCCCTCTCCCACTCCTCATACATCTCATTTCTCTCCCTCTCCCTCTCAGTTCTCCCCCTCTGTCTCTCCTCATTCATCTCATTTCTCTGCCTCTCCATCTCCTGGCTCACTCTGATTCTCTCTGCTTCTCTCTCCTCCTTCTCCCTCTGCATCCGCTCCTCCATCTCCTTTCTCTGCCTCTCCATCTCGTTGTTCACGCTGATACTCTCTGCTTCTCTCTCCTCCTTCTCCCTCTGCCTCTGCTCCTCCATCTCCTGCTTCTCCCTCCTCCTCTCCTCCTCTCTCTCTTTCCTCTCCCTCTCTCTCTCAGCCTCAAGTTTCTCTAGAATTTTCTTCATGTTTTTTTCATGTTCTTTCAGAAGTTCCCTCTCCAGTTCCTCTCTCTCTTTTTGTATTTTTTCTTCTTCTGCTTTCAGGATGCGTTGTTTCTCCTCTTCGATTTCCCTCTCGGCCTTTTGGAACATCTCGTTAGTGTAGTGGCTTCTTCCGTTCCTCTGCGCTACATTTCTGATCTTCTGGAGCAGCTCATTGACCTGTGAGCGATCCTTCAGCTTATTGTTGAAGACGTGGTACTGGTTGTTACATCTGGCCACAAGTTCTTGAAGGTCGGTGTCGTCACTCAAGAATTTCTCGATGGTGTCATCAAGATCATCACCACGAGTAAAGAGAACCATGCTGTATCTGTCTGCAGCCTGACCAAATATTTCTTGAATCTTTTCCACCGTCTGCTTTTCCTCTGCAGTGAATCTGCCCACACCAATGACCACCAGAAACACATGGGGTCCAGGAGCAGCCAAACGAATGCACTGGCTCACTTCTTTGACTGTTTCAGTCTCATCATACCTGTTGTCAAACAGGCCCGGAGTGTCAATCACAGCAATCTGTTGCCCATCTATCACACATTCACACTTGGAACAGTCAACAGTCACAGACTTAGAAGTGCACTTTGATTCAAACTCCTCTCGTCCCAGGATGGTGTTTCCAGCAGCACTCTTCCCAGCTCCAGTCTTCCCCACCATCACTATCCTCAGCTCCTTGTTATGTGTGATGATCTGTCCTGTGTAGAACAATGTGTGGCACTGAATCAGACATCAGGTTGCACAGACATTGTGCTTCATGTGACGTATACAAATATGGAAAAAGTAAAAACATCTGTTCGCCACTTTGGGAGAAGCATCATCATTGGAAAACATTTTAAACAAATTAACAAAGATTGTATTCCCCAAACGCAGATTTTCAGAGAGCTCATTTAGGGCCCTGTCTATAAAAGTATAAGTCTACAGGAGCTGTATATTATTGGTCCAAAAAATGGCATTCACTCAGTAAATCAGCCTAAAATTATTGCACTTTACTAAGGTTTTTGTTGAGCTTTACAGTGTATCCAAACTCCACGAGGAAAGGAGACATTGGAGACAAAGACAGGAGGTAAGACGGCATCCACAATAAGTAACACACCACTTTGTACACTTGTATTTATTTACAGATTTTCATTTTTCATTGTTGATTCACAAATGTGGATAATTTCTCTCATTACTGCAGATCATGGAGGAAAGTTTGAAGAAGCTGCTTCTCTTTGGTTTGTACTTCTCTCTCATCAAACGGAATACAAATGATTAATTCATAATATGCATACAATTGTATTCTTGTCCATGTGTTTTTTAGTTTCAAAGTTTTATTCTGATACACAGGGACGTTTTTGATCATTTTGGAGGTCACACATCAGACAGGTAAGAAAATATATGTTCGTATTTGTCTTGAAGTTAACTTCAGCTTTTTGAGCTCTGGTGGAAATTATTTAAACATGCTGTTGGCTGATCTTCAAAATATCAGAGATTAAACGAGTAATATGGGGACAATTACAAATCAAAGTGTTTCACTTAAGTTAGAGCAACATTAATAAAGTTCTCAATAACAAGTAAAAGTTTTGTATTCAAAGTCTCTCAAATAAATACACAAAGTAATTGTCAATAATCTTTATTCATCAGGAATTAAAAGTAATAGAGTAAAACTATAAAAGAATATAATGACACAGCCTCTGAAATTAATGACAAACTTTTACCAACAGAAAAGAAAAAATAAATAAACAATGTCCGATTCACAAACAGTGATAACATGTATTCAAGTAAACAGATCAGAGTGAGAATATGAAAACAGATTTTGATTAAGAAAAGTAAATGACAGTCAAGAAAACTTCATAAAATAAAAATCATTACCGCATCAATCTATCTTGAGTTATGATAATGATTGAATGATTGATCAAGTTTTTATTTCATGTCGTGCACATAGAGACACCAAAAGTACAGCGCTCAAACAATTTATTACATTAAGTTTCATTACAAGATTTAAAAAAATGTTTCAGCTGAAACAAAATATTCTGCTGTCTCTCTGAGGCTTTTTTGGTCAGAGCATTTGATTTATTGATTGCTGTCGGAATTTTCCGGGATATTTTAAAATAACTCACCAACCTTCACTTTAAATGGCTCTTAATAAATCCATCCAGGGATGCTGAGAGCTGCCTTTGCAACATCTACAACTCCATTAACTAATCAGGCATTTTTCTTTCTCAGCCCTCAATCTATCCTCCATTTCTTGCTTCTCCCTCTCAGCCCTCAATCTAGCCTCCATTTCTTGCTTCTGCCTCTCAGCCATCAATCTAGCCTCCATTTCATGCTTCTCCCTCTCAGCCCTCAATTTAGCCTTCATTTCTTGCTTCTCCCTCTCAGCCATCCGTTTAGCCTCTTGCATTTCTTGTTCCTGCCTCTCAGCCCTCAATTTAGCCTCCATTTCTTGTGTCTGCCTCTCAGCCATCATTCTAGCCTCCATCTCTTGCTTGTGCTCCAAATTTTCCATTTTCAGTTGCAACATCTCTTCATGCAGTCTTTTCATTTCATCCCTTTCATTTTTAATCTCCTTCTCCCTCTCTGCCGTCTCTCTCTCTATTCTCTGTTCGTTTTCCTTCATCTCCTTCAGTCTCTGCTCAAACATCTCCTTTCTGTCCCTCTCCCTCTCCTCTCTGTCTCTCTGTCTCTCTGCTTCTCTCTCCTCTCTCTCCTTCTGTCTCTGCTCATACATCTGCTTTCTCTCCATCTTCCTCTCCTCTCTCTCTCTCTGTCTCTCTGCTTCTCTCTCCTCCATCTCCCTTCGTCTCTCCTCATTCATCTCCTTTCTCTGCCTCTCCATCTCCTCGCTCACTCTGATTCTCTCTGCTTCTCTCTCCTCCTTCTCCCTCTGCATCCGCTCCTCCATCTCCTTTCTTTGCCTCTCCATCTCCTCTCTCACTCTGATTCTCTCTGCTTCTCTCTCCTCCTTCTCCCTCTGCCTCTGCTCCTCCATCTCCTGCTTCTCCCTCCTCCTCTCCTCCTCTCTCTCTTTCCTCTCCCTCTCTCTCTCAGCCTCGAGTTTCTCTAGAATTTTATTCATATCATTTTCATGTTCTTCCTGAAGTTCCCTCTTCAGTTCCTCTCTCTCTTTTTGTATTTTTTCTTCTTCTGCTTTCAGGATGCGTTGTTTCTCCTCTTCGATTTCCCTCTCGGCCTTTTGGAACATCTCGTTGGTGTAGTGGCTTCCTCCGTTCCTCTGCACTATATTTCTGATCTTCTGGAGCAGCTCATTGACCTGTGAGCGATCCTTCAGCTTATTGTTGAAGACGTGGTACTGGTTGTTACATCTGGCCACAAGTTCTTGAAGGTCGGTGTCATTATCAAAAAATGTCTCGATGGTTTCGTCAAGATCATCGCCACGAGTAAAGAGAACCATGCTGTATCTGTCTGCATCCTGGCCAAATATTTCTTGAATCTTTTCCACTGTCTGCTTTTCCTCTGCAGTGAATCTGCCCACACCAATGACCACCAGAAACACATGGGGTCCAGGAGCAGCGAAACGAATGCACTGGCTCACATCTTTGACTGTTTTAGTCTCATCATACCTGTTGTCAAACAGGCCCGGAGTGTCAATGACAGCAATCTTTTGCCCATCTATCACAGTTACATGCTTGAAGCAGTCAACAGTCACAGACTTAGAAGTGCACTTTGATTCAAAATCCTTTCGTCCCAGGATGGTGTTTCCAGCAGCACTCTTCCCAGCTCCAGTCTTCCCCACCATCACTATCCTCAGCTCCTTGTTATTTGTTATGATCTGTCCTGTGTAGAACAATGTGTGACACTGAATCAGACATCAGGTTGCACAGACATTGTCCTTCATGTGACATTTACAAAGATGGAAAAAGTAGAAACAATGGTTTTGGACACTTTGGTAGAAGCATCATCATTGGAAAACAATATAATTGAGTTGTGCACTTCTCTGGCGTGGCCTCAGGATACTGTTCACTATGCTATTAAAAGGAAAAGGCAGCAGTTTTTTTAAACTGTCAGCTGAGATTGAACTGCATGGTGGAAACCTGTCCAGACAGGTAGTCAAATTTGTGACTCCATACATTGAACAGTTTCCATTGTTTTGGCCCATTTGTTCTTCTGTTCAGAAGTGGGTATTTTAAACAAAAATGGAGTATTTGTTCTTCAGGGTCAAAAGTGAACAGAGAGAAAAGAAATATGAATGTTTTTTTCATATTCTGAGACTAGATTTGGTCATGTACAAGACAATAGTGCAATGTTTAGGATTACAAATGTACCAGACAGTGTTGCTTTAGTCATGGCCATGTTGCATTCTGGGTAATGTAAGCACCACAGATAGCCACTGAATGACATCACTGGATTACATGCAGCTTTCTCTGGAGACTCAACTGGCTTCATACTACTTTTTCATATACGCAGTAGTACTCCTGTCAACACACTTACATGTGTAAATTGGTGGAGGATTTTTTATAATAGATGAAATATCAGAGAATTATGATTTCTGTGGATGACAGGCCTTGTTTTGTCCCAAAAACATTTTAGCTAAAGCTAAAGCAATACTGCCTGCCACATTTCCAATCTGTTGTCTTGTAAATGATCACATCTGATAACAGAATATGACAAGAACCTTTTTAACATTTTTATATTTTTAAGTGATTTAATTTTTGTAATATAAAAAATCAAACCATTAAAAAATGTCATTATCCCTTTGTACCGTGGAAAAACAATAAATTATTATAATAATATATTATCACTATTTTTTAAATTTAGATTTCTGTATTTTAATGAAATTCAAATCATCGCTCATTATTTGTCTGACTCAAAGTCTGACAATGTTGATCCCTGTTAATAAACACTGTTCACCACTCCCTTCACCATTTACAAGAAATAGCATCAGTTCTATTAAGCTTCACATAAAACAGTAGGTTGTGCTATTTGGTAACAGGTGACAGCGTCATGACTGGGTAATGAAAGAGGCACAAACAAGCACAGGTGAGACTCCCCACTTTGGGAAACACATAATCTTATAAAGGATGGATACAGTAGCTCAGGAGCACTTTGTGAAACTATTGTTTGAACACAGTTTGTTTGCAAATGATTGCACTCTGTTTAATTTAGTTTTACACAGAGTCACAACTCTTGAAATTCGGGGTTGTAACAGTTACATGCATATTTGTGTCTCTCTTTGTGGTCATAAAACAATTCATTTTTTTTCAGATGTTTAATTGTATTCTTGTCTTGCTAGATTTTCTATACTATGACATTACATAATCCTTCTACTGAACTTCTTGGAATTTACTCGTAAATGATTAAAAATGATAAGCCTCCTTTGATAACTCCACACGTCAGCCACAGCTCACCCCTCCCTCCACCATTTACTAGAAACGGCAGCAGTTCTTTTAGGTGAGAAATAAGCAGTGTAGTAACAGAATCTGGGCTTATAGTTCATCGGCACTGCTTAGTTTGACTGGAGTTTTGTGAGACGACCCTCACTCGATTCAAGACTCCAACCACACAACCATAGAGGAATGTGTGGAATAACAAAATGTCATATCTCTGGTTCTGCTGTTCTGATACTGATCATTTGTTTTCAAACAGTCCAGAATGACTCAAACAGTATTATAGTAGTGCAAATGCTAGACCAGTGTACTGCTTTTCACCCACAATGCAACTGGACCATAGAGTGACACTGGATACTACTTTATTACACATATGCTGTAGTACTCTCCGAGTAAACACATTAATGTGTGAAATTGGTGGAGCTGCCCTTTAAATTGCTAAACTTTAAGACTTGAAATGTGATGTCAACCAAAGTGAACATTGTTTTGACTTTTCTGATCATTTTTCTCGTACTCTGAGTTCAGCACAGAACCTGTTACCTTCTTATTCTCCCTATAGGCTCCACATACTATATCCATGAGTTCATCCTCGTCACTCACAGGAGGAAGAGCTGGACTGAAGCTCAAAGCTACTGCAGAGAGCAGTACGGTGACCTGGCCACCATATCTGATGTGCAGGTCAACAGCAGGATGGCTGACATGGCTAAAGACATTTCCTCTTGTTTGTTTCTCCACGTAGATTATTTACAAAACACAACAAAGTACAGAAAATAGAAAAAAACAGAACCATAGGCAGAAAAGCACAGAGGGCGACAGACACTGTTTCCAGGGACGCTAAAAAGCGATGAACACAGCTGAGGCACGCTTGATGTTGCTGTGGTTTGTGACTTATGAAGTTATTAAAGTCTGTTCTGTAAGAGGTAAATGTGGTAAAGCTGTTTCCCCCTGGAAACAGTTTCTGTAGTCATATGTGATATTTGCAGAGTTTCTGTATTTAGTTTTGTTTTCTGTATTTGCAACACATTTCTTTATTTGATTTGGTTTGGAGTTTTCTAAATTTTGTGTATTTGTGTCAAATTTACAGTCACAGAGCTGACTTTATAACTTCATCAGGTTCGAGTTTAAACATTTAAAAAAAAATGGAATATTTGTTCTTCAGGGTCAAAAGTGATGAGCTTTCTAATTTGTGTAACAAAGAAAAGAGACATGAATGTTTTTTTCATATTCTGAGACTGGATTTGGTCAGTTACAAGACAATAGTGCAATGTTTAGGATTGCAAATGTACCAGACAGTGTTGTTTTAGTCATGCCTATGTTGCATTCTGGGTAATGTAGGCACCACTGATAGCCACTGAGTGACATCACTGGATTACATGCAGCTTTCTCTGGAGACACAAACGGCTTTATACTACTTTTTTGTATACGCAGTAGTACTCCTGTCAACACACTTACATGTGTAAATTGGTGGAGGATTTTTTTTTTTATATAAAAGGTGAAATATCAGAGAACTGTGATTTCTGTGGATGACAGGCCTTGTTTTGTCCCAAAAACATTTTGGCCAAAGCTAAAGCAACACTGCCTGTCACATTTCCAAACTCCTGTCTTGTAAATGACCACATCTAATAACAGAATATGACAAGAACCTTTTTAAAATGTTTATATTTTTCAGTGATTTAATTTTTGTAATATAAAAAAATAGAAAATAAAAGTCAAACCACTTAAAAATGTCATCATCCCTTTGCACCATGGAAAAAAAAGATATAATAATGTAGTATTACTGTTATTTAAAATTGTTTTTATTTCAATGAAATTCAAATCATCACTCATTATTTGTTTTAAATACTCACCTCTGAAAAGAAAACTGAATGACCCAAAGATACACTGAGCATGGCGGCTGACCTCATTGATTTTATATACAAAGTATTTCTAATTTAGGACCTTGACTATAGAAATATTACTAAATTCAACCATGGTCACTGTTAATTCAAATAAAATAATCGTATTTTAAAACATGGATTTGACTTACCAGAGTCGTTGGTCACGCTTGGGTTGGAAGTCTCGCTGGCCATGTTTGGATCAGATCCTGCAGCTTTAGTGAAGACGCAGAGTTGTGAATGTGTGCAGAATCTGCCAATCCTTTAAATGTGCACCAAACCACACCCAGAAATAAATGCACCTGCCTCACATGATAGTGAAACTGAAGCTTTATGTAATCTCTGAACCCACCGACCAAAGTCTGACAATGTTGATCGCGGTTAATAAACACTGTTCACCACTCCCTTCACCATTTACAAGAAATAGCATCAGTTCTTTTAAGCTTCACATAAAATCGTAGGTTGTTCTCTTTTCAAATGAAAATGGAACAGCATGAGTGATAGCATAAGCCAGTTTTTCATAAACTAATTGATGGATGTAAAAATAGATAGACGGGTCTTACATTTGGTCATATGCTTCTTTATATGCTTTTTCTGAATTTGATGCCGACAATCCTCTCTGACAATCTCTAAACCCATCGGCCCTAGTCATAGTCATAGTCATAAAAGTGGTGATACCAAGGTCTGACAATGCTGATCCCAGTTTACGAGGGGTGACTGTGAAAACTCCACACTATGAACCCTGCTCACCCCTCCTCCCACCATTTACAAGAAATGTCAGCAGTTCTTTTAAACTGTGCAGTTTATCTCACACCTCAGCTTTGCCCTTAGAGTGGTATACAGTCGTAGATGTAGCACTGAACTTTAAATCAAAGCACTTTTGTGACAGAATTATGTTTCCAATGGCACACTTTTCATTTCCAGTCTCAGCCACCAACATTTTGGTTGTACGGAAATATAAACGCAAGTAGATACAAGATAAGAATGAATAATTTTCGACAATTACCCAGTAAGAAATTACAGCTTTCCTTTGGTGTATCTCCCTATTTCTCTATAAAAGCAAGGAATCTCTGTCTGTCTGTGTGTGTGTGCCTCAAATATCTCTGCTGATCAGGATCAGAATGACCTGAGAGTTTCAACATGGCTGCCGTTTGGTTCAGTGGTGTGCTACCTCGCATTTGTTTGGACTGCAATGATACCGTGAATAAATTATTTCATAAATGCTTTACACATTCTGGAGCATAGTCCACAGAGCCCCCACAGTGACATGTGCATTAGAGCCAATCACTGCAGAGCTCAAGCCTATGACACACATTAAGAAACAAGCGGATGTAAACCTGCGGCAGCGCAAGCTGGACCGGGAGTTAGACGGCGGTTCGGTCCCGTTCTGTTCTGTGCATCTAAACTGACTGTTGTGGATTAATAAGACTAAACGAGACTGGACCGGTCTGTTCGGGTCTGAGGAGATGCGGAGACGCGCGGACAACAAAGTGGAATCAGAATCTGTGGATGTTCGTGTGTAGCTAGCTGCTAGCCGCTAGCTAACCTACACGGCCCAACTCCCGAGCTGACGGACCGGACGCACCGACCTGTCCAAAACCGGACTTAGGGTAAATAATATCCGCCACGCTTTTTCGTGAAAATTGCCGCCACGTTTGCTTTGTGTCTGGTGCAGAAGAAACGGTAAAAAAGGGCTTTTGTCACGAAAGTGTTCACGTAGCAAGTTTGGTTGTAGAGGAACAGGAAGTTGTGGGAGGAACGTCGGCGGATGATTGACAGGCAACGACGGTGTACAGACGATATTGAGAATTGAGAGATTTGTGACATTTAGCGTGTTTGGAGTATATAGTAGTGTGTTATGTAGTGTTTGGTGTCGTGTGTGTCGTGGAGTCGTTTTTTTGTTTAATGAGTCAAAACAGAAGAAGCTGAATGTGCAGCAGGCAGTGCAGCTCTTCATTCAGCTGGAAGGAGCTCAGGCAGACCTGAGCATTGCCTGCATTTAAATGTAAATATTTACACAGAACTTTGTAAATTTTTATAATGTATGCACTTATTCAGCAAACAACAATTCATATTTGCATTATAAGTAATAAAAATGGTTTGTTAAACATATTTGTGGTTTTCAGAGTAAAAAATAACTTTTTCTACTCGGACTTTATGTTTTTTTGTGATTTTAGGTCCATTGTGTTGGTACAATATGCCAAAATGAAAAAATAACTGTACAGTCACACATGTGAGGTTGTGCTGGAAATAATCACACCAAGTAAATAGTTTTAAGGTGAAATATAATGGCAAAATCAAAAATAGTCACAAACGACCAGTTATACCCTGGAATATCTGATTTCACAACAAACCTAAATATTCCTCGACGTTTCACCTTCAAACAGCCTCATTTGGCCATCAATGAAAAAGCCTCCCACTTTTCTATAGGAACACATATTTCCTACAGGCACTGCACTAGTACTCCAAATTCACCTACATTTTAAATATAAAACGCTGATTCAAAAAGCTGGGACACTGTTTGAAACATAAATACATCAGAATGTAACAATTTTCTAATTCATTTTGACAGTAAGTAAGTAATATGCCTTTTCTGAACATGATGCCAGAAACACATTCCAAACAAGTTGGGAAAGTTCTGAAATGCTCCAAAACACCTGTTTGGAACATTCCACAGGTAAAGAGGCCTATTGGTAACAGGTGATAGCATCATGACTGGGTAATGAATGAAGCATCTTTGAAAGGTCAAGTTGTTCACAAAAGCACGGGTGAGACTCACCACTTTGTGAAAAAATATATTTATTCTATATAATTTATATTATATATTATATCAATTTATATATGTTGTGTATAATTGTGTACATGTCTTACTTGATTTTTTAAATATGTACTATCAAATGACATAATCCTTCTATTGAAATATAAATTAATTGATATACTAATACTAAAATTAATACTGATACTAAGAAAAATAATGAGAAAATAAATTATGTATAAAACATTGTTCACAAATCACATTATCATGCATCATCTTCCATTCAAATGTCAAAATCTTCCAAATCTTTCATACAGTTGAGGTATTATTGTTAGGGTAGGGTTAGCAGGTTTTTCATACAGTATTGTAATGAACATATTAATTTACTAGGCGACTATAAATAACATAATTTGAGTGATGAACTAGAGTTTCAGTGCTCCCTCTCACTTTAACCTCAGTAAATAAACACAGACAGCCGTTAAAGGAGAACTTCGGTCAATTTCAACATCAGCTTTATTGCTCAAGCTGCCCTTGACTACCAACACTTTTGGTCCACCCTTTACAGGGCTCCTTGAACGGAGAGTTAGCATTGACAGCTAACAGCGTGGGGTAACAACTTTACACTGTGTTTTAAACATCTTAACATGCTCCAAATATCACCCCAAAAGCTATGCAACATCAGCAGACACCTTACAACACAGCACTGTAGTGTGTATGGCTCAAAATGAATAAAAAAGTGGTTAAAACAGCGTGTTTATGCAAGCAGCTACATACCGGTTTGTTTACATCTCGTCTTCCCGAAGTCCACACTAGTCAATCCGTCGAGCGTTCGCTGACTCCCTCACTGGCAGACGGAAACTTTTGCAGACAGAAACGTATTTCAGCATTTTTGTTTTTCTGTTCATGTCCATGTCCATGTTACAGCCTGTCATGAGCCATGAGCCTTACAATAGCCTGTCATGAGTCTACTCGTTCTGCACTGAGAGGCCCTCCAGACGAAACGTTCCTTTGTGGAAACACACATGTATTGCATTGTTTTGGCCGATCGTCCACATGGATCTTGAAAACGCACCTTTATGAAACCGGGTCTCAGGGTGCAAACATCTGAAAACGTAGCCCTCCCGTTGTCTTGTGGACGGCAAATCCGCATACTTTCCGAAACGATGACGTCATCGCCCCACCCCTCGACCTCTTGCCTCTGACCTCTGAACCCCGCGACGTCTCATAACAACAACAACAACAATGGCGGACTACTACTTGCGTTCATGTTTCTTGCAACTTACTCGCCTTGAAGTTGAGTGTGAGTCACAGCAGCAGTTTGACCTCATTATCGGTCCACACGAACGATTCTGGTTTCCTTGTGCTAGCCATTTTCTTCTTGCAGAGAGGAGAGCAGAGCTTCTCCAATGCAAGTAACTCCTCATCTGTATACTCCGGTCGAACAAATATGGTCTACCGTCTAATTCAAAAGGTTCGATATCAGACAAGCTCTCCATCGTGACTATTTCGGAAACAGCTTCGATCGCCACTGACGAGTCCCCTCTCTGTACGAGCTACGATCATGCGCAGACAAGCTAGCTCTCAGTGCAGAGCGAGTAGATTCATGACAGGCTATTGTAAGGCTCATGGCTCATGACAGGCTGTAACATGGACATGTACATTATGAACAGAAAAACGAAAATGCTGGAATACGTTTCTGTCTGCAAAAGTTTCCGTCTCTGCCAGTGAGGGAGTAAGCGTACGCTCGACGGATTGACTAGTTTGGACTTCGGGAAGACGAGATGTAAACAAACGGTATGTACCTGCTTTCACAAACACGCTGTTTTAACCACTTTTTTATTCATTTTGAGCCATACACACTACAGTGCTGTGTTGTAAGGTGTCTGCTGATGTTGCATAGCTTTTGGGGTGATATTTGGAGCATGTTAAGATGTTTAAAACACAGTGTAAAGTTGTTACCCAAGGGTGTTAGCTGTTAATGCTAACTCTCCGTTTAAGGAGCCCTGTAAAGGGTGGACCAAAAGTGTTGGTAGTCAAGGGTAGCTTGAGCAATAAAGCTGATGTTGAAATTGACCGAAGTTCTCCTTTAACGGCTGTCTGTCTGTGTTTATTTACTGAGGTTAAAGTGAGAGGGAGCACTGAAACTCTAGTTCATCACTCACATTATGTTATTTACAGTCGCCTAGTAAATTAATATGTTCATTACAATACTGTATGAAAAATTTGGGGGGTTACAGCAGGTTGGACTGATGTGAGGGTGCATTCAGGTGCAGTAGGACATCCCAGTTTTGAAACGAACCTTAACCATGGATACAGCATTCAAAGATACAAATTCAGCCATCAAAAAGTTTAGTATGAATTAAACTGGAGGCTACAAAAATTATGCCAATCATGAGTTTATATAATATGTAATTTATTTATGGCTTTTTAAAAAATGTAGTCTTATTTTTTAAGTTCTTACTTATCTTATATGTCCGAGTTTTGTTGAACGCACCTCGGAGAAAACAAACTGCGCCACAAGATGTCAGCATTCTGTCCGTCTGTGTGTGAGGTACAGTAGTTGTTTCTCTAAACTCTCTATGGTTTAGTTGCTTAATTTGACATTAAATCAGTGTGATAACTGATATGGTGTGAACACGTTACAGCATTACAGGAAACTCAGCCTCTATGTGGGGTTACTGGTCCTGAAGTGTTAGCTAACGTTAGCAATGATAGCTTCAACTGTTGTTAAGCCGCTGATGCTAACTTTAGCTGTAACTGACTTACTCTAACTCTTTGTTTTTATCAAAATAAGAAAGTTTGACGTAGGTAGGGTCATCCTAACATAAGAAAAAGTACAAATACTCATTTACGATATAGAGGAATAAGGAAATTATTAACTAGCTTTGGACTAATCCTTTAAACTGTCATTTAGGGGTTTTCATATTCTGATGAAATTAATATTTCTGTAAATTCTTTATTTGTCTCATTAACTGTGAAAAGGAAGGGAGCTGACAGACAAGACAAACAATCAGCCCACCTGGTCTCTTCAAAACAAAGTTGTAGTTTTGACTCCAGACGCTCAGACAAACATTAACCGACAGTAACCAAATGTCCTGTCCAGACAACATGTACACATTGAAGTGGTCTACTGCAAACCAAAATGTGTGAAAGGACGTCTCTACACACACACAAAATGAACGCTGGCCCTGAGAGTTCAACACATTGTGACTGAAGAAAAACACGCAAATAGACAAAACACAAGAAAATTAAAAGAAAGAACACCTGCGCACTAATTTGACAAAACATGTGCAGTATTTACAAAACACAACTAAATAGGGAAAACTAAGAAAACAGAACAATATGTGGAGATGCACAGACAGCAACAGACACTGTTTCCAGGGATGTTAAAAAGTGATGAACACAGCTGGGGCACGCTTGATGTTGCCGTGGTTTGTGACTCATGAAGTTTTTAGAGGTAAAAGTGGTAAAGCTGTTTTGGTAGATTAACAACAGTGTCCCAGCTGTGTTCATGTCTTCTTAGTGTCCCCCTGTTTTCAAATGTGATACTTTCAGAGTTTCTGTATTTGGTTGTGTTTTCTGTATTTGCGACACATTTCTTTATTTGATTTGATTTAGAGTTTTCAAAATTTTGTATACTTGTGTCAAATCTACAGTCACAGAGCTGACTTTATAACTTCATGAGTCAGGAACCATGGCAACAACAGGTGCGTCCCAGCAGTGTTCATCACTTTTAATGTTTCCTCTGGAAACAGTTTCCGTTGTCGTCTGTGCTACTTGCAGCTTTGTGTGTTTCTGATTTTTCTGTCTTTGCAGAAAATTTCTGTGTTTGGTTGTGTTTTGTAAATGTTGCCCCATGTGTTGTCAAATCGGTGCAGATGTTTTCTTAATTTGCTTGTGTTTGGTTTATTTGTATGTGTTGTCTTAAGCTCCAGTTCATTGAGTGTCTGTAAAAATATGCTCACTTTGCACAAACATCTCCGCTTCAAATCTCTAGAACTCCACAATGGTTCTCACTAAGATGGAAATGCACAAAAAACAAAAACACACAACCAGGGCCGTAACCAGGGTTATGAAACTAGGGAGGTGCAAACCATGTGATTGCGCAAAGCGCACAAGCAAAAAAAGATTGAGCACTTGTTTATGAATAAATAGTAAAATAAATAGTGTTTTAAACTGTGCAATTACACAAATACACAATCACATAATCTTGTTGACTGGATTTTTATTAACTTTTGGCACTCTCAGATACTGTGTATATTATTGACCTTTTGGAGGGCTGGCTGGATCGTGTCTCCATGGTTCAACTCACTGAAAGTACATAAAAAGGACAGACAGACAGACTTATGATCAGTTAATGCAAATGTGACAAATAATACTTTTTTTTTCATCTCAATTTTAACCAGGTAAGCGTAAACAAATTCTTATTTACAAAGGCTGTCTAATCTTCACAGTATTACCTTTCGGAAGGCCAGGTGGATTCTGCCCAGTCCCTGAGCAGCACGCGTGTCACAGACAAGCCAGTATAAACAACGTCACCCTGTTCAGCACCATGGACAGTTGCGGGGGCAGGGGGGTCGAAACAGCGGTGTTTCGGAGTGGGGGGGTTTCGGAGCAGCGAGGTGTCGGAATGGAGGTGTTTCGGAATGGAGAGCTGTCCCCCTCCTTCTTGTTACATTACACTAGCTAACGTTAGCTAGTGAGATAAGATGACGATGAGATGAGATAAACTTTATTGTTGAAATTTGTCTTGGGCAAGTACATGCAGCTGCTGCAAAATAGTGTTTTCTTTTTGTTTCAACAAAACTATTATCATGACAGATGCGCAAACTGGCGAGTATGTATCATTCCTTACCTCTCATTTAGGTCTCATTACACGCGGAGAATCTCTTCTTCTTCACCCCAAAACCAAAACATGTCCAGTCAGTGGACTGCGGCGTGACTAATAAGGCTAAAGGTTACGAGACCTCATATGCAGAAACACAACTCCTTTTTTTAAATTTTTTTTTTTTTAACTTGGTTACCTCATAGCTAGTTACGGCCATGCACACGACCACTTAATTGTGGTCACGAACCATTTAGTATCCAAACTCCACCAGGAAAGGAGACGTTGGAGACAAAGACAGGAGGTAAGACGGCATCCACAATAAGTAACACATCATTTTGTGCACTTGTATTTGTTATTTACAGATTTTCATTTTTCATCAACGATTCACAAATGTGTATAATTTCTGTTATTACTGCAGATCATGGAGGAAAGTTTGAAGAAGCTGCTTCTCTTAGGGTTAGGGTTAGGGTTTAGGGTTAGGGTTTGTACTTCTCTCTCATCAACTCTGATCAAAACTGAATACAAATGATTCATTCATAATATGCATAGTATTCTTGTCCATGTGTGTTTTTTAGTTTCACAGTTTTATTCTGATTCACAGGGACGTTTTTGATCATTTTGGAGGTCACACATCAGACAGGTAAGAAAATATATGTTCATATTTGTCTTGAAGTTAACTTCAGCTTTTTGAGCTCTGGTGGAAATTATTCAAACATGCTGTTGGCTGATCTTCAAAATATCAGAGATTAAACGAGTAATATGGGGACAACTACAACTCAAAGTGTTTTACTTAAGTTAAAGCAACATTAATACAGTTCTCCATAACAAGTAAAAGTCTTGTATTCAAAGTCTCTCAAATAAATGCACAAAGTATTGTCAATAAACTTTATTCATCAGGAATTAAAAGTAACAGAGTGCACTATGAAAGAATATTACGGAAGCCCTAAACGGCCATGCATTCATACATTTTATTTCCTCCGTTTTCCAGAGATAACGAGATAATTTTCTCGAGATCTCGAGATAACGAAACTTTCTTTTCTTGTGATAACGAGTTAATTTAATTTGTTTTCCCGAGATAACGGGATAATTTTTGTCGAGATCTCGAGATAACGAAACTTTGTTTTCCCGAGATAACGATATGATAAGGTGTGTGTGTGTGTGTGTGTG
>CAEMYA010001289.1:97540-138678 GCA_903131615.1 Diplodus sargus
TTTACCATATAGCTACCAGGTAAATACACAGCTCTTGGCCATAGTTTCATTGTACTTACCTTCTTAGTATTTACCCAATAACACACTATAATTTACCATATAGTTACCAGGTAAATACACAGCATTTTGGCCATAGTTTCATTTTACTTACCTTCTTAGTATTTACCCAATAACACACTGTAATTTACAATATAGTTACCAGGTAAATGCCCAGCATTTTGGCTATAGTTTCATTGTTTTTATTTTTTATTACCATTAGTAATTACCTAGTACCACGTTTGTGTTACCATGAATTTACCAGGTAAATACCTGGTAATTAGGGGACTGTAAAAGAAAGGCTTACCACATAAATTTAACATGCCTGATTGCTTGCTATTATATATACTTTCATTAAAAACTTTAATTTGCAAAAGGTGCTTTTTGTTTACAAAAAAGTACTTTATATCCCTGAAGATATGTAAACTAAATTAAACATCTGCATGCTGCATAGTAAACATGACATTTTTGACCAGGAAGACGAGCCTGTCTGCCTCCTCTGGCTTCAGACATCGTGCCCCGTTGCGGCTTCATAACACAAAACTGGGGTCGAACATTTTCAGCATGTGGATGAGCCTCCAGCTGTTCCTCTGTATATACCGGCAGCATATCTTTAACGATATGCACCGTGACTGCATCGGCTACAGCTGTCCACCGGGATCCTTTCTTGTCATACGGGACACAATGATTAAATGATTCCGATGACGTTGGCAGCTTTATAGTGGGTGTTTGTGGGCTGTCACGGTCTTGTGCATGCCGTAGTGAACAACAAGTTTCCCACTGTGATGAATGCGTCTGTTTGAGAGGCTGAAATAAATGTGTTGGTCCGCTGCCTGTTGTTGCAACAGCCTTTAAACAAAGTTTGCAGTGGACCTTGGTTTGTTCGAGGTACGACGCTACAGAACCAGACTACTAACGAGAAAGTCTCATTTTAGGAACAAACTCTTTGCTTGCTGCCGTGTTGTTGTGTTTGTTTCTCTGTGGAAAGTCAATGCAGGGGGAGAGCTGAGCTCACTATAAACTATGGAAGCCCGTGGGAAGCAGCAGAGCGATTTCTTATTTCTTTTTAAATCGTCCTAAACCTCAAACTCGGAATAATGAATATCACCGATTTATCGCCCAGCCCTCGCAGAATCATTGGAAAACGTTTTAATCAAATAAACCATTGCAGATTTTCAGAGTGCTCATTTAGGACCCTGTCTATAAAAGTATAACTCTACATGAGCTGTACATTATAGGTCCAAAACATGTTATTCAACAATTAAATCACCCTAAAATAATGACACAGCAAAACAAGGACATGACTTACCCGAGTTGCTGGCCATGTTTGGGTAATAAAACCGTCTGGCCATGTTTGGGTCAAAGAGCACAGAGTAGATTCCACAGTTTTAATGAAGAAGTAGAATTCGGAATGTCTGCAAGAAACTGCAGATGCTCACCAAACCACACCCAGTCACAGCTGCACTGCTCTCTTATTGAAAATGAAACTTAAACTGAAGCTCCATGAGGAGGAGGTGAGCTCTGAACCCACCGAACCCTGTTTGAGGATAAAGACGCCCCCCGTAGAAAAAACAAGGCGGTGCTTTGTTAACTGTGCTCACCCCTCCCTCCACCATTTACAAGAAATAGCAGCAGTTCTTTCTACCTTACGTAATACTGCAGGCTGCTCAGTGTGAGGAGTCCGGCTGAGAACCAGGAGTTGAGGAGCAGACTGCAATAATGATTTTTCTTTCTTTTAAAGGATAACCCATGAATGAAAAATCATTCATGGGTTATCCTTTAAAAGAACACTACATTTAATCTTTGACGAACAACCCTGCTGGTTTGATGCTTGTGTCGATTATTGATTTGAACATATTTATGCAGACAGTACCTACATGGCCCTTGTAGTTGTGTGATATTTTGTCTCTAAAGATAACATAGCTAATATTCTAATACTAAAATGAATACTAATACATATGATGATAAAATAAATGATGTATTATGCACTATTTACTAATGATCATGCATCATCTACCTTGCTTGTAAACTTTTTTTTTTAATATGTAGTCTTATAAGTTCTTCGTCTGAAAACTTAAATGTCCGAGTATAGTTGGACACACCTCGGAAAAAAATAAACTGCGCCACAAGATGTGAGCATTCCGTCCATATTTGTGTGAGGTACAGTAGATGTTTCTCCCAACTCCCTTACAGTAAAACATACAGGTTTAGTTGCTTAATTTGACATTAAATCAGTGTGATAACTGATATGTTGTGAACACGTTACAGCATTACAGCAAACATTATTGCATTTCTGTTGTGTAGGAACAGGGACATTCCTTTTCAGAGGGGGAAGGTATGTAACCCATTTCCTGTCGAGTACTTTTATGTTAAAGGGACAGAATGGAAGTGTGTGGTCTGAAAGTTTTTGATTGGGTTTTGTTCAAGGCTGGAGGGCTGTGAATAAAGTGGGACCCATTTAGTGTATGGAGTTCCTCCGTCTCTTTATTTTATTATCTCCAAGCATAGGCGCAGTTACACCCGCTGGGTTACACTAACATAAGAGAGCTCAAATGCTCATCTATGATATAGAGGAATAAGGAGATTATAAACTAGCCTTGAGCTCATCCTTTAAACTGACATTCAGAGGTTTTCATATTCTTATTAAATTCATATTTCTGAAAATTCTTTAATTCTCTCATTAACTTTAAAAAAGGAAGGGAGCTGTCAGACAAGACAAACAAACAGCTCACCTGGTCTGTTCAAAACAAAGTTGTAGTTTTGACTCCAGACGCTCAGACAAACATTAACCGACAGTAACCAAATGTCCTGTCCAGACAACATGTACACATTGAAGTGGTCTACTGCAAACCAAAATGTATGAAGGGACGTCTCTACACACACACAAAATGAACACTGGCCCTGTGAGTTCCAACGCACTGTGACTGAAGAAAAACACGCAAATAGACAAAACACAAGAAAATTAAAAGAAAGAACACCTGCGCACTCATTTGACAATACATGTGCAGTATTTACAAAACACAACTAAGTACGGAAAATAGAGAAAACAGAACCATACGCAGAGATGCACAGACGGTAACAGACACTGTTTCCAGGGGATGCTAAAAAGTGATGAACACAGCTGGGGCACGCTTGATGTTGCCGTGGTTTGTGACTCATGAAGTTATTAAAGTCTGTTCTATGAGAGGTAAAAGTGGTAAAGCTGTGTTGGTAGGTTAACAGTGATGTCCCAGCTGTGTTCATATCTTTTTAGTGTCCTCTGGAAACAGTTTCTGATGTCAGATGTGATATTTGCAGAGTTTCTGTATTTGGTTTTGCTTTCTGTATTTTGCGACACATTTCTTTACTTGAGTTTTCAAAATTTTGTATACTTGTGTCAAATCTACAGTCACAGAGCTGACTTTATAACTTCATGAGTCAGGAACCATGGCAACAACAGGTGCGTCCCAGCAGTGTTCATTACTTTAGATTTTTCCTCTGAAAACAGTTTCCGTTGTCATCTGTGCTACTTGCAGCTTTCATGTGTTTCTGATTTTTCTGTCTTTGCAGAACATTTCTGTGTTTGGTTGTGTATTGTAAATGCTGCCACATGTGTTGTCTAATTGGTGAAGATGTTTTCTTAATTTGCTTGTGTTTGGTTTATTTGCATGTGTTGTCTTAAGTTCCAGTTCGTTGAGCGTCTGAAAAATATGCTCAGTTTGCACAAACATCTCCGCTTCAAATGTCTAGAACTCCACGATGGTTCTCACTAAGATGGAAATGCACAAAAAACAAAAACACACAACCACTTACTTGTGGTCACGAACCATTTAGTATCCAAACTCCACGAGGAAAGGAGACGTTGGAGACAAAGACAGGAGGTAAGACGGCATCCACAATAAGTAACACACCATTTTGTGCACTTGTATTTGTTATTTACAGATTTTCATTTTTATTAATTGTTGATAATTTCTGTCATTACTGCAGATCATGGAGGAAAGTTTGAAGAAGCTGCTTCTCTTTGGTTTGTACTTCTCTCTCATCAACTCTGATCAGAACTGAATACAAATGATTCATTCATAATATGCATACAATTGTATTCTTGTCCATGTGTATTTTTTAGTTTCACAGTTTTATTCTGATTCACAGGGACGTTTGTTATCCTTTTGGAGGTCACACACCAGACAGGTAAGAAAATATATGTTCATGTTTGTCTTAAATTAACTTTAGCTTTTTGAGCACTGGTGGAAAATATTTAAACATGCTGTTGGCTGATCTTCAAAATATCAGAGATTAAACGAGTAATATGGGGACATTTACAACTCAAAATGTTTTACTTAAGTTAAAGCAACATTAATACAGTTCTCCATAAAAAGTTAAAGTCTTATATTCAAAGTCTCTTTCAAATAAATGCACAAAGTATTGTCAATAAACCTCATTCATCAGGAATTAAAAGTAATAGAGTACACAATGAAAGAAAATAACGTAGCCTTTGAAATTTATGACAAACTTTGACCAACAGAAAAACAAAATAAAGAAACAATGTGAGATTCACAAACAGTGATTATATGCATTTAAGTAAACAGATCAGAGTGAGGATATGAAAACAGATTTTGAATTATCAAAATTAAATGACAATCAAAACAAGAAAACTTAAAATCATTTAACCATCTAGCTTGAGTTGTGATCATGATAGAATGATTGATCAAGTTTTTATTTCTGTGTCATGCACATACAGACACCAGAAGTACAGCACTCAAACAATCAATAATATTTACGTTCATTACGAGATTTACCAAAAAATTCAGCTTAAACAAAATATTCTGCCGTATCTCTCTCAAGCTTTTTTGGTCAGAACATATGATTTATTGATTTCTGTCAGGATGTTAAGAGGTTTTTTTTTTTTTTTTATTTACTCACCAACCCTTTCTTTAAGGTGCCCTTAAAAAAATGACTACCAGAATTTTAAAGAACGAATAAATGATCCAACTCCCTTTGCAACATCTACGACTCCATCAACTACCTTCTTAGCGCCTTCGGCCAGAAGCTGTCCTGCACTTTTTTCCTCAGCCTCCTTTCTAGACTCCTTTTCATGCTTGGACTGCAGTTCTTCTTCTTTCTCTTTCAGTCTCCTTTCATGCTGTCTTTGTATTTCATCCCTTTGGTTTTTAAGCTCCCTCTCCCTCTCTCTCTCTATTTGCTCTTCCTTTTCCTTAATTTCCTTCAGTCTCTGCTCCTCCCTCTCCTTTCTCTCCCTCTCCCTCTCCTCTCTCTCCCTCTGTCTCTCTGCTTCTCTCTTCTCCATCTCTCTCTGTCTCTCCTCCTCCCTCTCCTTTCTCTCCCTCTCCCTCTCTGTTCTCTCTCTCTGTCTCTCTGCTTCTCTCTCCATCATCTCCCTCCGTCTCTCCTCATTCATCTCCCTTTTCTGCCTCTCCATCTCCTGGCTAACTCTGATTCTCTCTGCTTCTCTCTCCTCTTTCTCCCTCCGTCTCTCCTTATCCATCTCCTCTCTCACTCTGATTCTCTCTGCTTCTCTCTCCTCCTTCTCCCTCTGCCTCTGCTCCTCCATCTCCTGCTTCACCCTCCTCCTCTCCTCCTCTCTCTCTTTCCTCTCCCTCTCTCTCTCAGCCTCGTGTTGCTCTTGCATTTTCTTCATGCTTTTTTCATGTTCTTTCAGAAGTTCCTTTGCAAGTTCCTCTCTCTCTTTTCGTATTTGTTCTTCTTTTGCTTTCAGGATGCGTTGTTTCTCCTCTTCAATTTTCCTCTCGGCCTTTTGGAACATCTCGTTGGTGTAGTGGCTTCCTCCGTTCCTCTTCGCTACATTTCTGATCTTCTGGAGCAGCTCATTGACCTGTGAGCGATCCTTCTTCTCCTTATTGTTGAAGACGTGGTACTGGTTGTTACACCTGGCCACAAGTTCTTTAAGGTCGGTGTCGTCATCTATGAATTTCTCGATGGTTGTTTCTTCAAGATCATCACCACGAGTAAAGAGAACCATGCTGTATCTGTCTGCATCCTGGCCAAATATTTCTTGAATCTTTTCCACCGTCTGCTTTTCCTCTGCAGTGAATCTGCCCACACCAATGACCACCAGAAACACATGGGGTCCAGGAGCAGCGAAATGAATGCACTGGCTCACATCTTTGACTGTTTTGATCACCTCAAACCTGTTGTCAAACAGGCCCGGAGTGTCAATGACAGCAATCTGTTGCCCATCTATCACACATTCATGCTTGAAACAGTCAACAGTCACAGACTTAGAAGTGCACTTTGATTCAAAGCCCTTTCGTCCCAGGATGGTGTTTCCAGCAGCACTCTTCCCAGCTCCAGTCTTCCCCACCATCACTATCCTCAGCTCCTTGTTATTTGTGATGATCTGTCCTGTGAAGAACAATGTGTGACACTGAATCAGACATCAGGTTGCACAGACATTGTCCTCCATGTGACGTATACAAAGATTGAAAAAGCAGAAACATCTGTTTGCTGCTTCGGGAGAAGTCTTTGGAAAACATTTTAAACAAATAAACTATGATTGTATTCCACAATGCAGATTTTGCTCATTTAGGACCCTGTCTATAAAAGTATAACTCTACAGGAGCTGTACATTCAATCATTAAATAACCCTAAAATTATTGAACTTCAAAACATGGACATGACTTACCCGAGTTGTAGGTCATGTTTGGGTTGTAAGACTTGCTGGCCATGTTTGGATCAAAGAGCACCGAGTAGATTCTGCAGTTTAAATGAAGACGCAGAGTTCTGAATGTCTGCAAGAAACTGCAGATGCTTTATATGTTCACCAAACCACACCCAGTAACAGCAGCACTGGTCTGTTATCGAAAATGAAACTCAAGCTCCATAAGGAGGAGATAAGCTCTGAACCCATCGAACCCAGTTTGAGGATAAAGACGCCCTCCGTAGAAAAAACAAGGCGATGCTTTATTAACTCTGCTCATCCCTCCCTCCACCATTTACAGGAAATAGCAGCACTTCTTTTCAATCTTACATAATACTGATGGCTGCTCCCTCTGTCATACGATAATAGAACAGCATGTTTTAATGTATCCAGGTTTAGATGTATATGGTTGAGTTTTTTCAGGGTTCTCAACAGCTTTTAAGCTGCAAAGATTTCATGTATTCTTTTAACATATTTAACACAATGCTTTCAAGCATATACAAATGTCATGTGTAGTTTTGCTGCTGCGAGGCTACAGCGAGGAAAAAGCCTCTGTACATGGGGCACATGCTCTACCAACTGAGATACTGGAACTCCCCTGTTGATACCTTTGCAATGGATATACAAGGAGCTGCTCTGTTAGCTCCACATTAATCACCCTACTCACCCCTCCCTCCCCTGCTTACAAGAAATGGTTGGAATGTCCTGCGGTTGTATAAATAGAACGTCCTGTTTAGTACACCATACCCTTATGTGGAAACAAATGGAAAGGTTGAGCTAAACCCATGGCTGTTTTTATTGCTGTCACAAGAATCACTTCACAGCTGGAAATATAGCTGTGGGCTGTCTCTGCAGTGGACAGACATGAAAGACAATGGACAGGAGTTCAAATGCTGGACCAGTGTACTACTTTTCACCCTCAATGAAACTGGGCCACTGAGTGACATCACTGGAGACAGTTTTATCAGATTACATGCAGCCTCCTCTGGAGCCATAAAGTAGCTTTATACTACATCTTATACAGAAATACAAACTTGGATTCTTGGCTTGAGCAAGGCTGTGAACGTAGGCTGGGGTGTATGACAAATACAAAACACTCTGGCACTGGACAAAGGGAGACACAGACTATAAGACACATGAGGGTGATGGGAAATAGGTGGAAACAATCAGAGATCAGGGAGTATCTGACTGGTGACACATCAGGAAGGGCAAGTGACCTGAAACGAGAAGTGAAATCTATCGGCTCCACTGGCATAGCGGAGATGTAAAGCAGCGGAGACGTATCCAGTTGAAATTGGCCGTTACTTTTCAAAAGAAAACAGGAAGTTCACAAGACAAAAACCTCAAGACAAGACACCCCTCACCATGGTCTGACACATATGCCATAGTGCTCCCCAATAAACACACATTAATGTGGGAAATTGGTGGAGTTACCCTTTAAATTGCTAAACTTTAAGACTTTAAGAAATGTGATGTCAACCAAAGTTTTGACTTTTCTGATGATTTTTCAAATTGATGATTACTTTGAGGTCAACACAGAACCTGTTACCTTCTTATTCTCCATATAGGCTCCACATACTATATCCATGAGTACATCCTCGTCACTCACCCGAGGATGAGCTGGACTGAAGCTCAAAGCTACTGCAGAGAGCAGTACGGTGACCTGGCCACCATATCTGATGTGCAGATCAACAGCAGGATCGCTGACATGTCTAAAGACTGGGAGGAGCCCTTCTGGATCGGCCTGTATGAAGACGTCAGCAGCTGGAAATGGTCTCTGATGGGTGAACATCACTACACAGGAGTTGTGGAGGACTACAAGCAGTGGCAGGAAGATCAACCGGGCAACGCAGGAGCGAACGAGTACTGTGTCTCCATGATGGAAGATGGTTTTTGGAAAGACAACAGCTGCGCGTTTGTTAAAATGCCTCTCATTTGTTTTGCAGGTGAACTTTATCTGACATTTCCAATTTCCTACCAATGTTTTTCTTTCAGCTATGAGCTTAACATACCTTGTACCAACAGGTTCTGAATTTACCTTGGAGACATCTTTTGTAATTTTTCCCATTTGTTTCTCCACATAGAAGGTGGCTCTGATCAGTATGTGCTGGTAACCGAGCAGAAGAGTTGGTTTGAGGCTCAGAGCTACTGCAGGCAGCACCACACAGATCTGGTCAGTGTGAGGAGTCCGGCTGAGAACCAGGAGCTGAGGAGCAGACTGCAGGCTGACCAGGCTGTGCAGGAGGCCTGGATCGGCCTGCACAAAGACCCCTGGAAGTGGTCGGATGGCAGCAGCTCCTCATTCAGACAGTGGTGGCCGGATCAGCCCAACAATGAAAACAACTCTCAGTTGTGTGCTACTATGCACAAAGGGAGTTGGGACAACTGGACATGTGACACTGAATTCAGCATTCTCTGCCAAAGTAAGCCTAAATCCTGCACACATTATTTGATATACTTATGCTAAGGCCATTATTGAACAGTTTTACCTACTTAGGAAAATTACACCAGATAAAAAGTTTCAAGTGGAGATCACTATTCAGTCGAGTTGCTAATAGCTTAAAGACCCATGAAATGTGGCCAGTTTGTCAGAATTTTCTTTTAGTAAAATCATGTTGAATATGTAAAAACAAAATGACACTAAAGCTGTCAAATAGTCAGTGGAGTACAAGGAACAGCATTTACCTCAAATACTTTAATAAATGTATATTCCACCAGTGGCTGTGAGATTAAACTGAATACGATGATAGTCTTGAAAAACACGCACAGGCCTGAAGGAGGTACCAATTAGCTGAAACATTGTTTATTTTTTATTTTGTTCACAATTAACCCTTCTCTCCTTCTATTTTCTCTCCCATAGACATAACTGAAGTGACACCAGTGCCTCTAGTTGAACCCACCAACATCGGACAAGGTATACGATCCAAACCGCCCTTGTTAAACTACAGCGGTGGTGAAAGAAGGATATATATACAAGTAAAAAGTACCTGAAAATGGTAATAGTAAAGATAAGTTAAGTAAAATTCCACCATTGCACTGCAAAAAGATCCAAGGCACAAATCAAAGTAGTTTGCTCAAACTTGTATGAAAGAGAGAAAGTCTGTGAAGACATTTTTAAATAGTTTTATTATTTTAGAGGAGCGAAGACCGTCAAGTTAATATCTATGACCCTTCCAAAATGTATATTGATAAATAAAAACAGGATCAAATAACGCTGAGCTCTCGCTATAATGAGCCTTTTGACAAAAATCATCAGCAAGTTAATTTTAAGGGAAAGGTTCACCAACCACAAGCATTCTCCTAAACAAAGAAAAATGAACAGATTTTTAAATAAATAAAATGGTTCCACATAGCTTAAATGGGGTTAACAGGGAAAGCCATAAAAAACAGGCAAACAAAAACCTATTTACAAACTTGACAGGCTTGATTTTCAGCTTCGCAGCTACAGTGAAGATTTCGGCTTAAAAAAAGGTGTAACAACTTTTCAACGTGGGATCTCAGGGCGTGGTCGCTTTAATTGTCAGCAGGATTACACGAAAACTACTGAATGGATTTTGAACCTGGTTGAAGGAAGGTTGTCAGCCAAGAATAGACCCCCTTAGCTTTTGGTGCAGATCCGGATAAAGGGATGGATCCAGGATTTTTTTTCTCACTTTCTGAAACAATTCCATTTGATGTGGATCGAAAAGATAAACAAAAAATACAGATTAAGCAGATTTTAATGTATACAATATTGGATGGGGCTTTATTGAATTCAAAGTGACTCTACTGAGTGCCATTGTGCTTGTTTAATGATTTTAGTCCAAATGCCCCGCAGACCTGTTAAAACAGTAAGTGGCCTAAAAGTCCATTTGGGAACCCATAATGTCTTGTAGATGACTACATGTTTAACTAATCATTAATAAAGTCCTGTAAGAACATAATGTCATTTTTGCAGCTGTGCTGAGAAGGACTACAGTGAAGATGAGGCTGCAGACCAGCTCCAACCTCAAAGATTCAACCATCAGACACGAAATCTTACATCAGGTACAGAAAGCAAGTGTGTTCATATTGGCCGTTATCAACCCACTGCAGGAAAAAACAAAACAGCTTTCGATGTCTTTTGTTTTGTTGTTGTTCTTTGTAGTTGGAAGCAGCTTTGCACTTGCAGGGTTTGACTAACATCAAGCTGATCTGGAAGACTTTAAGACCAGAGTCACAGCCGACAAAGACAGGTAGTGAGAGAAGTTTGTGACTGATGCTTATTTTATTCTAAATAGACGAGAGCTCAGAAGTTACAAGTACAGGTATAGATGAACTGAATTTAAGTATTGCATGTTTCTCATTTGCAGTGTTTGACTTTTACCAGCTGCTGTTTCTTTTACCAACAGATTCTTGTGGAGAGAGACCTCAGAAAAACCTCAACTAGGACGGAGAGTGATGTTAACAGCAGCTTTCTCTTGTTCGACGTGCAGGTTGAATTCCGAATCACCTGCAGTGATTTTTTGTTTTGTTTTCATTGATTGCTTGTTGTCTGTTTGAATTATCTACCTCAAATACATTCCCTGAAATTATAAAAATGAGTGTGAAGTATAGTATATGTCAGTATCCTGACAGTATTTATAAAAGTATATATTAGATCCTTTTCAGTACATTTACTCAAGTACTCTACTTCTATACAATCTTGAGAAACTCCCAGTTTTCATGAGAAAATCCACCCTGATTTCAGCTTCATGAAGGTGCTTTTGACAGCCAATCTGAGAGGGTTTTTTGAATAGTTTATTTAGATTAAGAAGTAGGAGAATTTTCTCAACACATAAAGGAACATTAAATCAGTCACTTCATCACAAACAATCACATTCAGAGTCGCCAAATTTGGTGATATGTGTTTTTAACTGAACAGGAAGGGCATGGAAAATTGTAACCTGAAAACTAACTAGTAAGTAAAGCATCAAACAAATGTAATGGAGTAAAAAGAAAATTGAATACAATACAATACAACACGTGGATCTTCACACGTCAAGGTTTAATGTTGACGCGCACATTTGCTTAATCAAATGATTAAACCAAATCTGAGCCTCGAAGCATGAAAGTCAACATGAAGGACATCCGGCTGAGATGATCCTCCTTCCTCAAGGATCGAATCAAGAATCAGACGTCTTGTCATCTGAAGCCGAGAACACACATTTTAAATATCCTAGGAAGGACGGATCAGAAAGCACATTTAGACACAATAACATGAAAAAAGTAGATAGAATATTAATATTTGATAAATCATTTGACTGAATTATGAAAGCCAAACGATTTCCTCATCACTGACAGAAGAAAAGAAGCAATCCTGCCCTGTGCAGTTTTATATCCTGACATATTTTACATTTTTACTGCAGTTTTTATGGATTTGTTGCTAAATCAGATTCAGATTTTATTGTTGCCTTCTCATAGATCAAGAACTTGTTACACCATATTTATGGTGTTGCTGTTACTGCCTCTGACCTGATCCAGGTTCAGCAGCTGTATTCTTTTAATATTTTTACTTTTGACAAGTTCATTGGTCTTTTAGTAAAATATCTTGCTTTTAATAGTTCCATCTTACTTTTTAATCCCAATTAATGGCTTTGGAGGTTTTTTACTTTGTGTACCTTTCTGTTTATTTTTCTGTTTTTGTTTCTTGTATGTGTGAAGCACTTTGAACATTTTAAGAATGAAAGTTACTATATGAATAAAATTATGATTATTATTGTTATTATTGGACTTCTCTTGGGCATAAGAGTATATATAATAAATATATCATTTTAAAGTCTGGATTTATAAATTAACAAGACTGTGAACTGTGTCCCAAAGCCAGTGTTGTGAAAGTACCCTAAAAGTCGTACTTATCGGATGCATTATTCAACATTTCTTTCCTGATTATCAGAATCAGCATTTATTTTTTCCAATTACCGATTAAATATATTAATTAAGAAATGCAGTACTTTGGTTCTGATGCAGCATGCACTCTGCAAAATAACTAGTAACTTAAGTTATAAACTTTAGTCGCCCCAGTCACTACAATCATTTTATTTTGAAGGGGCCTCGAGTACCTGCATGATGACAACACACTCGATCTCAGACAGCAGTCAGGTGTTGCCTTATTTTCAGATTGATCACAGTCATGCATGCATAATATGATGTAAATGTGGTTTGCATGTATTTGTATAAAACTGCATTCAAATGCAAGAGAGGACGCGTGAGGAGCACCTGAGGTCAGCAGCTTGAGCTCTTTTGTAAGATAAAGTCTGGACTTCATCGACAAATGTTTTGGGATTAATGGAGCTGAGTTGGAAATTCCTCTTTATTCTGGGTGAGTCACAAAATAATGTATGTGTTTGAATTTGTGGATCATTTCAAGGTCTAATGCATCTTTTAAAAGATGTGAGATCATTTGATGCAGTAACATTTTATTAGATCTATCGTTAATAGGTACAATTATAGTTGATTAAACTTTAGTTAAGACTTATTTTACTGTTGACAAACAATGAAATGCTTGAAAAGCCATTTGTTAAGCACTTCTTGTTGTAAAGTTGGAACTGATGTTTATAAATGCTTAATAAATACTGTAGTTAATCTACATTAATTGTCATAACACATTTGTAATAATAAATCAAAATAAATGTCTTTCAAAGCCTTTCTTACACTAAGAAATTAATTAATTATTAATAACTTAACTAACGTTTGATTTCCTACAAACCATTAGTTCCCTTATGGCTCATTTACAGTTTAAAGTCAAAGACTCCATTTTATTTTTGTTAGGTTTTGTCAGTGGGACGCATTTGGAAGCTAAATGTATTTTTAAACAACAATGAATGTGCGTGTGTTACTTATGTGTTAAAGCTGTTTTTATTGCTGGTAATTATTTTTTTTATTTGCAGGGTCCATCCCTCTCAGGTCGAGGATCACTCACCAAGCAGGTGAGAAAATATTTTTAAAAATACATAACGTAAGTAAAAATACATGTTAGCAAGTCTGATCTAAAATCAAAAATAAGTACTTGTTCATGTTAACATATGACATTATGAGATTGTTAATCCTGATGTGTAAAATGCGTTTTGCTGCTGTAGCTGGTTGAGGTGGAGCCAGTTTAGCGTCTTTATACGGGTTAATAAGTTAACCTGGTTCTTATCTGAACAGGCTTTGTTCAAAGATGAATCTGACAGGTCGTGAGAAGATACAGGAAAGGGCTTCAACTGTTATGCAGGTCTTGTAATGTTCAAAAGGAGTCAAAAAAGGCATTAGAAGATATTAAAAGCAAAAATATATTTATTAATACTCCAAAATATATATATTTTTTTTTATACTCAAGTACATTAAATATCTTTATGATGTTTACTGAAATACTATTTGCATGGGAGACTTTCACCAAAGTAATATTTCAACACATATTCTTTACTTTTGCTCAAGTATGACTTTTGGGTCTCTTTACAACACAGCATGAACTGTTAAATAAGGACACTGATTTGGTAAGGTTGCTTAAGAAGAGAAAGGAAATAGTTTTTCACCAGAAGAGAAGAAGAAAACATAAAACATACTGTAGGGTAATGATAAGGCATTTTGATAATACGCTTGTTTAAAGGATTTAATTTAATGAGCAACTAAAGAATAGAGTCAATAAGCTTATTAAATGTTTGTTTTCTTAGTTTTAAAACAAATATATTTTCTCCTTTTAATTTAAACCATGTTTCAGCTACTCATCAAGTGCTTTATTGATTATTGATTCTATAATCGTTGTCACTGTGCTAACTCTCCAGCTAACGTGGCTCTGGATGGAGTTACAGATCAGTCTTCAGTGTGGGACCCCACGCTTCCATCAAACCTGGTGATTGATGGCAACCCTAATTCAAACTATCACTACAGGAGCTGCTTCGCCACTCATTATGAGGTGAGCCCCTGGTGGAGATTGGACCTGCAGGTTCAGTATAACATCTCATCAATTGAAGTCATCCGGAGATCAGACTGCTGCGCTAATGAGCTAAACGGAGCTGAAATCCGCATCGGTGACTCGCTGGAGAACAATGGCAACAGCAATCCCAGGTGCCTTAATTGAAACTGTACATCCTGCCTCTTCATGTTATTATGTTAAAAATCTAACACAATGCCGACAAATCTGCATTAAGGTCGGAGGTAGGAATAATCATCCTGCCGTACTGTATTTCTCTTTGCCCCTCAGATGTGCTGTCATCACTTTCCTCAGGGACGTTTTAATGGCCTTCAGCTGCGGCCAGATGACAGGACGTTATGTCAACATTGTCATCCCTGGAGAAGGGCAGAGACTTCAACTCTGTGAGGTCAGAGTGTACGCCATTACCGGCATTACAGGAGGTAAAACAACACTGATAAATGACATCTATAGTTGATCAAATTATGGCCTGAATTTCAGTTTAAAACATTGTCGACAGAGTGTGACAACTATTTTCAGCATAAATATATATTTAACTATCTACTTGCAACTTACATGATTATATGCAGTATTGGGCACGTTACTTTTAAAAAGTTATTAGTTATAGTTACTAGTTACCTGAGTTAGTAACTGAATTACTCCACTATAATAGTAACTAGTTACCAGGGAAAGTAACTATTGCGTTACTTTTTGTTTTTGTTTTTATGAAACGGGAGCAGAAAAATCCAGCTTTAGCTGCTCGGACGGCTTCGTGTCCTTCTTTGTTAGCGGAGCTCATGTTAGCCACACCTGGCCTGTTATCATCAGCAGTGTCAACAACGGTGTTTTGGCCACTAGTTGTGTAGAAGCGTGTGCTGTTCAGAGATGCTTCATTAGATTAGAGTCACTTACAACGGACGTGGACAAACACTTCACTCTGAGTCATAATGAACACTTCACATGTATGTTCTTGCCTTTTTTCCTCAAAGAGATTAAAGTAGTGTCCGTACTTCCACTCTGAAAATGCCACCTTTCCCTCTGGACTTACCTTTTGCTGCAGCTCACTTCTGCTAGTTTGTGTGTGTGAGGCTGTTGTATGTGTGTGTGGTTTGTGTGTAAACTGAACACTGCCTCTGATTGGCTTACGAACTCTTACTCTACCTTAGCCAATCATCATCACTTATGCGGTTGGCTCGCCCCTCCCTTCTTCCTCATCAAAGAAAAAAAAAACAGCCTTTCAGCTCCTGTGACTGAGAGCTGAGTCGGATGACAACAGCTTCAATGAGTAGCTTCAGTTTATAATGCGCCACATTTAATCAGAATCAGAATCTGCTTTATTCACTGTATGTGAACACATACAGGGAATCTGACTCCAGTTTTTTCCTTCGCCTGTACAGACGTGAACATAAACTCAGACATAACATAACAAACATTCAACTAGAAGAACAAAACAATGGTATAAAAAATTAAATAAGTAAATAAGTAAGTAAAGTGTCAAGTGTTAATTGTTAATTGTCAGTAACGGTAACGGCATTGTAACGATGGAATAGTAATTAGTTAGATTACCCGTTACTGAAAAAAATAACGCCGTTAGTAACTCTGTTTATTTTAACGCCATTATTCCCATCACTGATTATATGATATATCAAATGATATATTCTATATATATACACAATTACACTAGTAGTTGCTGTTTTTCCTTTCATGTAAAAATTAACAGCATGTCTCTAAAAAATATATTTTATTTATATATATATATATATCTGGTTGTTCCGTAAGGGGGGAACAACAGTGTTGATGTCACACAGAGACGTCGACGCACTGTATTGCAGAGATGTCTACTGAAGTTAGCATGCTAACCAGCTAGCCCCGGCCTGTCCTTTCTCTAAATACCACTTTGCAACTAAACAGGCGATAAACGATGGCCCCTGTAGTTTTGGCTGGGAAATAAATACCAGCAACAGGTTTGATATTTTTTGTAAGCGCTCTTAGCTGTTAGTCTAGTACTTAAAATGAACTCACAATATGTCAAGAAATGTAATTCTTTATTTTTGTTTTCCTATTCTGTTTTCCTCACCACCCGACAACCTCACATCTTTTGCATAAGAAGGATTAAGAGAGGCAAAATAAACAAAACTAAACAAAACAGGCTTTGTTTGTATTTCCAATTACAACTCTGGCTTAGTTGAAACAAATCCTTCAAATCACAGAGTAAGATGTGAAAATATTCACCTCTACATGCTGCACTGTATCCCATGTCTTCAGACTGACCTCTGTCTGTCTGCCAGAGTCTAGTTAGCTTAAAAGGCCACTAGCTTATAGCTAATCACTTCAAAGTTAGCTAGAGCAAGGAGCATAGTTAGCAGCAGCTAGCAAAGCAGCTCCTTCAGCTTCAGCAACAGACTGCTTCACCCACAGGCCATTCATTCCAACTGCTGTCAGACTGTTCAACACCAATAACCCTTAATGTAGCACCATAAGCACCTACATATCTTGCACTACTTTCCACTTCTACCTCCGCCATCTTGTGCAATTATCCTGTGCAATAATATTATTTTTTATTTTTTTACACATTCATATTCCTACACTGAATCTGTTTATTTCAAACACTGTATTTATTTATGCATCCAACCTTCAACAAGGCAATACTTTATTACTTTATTTAAATGTATATAATTACCATTTACCTCCTGTATATAATGCACATAACGTATAGTCCTTTCTATATTGTATCTTTCTCTCTTATCTAAATCTTTTTTAGCATGTTTAAGTCTTGTACTTATTGTATGTCTGTCTACCTGCTACTGTTACAAGTGAATTTCCCCAATGTGGGATGAATGAAAGTCTAAAGTCAAAGAATCTTGTGCTAAGCTGTCCCCTATTTGTTTGGCACAGCCTTCAACAGGTGGCCGTATCTTGCATGCTCCTTTACCATAATGAAATATAAATATATTATATTTAATATATTCCATAGAGTTATTGATATTTAGAGTTACAAAATATCTTAAGTGAAGACTAAGGTCTATGATCAGCTCTCTGCCGAAATAATAACGTATTTTGTGCTCAGTTATTACAATTGTTTGTAGTTATTATTTTTAAGTTTTTAAGTCAGTATAGTACTAAATTAAGTTCCTCCTCCTCCGCCATCTCCTTTTTTCCCCTCCGTCTTACATATTTCACATCACAGACATTGATAGTTGTCACTGTGCTTACTCTCCAGCTAACGTGGCTCGGGGTGGAGTGGCTATGCAGTCCTCATTCTGGGAACCCACGTATCCATCAAGTGCACTAATTGATGGCAAACCTTATTCAAACTATTTCCATGGGAGCTGCGTTTCAACTCTGTGGCAGACGAACCCCTGGTGGAGACTGGACTTGCGTGGTCCGTACACCATCTCAACAATTCAGGTCGTCAGAAGATCAGATATGAACTTTTATGATCTAAACGGAGCTGAAATCCACATCGGTAACTCGCTGGAGAACAATGGCAACAACAATCCCAGGTGTTGTAATGTGTTAAAGGAGACTGAATTGCCATTTTGTTTTTTACACAGTTATTCATAATTACATTGTATCCATGTTGGATGTTTTCAGTTTGGAAAAGGTTTTTCATTTTTTCTCACCACTTTTGCTTATCTTTAAAATCGATAGCTTTTGTCTAACGACTATTACGTCTCTGGGGGCAACGGAACATCTTTCGAGGTTTCTGGTGCAGCCAGCAGATATTTGAAAAACAAAAATCTGGGCTAAGACTTTCTCTTCCATGTGCTGCATATTATTTACAGTACGACGATGAGCAACTTGAGCATGGAAATAAAATTGAGCAATTTAAGGCACGTGGAGAAGTTGTGCAGGGACACAAAACAAGTCAGCATGTTAAAACAAGTCAGTACTTGGAAAAGATAAATGCGAATCAAATACAATTAAAATTCAATACAATTAATACATATTGCTGGATTTATGGCTGCTCTGTTGTAATTCCTAGTACTGTTTACCCTGCCTCTTAGTGTTATTATGCGTATATGTGATAACAATTCTGCATTAGCTACATTTTTGTGGAGGTGTCAGTTATCATCCTGGTTTTAATCAATAGTTTTTATTCCTGTACTGTTTGTCTTTGTGGCCCTCAGATGTGCAGTCATCACCGTGACCGATGACATAACAATGTCCTTCAGCTGTAAGATGACAGGACGTTATGTCAACATTTACCACCCTGGAGTACGTCGGGTTATTCAGATTTGTGAGGTCAGAGTGTACGCCACTACCCGCGTTACAGGAGGTAAGACAACACTCAGCAATGGCACCTATAGTTGATTCAGTTATTCGTTGTTTCCTGTGTGAAAACTTCAGAGGAGAAATTGACACAAAATTGTTTCCCTCACCTTTCTACTGAGTTTGTAGCACCTATTTGTTGCTCAGTTATTACTAGTTTTGATCCTGTGAGTGCAAAGCAGTTCTTCGCAGTTCAAATTGAGCTATTTAAGTATATTCATTCACTCTTTATTAACTCTTTATTCACAGGACACATAAGCTAACATACTGTGCCATACGTAACATATTCATCCCATCCACCTGCAAGACAAAAACTGCTTAGATGAAACTGTAAATAAGTCACAGGCAAGATAAAAACTACCATAAACATTTTGCACAGCCACAAAACAAACAGACATGGAAGCAAAAATTATTATTATTATTCCCTTGAACCCCAGAAACTAGATTTTACTCCCAAATTCAAACCCTAAAGGGGCTCCAAGTAACAATTTGTCACAATTCGCTTGTTTAAATCACTTAAATCACTATTGGTTATGTATGAGTAGATTGTAACGTGACATGAAAGATTAGATCTTGCTCGTCTCTCCCGGTTTCCTGTCACAATACTGTGTTTCATCTATACATTCAGTTTGATTTACAAGCAACAGAGAGCTGGCAGCATAGTTGTCCAGCTAAACTATGATGAATAAGACCATTGCTGTGGTTTTCCAAATGGATCAGTAACTAGTTCCTTTTTATTCATTTTGTCCATGACTGCCTTCACGACACCAGTTAACGTGGCACTGAGAGGAGTAGCCACGCAGTCCGCAGAACCAGCTAATAGTACAACTGCTGCAAATATGGCCATTGACCAAAAATCACAAGACACCTGTGCCTCAGTCGCACTGCAAGACAACCCCTGGTGGCGAGTTGACCTGAGGAGTATCTACCGCATAACTGCTGTGTCTGTTATCAGTGACTGCTGCTCAAAGGAGCTGAATGGTGCTGAGGTCCGAGTAGGCTTCAAGAATGACACCAGCAACCAGAGGTAGTATTAGCAGGAATAAAATAGAACTTACTATACTTCTCGTACTATATGTAGTACTTGCCAGCTACTTTAACTCTTACTTACTGCAGACCTCCTCCTTCTTTCAGGTGTGCCGTCATCTCCCTCTCAGCAGGACAGCGCATCTACAATTACCAGTGTGGAATAATGGATGGCCGCTTTGTCCATGTTGTTCTCCCTGGACTGCAGAAGAATTTGACTATTTGTGAAGTACGGGTGTATGGTACTGTGCTTGGTAAGTTCCACACACACAATATGAAATGAATCACAGCTCTACTATAAAGCGTTCTGCCACTTGGAGCAAAGCCTTTGACTTTATTCATGGGCATGTGATATTGTAAGAACAAAGTGTATGACAATAAAACTTTCATTATTTCCTCCCTGGTGGTGAAAAAGACTCAAAAGTTTTAACCAGGGAGGGAAGCAAAACACAGAATTTTATCCAGTTTTGATAAAATAATATTACTCCTTTTTAAGTGAACTCTGAAATTCTACCACACATATACACATGATGCACATGTGCAAAACAAGATGAGAAATTATCTTATTTACTTTGCATATGTTGCTGAAAGCCTGGAATTGAATAAGATTCCCACAACACATCCTCATATCTAATCATATGAATAGGTTAATTGGCAGCAACTCTATGATGAAATGTCATATTATCACCGTTCCCCAAAACAACTTGACTGTTGCAGCGCACCACGACAGGCGTACCAGAACTTTATTATATGATCACAGTTGGGTTTAGGTAAACAAAGTACTTGGTTATGTTGAGTTAAAGCCCCTGTACAGACTTTTCATTTAGTGTTGATTTTGGCGGCCCCGGTGGACGAAAGCGGTGGTGTTGTGCCGGAATGAAGACTGCATTTCCCATGAGCCCTAGCACCCACTGTCGTGAAGACGTTTGTCTGGCCGGCGCGTGTAGATTTGCTTTAGAAATGACGGAAAGAAGACGGGACTTGCTTTGAAAACTTTTTTTTTTTCTTTATGTTGCTATTGTCACTTGTGTGTAATGCTGCTGTTGCACTGCAATTTCCCAGCTATATATATTACCCACGGTGCTACAGAGCTAGCGTTACAGCAAAGTCACAGTGACTGTGATGGATGTTTTGTTCTAAGAAAGAAACTGAATCATTTATAATGACAGAGGATATTACCGATGCATCGTTGCAGGCCGGCTGGGCTGAGCATACACACAGCTGAAATGGATGCGTGATCTAAGACGTGTGTTGTTGTTTTTACGAGTGTAATATCTAGAGCTAATCTAGTGGTAACGTTAGCCAGCTTTATTGTAACAACATACATTCATGTATTGCTGTAAACTACGTCCCGCATTACATTTCATAAATTAAATAAAATTTACATACCTGTCTCGGAGGAATCGGGCAAATTCTGGATCCGACTTGAATCCCTTCAACCCCGGCAACTCTCTCCATCTCTCAAAGGAATCGCCAATGTTTATTTGTGTTTTAGCCCTAGCTCGATCGGATTCCCTCTTGGCCTTTCATTGGTCTTCAGTTCGAATTCTTTTTCTCTTCTTTGTGTCATTATCAGCCATGACAAAAGTTTTAGCTCGGTTAGCACTGGCTAGCGTAGCAACAAAACAGCTATGCCGTATCTTCCCATATCTATGGTCCTGAGTGTCGTTAGTTCCGGTCTGACTGCCGTAAATCGTTTCGTCAGTGGTCCGACCCGACCACTGCCTTTCAGAGGTATAGAATTAGACTACTTAGAAATAGTGTATCTTCACACTGATGGGCTCATTTACTGTTGTAGGTAACAGAGACACATCAGCAGAAACCAGAGACTTTTGCATATCCAGTTAAAAACTCCGTACAGGGGCTTTAAATAACTTCATTCATTCTGTAATTTGTTACAAATATACCTACGCTTTGTTAGTTTCTTATGTTACGTTACATATGTGACGTAATTTACTATGTTAATAAGTTGAAATAACTCAAGGTTGACCTCTGGTTTCACACTAGACACGAACAGCAAATCTTCAGGGTGAAAGTACGGCGCTTGTTTAAAGCTGAAGTGGATTATTCTAGAAAAAGATAGTTTGATTATTGATTCTAATTCCCTGGTTGTAAAATACTGAGGCTTTGGGTTGCCCAGCATCCCATCTAGAATTGTCTGCTTCAGCGTTAACCCAATTGTCATAAAAACTTGTAATCAATGTTTGCATTGTTCAGAATTTTCAATGATCAAAACTTGTCTTGTCTACTTGCTTTCATTTCAAGAAAACACCAATTGCTCTTTAGACTTTAATTACACCTCCAAATGGCATTTGTTTGATTTCTGCAAGTAAAGGATGATTTTGCAGATGTTTTTTTGGCAAACTAATGTTGTTTACAAATACTTTTCTCCTCACTAGAAAATGTGGCTGTGAGAGGAGTGGCTTTTCAGTCTTCTTCAAGATGGAAAAATTCAGTTAGTCAAGTCATTGATGGTTCGTATTCCACCTGCAGCATAACTGAAAACAAACCCGGTCAATGGGTGAAACTGGATCTACTGGTTCCCTACACTGTAACTTTGGTCCAGCTTGCCTACCCTCGGGACAGCTATTATAGTGATGACGTCCGAGTGGACAACACAAGGTAAACATACAGTTGTACAAGGTTGAATGAATGAACATGTTGGCAGTATCCTATGCTGCAAACCATGGATACGTTGAAAATTCATGTTTCTTTACGTTGCAACTGTACATTCCTTGATTTTCAGTTTTCAATTTTTTGTTGTGACAACACTGCTTAAGATCTGATAAAGAAAATGGTCAAAAAATGTTTGTTGTTTCAATAGTTATCTACACAAATTAACATGTTAACCATCAAGGGACACGGCACCCTAGTAGGGTATTTTTGGCTCTAGATCAATAAATGTGCAGAGATATAAAATACTGCATTCTGTGGTAACACAATATAGTATATATATATATATATATATATATATATATATATATATAATATTTTGGTGTTTTTCTAATGTGAAAATGTTTTAAGTCTTGAGGATGAAGATTTCCCGTTTGAGAATCTGATTTAAGTCATCTCTGGTTTTCTGGTAGATAGTAGTGCAGTTCCAAGAGCACTTAGAACAGTGTAGATATTTTTAAGAAAATCAGGATAATTAGATAAATCAAGTTTAAAGACATGCATCTTGTCAGTTTCTTTTTCTATGTTTCAGCTGTCAGGTCATTTCCATGACTTCACAATATCTGATGACCCTGGATTGTGGTGGGGTTGTGGGTCGCTATGTGACTGTAATGCATCCTGATGTACCACCGCCTCTGTGTGAGGTCAAGGTCTACAGCGCTTGGGTGTTTCCTCAAAACATAGTCCCTCAGCGCCCCCCACCCCATGGTAAATGAATACACAGTTTTGAAATCTGTCAGGACAGGATCATCGCGTTTGCAGATGATACTGTCATTTACATCACATGGTAATACAATCATCCTAGCTTGTAAAGCTCACAACCACATGTGGTGGTAATGGATTATCCTATTGTATGCTGACAGAGTATTTTCCAACCAAAAGTGTACACTGACATTTCAAATGAAAAATGTTACTTGTATCTCCTTTTTAAGTACCACAATAACGTTTTCACATTGCTTCAGTTCTTTTAAAGCAGAGCAATTTTCTGGTTAGACTGATATGGTTCTTCAATGTTTTCTTTCTATCTTTACTGATTTAATAATTTCATAGCTACATCATGCACTCACAGGTTATTGTTGAATTCTTGTTCTGCTTCCAACAGATTACTGCCTTTCCAGGTGGTGTAGCCGCGACTACATTCTCATTCACAGTGAACCAAAAACATGGTTTGAAGCGCAGGCCTACTGCAGAAGCAGGTACACTGACCTGGCCACCATCAACAATCCTCAGGACATGAACAGGGTCATTGACAAAATGGGGAACTTCATTGATTTTTGGATTGGGCTGTATGAGGATGCTGTAACCTGGAGCTGGTCTCTGCTAGATGAGGGTTACTATGGAGATGGTGAAGCTGAGTTCCGGAACTGGGGTGTCGACGGACCCAACGAAACGAAGGGGATCCAACGCTGTGTTGGCATTCAACATACGGGTGAATGGAAAGACCTGGACTGTGACTTACTTCACTACTTCCTATGCTTTGATGGTAATATTGTGGAAAATGCTTTTACATATATAGTTAATGAGCAGGTCTCTGTAGTCTGCAAGGAATAGAATTTAAAATCTATTGCAATACACATATCAATGATGTTAAGTTTGTTTGTGTAAGACGTGGGTGCATGAGACACAAATTATATACTCCTTTAAGTTAATGCTGGAAAAAACATATTATGAATAATTGTAATTACCACCACACTAAGAACTGCTGCTCACTGAATCACTTTAAGTACGACAGAATGAATCCACTCATGCTAATGACAGAAAAATGTTTTAAGATTGACGATGTTTACATACACAAAATATTTTGTTTTTATTGTGCTTTTGCTAAAAAATAACTGACCAGATTTGTCAGGGACACGTCACAGTTGGGGGTGCCGACGGTGTCAGTCTATACAATGACGTCATTGTAATCACTGAATAGCCAGGATAATTTATATCTTACAACAATTTGCAACAATTTAGGACACAACACCAACATACTGCGGTCAACAACAGCCAGGAGATGAAGACGGAGAGAACGTCCTCAGACTCTTTAATCAAGTCATTTATTTTGTTGGTTTTTAAGGAACTCTGCGAAACACTTTCAATGTCAAATTCTTAACTATTTGGGCATTTGTGTGCATTTGACCCACATTCTTTCTATGTGTAAAAAAACGTTGTGTCAGTTTGTATATTTTTCTCACTTCTTCTTTTCATTGGGACGTTTTGGGTTCATAACTGGAAATGGGTGTGTACTCTGTAGACTGATAGGAAACACATGTCTTGAAAACCAGGAAACAGATGTCTACTTGTAATGTTAACATGCATCACGCTTCTATTTTTATCAATTGATGGGGTTTTGTAATGCAGGCAGCCTCCTCATCACCTCTAATTCCCGCCTCTTGCAAAACATTTAGAATTAGGTGTGTTTCTTCCTCCTGACCAGAAATATGGCCTTTTCTTCTTGGCATGCATCTCTACTTCTTGTAAACTGTTGGCTAGTTGATTTGTGTAAAAGACATCCATGACAACGCAGAGAGTTTACTGTAAACAGACAAGGGGCATCGCAAACCTCAACTGAGATGCATATTCTAAATGCACTGTATGTGTGTCCAAAAAATACATGTATAACCCAGATGACATCGGCATATCCTCACATCTTTATCAGAAAATGCTACAGCTGGAATAAGGCCTAATTCAGAGTATCCAAATAGAATATGCTGATTACATGACCCATATTAAAGTCAGAATATTGTTCAGAAAAGTGTTGGAATATTAGTGTGCATGTACACAAAGTCAGTGGTCCTTCATTCTTACTGAATTTCCATATTCTCGACTAAACAGGCCTTTGAGAATAAAACAAAAAATTATATTTACAGTATGAGTTGGTGCGTCATGTTTGTTCTGTGGTCACAGGCAGAGATGGTGCACCAGAGACAAAGATTCTCGTGGAAACACAGATGAAGTGGACCGACGCTCAGCACTACTGCAGGGAGCACCACACAGACCTGCTCAGCGTGAGGAACCCGACCGAGAACCAGGAAGTCCAGAGCATGGTGCCGGTAGGAAAGCTGGCCTGGATCGGCCTGTTGGGAGACTCCTGGAGGTGGTCCGATGGGGGTCACTCCTTGTATAGATACCAGTGGCAGGGGCTGGTGGACAACTTAGGAGGAGGTCCGAACTGTGTCTATATTCACAACAGGAAATGGAGCGTGAGATCCTGTGACACCAAATCTATGTTTCTCTGCTACTGTAAGTGTTTTATAGGTTTATAGCTTTATATTATAGCTATAAACTGATTTGTTGATTTACAAAGTCATTTTTTAAGCAAAAATGCTGATTGAAGCTCTTCAAACATGATGATCTATTGCTTTCCTCTGTTTCATATTATTGGAAACCAAATATTATCGAGTTTTGGACTGTTGATAGAACAAAAAACAACAAAAAGAAACTTAAATATATCACGGTCGGCTGCTGGGAAGATATAATTTATACTTTAAACAAACTATTAGTCGTGATTGTATTTCAAACAACGATTCATAGTTAGTTGTCTAAAACATGCTAAACAAAGGTTCAACTCTTTAAATCATAACACTCACAACACTGCCAACATGTCAGCTATGCATTCACATTCAGAATCCATTTTTCAGACTTGAGGAAGAGATCTGTGGTGAGGATCAGCACTAAATACAACATGAGTGACCCGATCATCCAGCAGCAAATCTTGAGCCAGGTGAGAAAGAGAAGTGTTATCTGAGATGTTGCTTCATATGTGCATGTGTGAAGTGAAGTCTCCTCCCCTGTGTGAAGGCATGAAGTAGAAGGTAACAGTTGACTGTTAGAAAATCCAGTGCTGATTACCAGACCAGACTCCTGTAGGGGCGAGCGACATGTGTAAATCTAATAATGTATGACACATGTAAAGAGTTATTCTTGTTAATGCCTCTTAGCTGGAGGCAGAGATGAAAAACAAGGGCATCACTGATTTCAAGATCAGCTGGAGGACGACTTTCACACTGGGAAACAACAGCACGGTAAGACTTTGTCAAGTTTCCTCCCTTTTTGTTATTGTTGTTCTTGTTTTTAATCCGAATACATTGGGGACAAAGTGTAGACGGCAAACAGACGTCTTCTTGTTATCAAATCATGCATCACACTTTTATTTTCATCAATTGATCATCAAATTTTATAATGCATCTTTGTAGATTGTAATCACCTTTAATTGTAAGTAGATGTGTTTATAATCTATTTCAATTTTTTTATTGTTGTTTTAGTCCTAGCTTATATACCCCACTCCAAGGGGCATTTATCAGATCATTAACTAACAAACTTGTATTTTTTTTCTTTTTGGCATGTACAGTTGGACCAAATGAATACACAATATTGCCATACATTCATATGCATATTTACTTCTGTTGTTCTAGTTCCTTGTCAGTTGTTTTAAGATGTATGTCAATGCCTGGCTGACTGTGGGAAACAGCTGATTTGACTGACTTTTACAAGTTTTGTCATAGCAGCCAAACTTTTAAAGGTCAACAAGTCTGTAATCAGGGCAGATAGAAGAAAGAAGGAAGTATATCTCAATCTCAATCTATATATAATGTAAAAAATACAACGTATCGATATGAATCTATTCCATTATAGTTCACACTTTGGAGTCGATAATCATGAAACAGTCTTTTATTCTCAAGCCATCGACAGTGTCAGTAGTCTTAGACCAACAATGTGTTTTCTCTACTCTGCTTCCTCGCTGTTCTACGAGTTTACCTGTGGAGGGAGTCAGACTACAGAGTGTGTGTTCTGTCTCTTCTCCGACAGGTGTGAGGTGAAACACGACTCCTGCGGCTCTGACTGGACTGGAGCTGACAAATGTGAACTAAGTCTTTCGAGGGACTGAACAGGGTAAACAGGGTAAAATGAAAAAAAGATTTGCTCACGAATTCAGTATTTTTACCTCTTATTTTTTTCAATTTGCTCAATGTAACTGGATGCAAAGTTTCTCTTGAAATCACTTGTTCTTTCTGTAGATGATGCACAGCCATCTAGTGGTCAGAGTTTGTATTTGTCACCTGTAAGTTAAGGTCAGGTGTTTGCAGTTATCTGCCTTCAAACAGGCTACACTGTGTGCTGAGCGTGTTACACCCTTGCTGGTGAGTCTGCTGCAGGGTTTCAAACTACCGAACATAGCGGCATCACTTTTATTACAAAAATATCTCAGTGAAATGTCTCTCAAAGACATTTAAGGTGAGATATAAGCCACACAGCTGTTGAATCTGTCTGCATTTTATCTCGAAAATGTTCAGTTTTTTTTAGTTTTTTCAGGGTTTTTCTCATTTGCATAAAGTTGCCAGAATGCAACACGATGCTCCGTCTCTTGAAACACAACCCTCTGCTACCAGAATGCTTTGCGAGGCTGCTTGTGTAGACAACGGCGTAGAAAAGACGAGTCCGGTGGTCACTGTGCCACTATGTATGGGTCGCTAAAAGCTTGATTTTAACATGTGAATTTCTGAATAAAATAGCCTTCAGAATAAAGGCTTTTTAACCTTTTGCCACAAGAGTGTTTTTGAGCTGTCTTTTATTTGGTTTGGCCAAGTGCTGATTATATTTCTATTCAAATCCAAGACATGTCATGAATCGCTCTGCAAAATACACCACAACCAAACTGATTTCAAATGGTTTTTTTAAGCTTTCAAGCCAGATTTTATTGAAGCAGCATAATGTGCACATGAAAAGATTACTTTGACATTTAGGGAAAATGTGTTATTCATTGAAAACGTTTGAAACAGCCGGGCTCAGTCAAATTATGTTGATATTTCTGAAATATGTATCTGTTTGTATTAGATTGTGAATAAAATGAAAACATCCTGTGCACTATGTTGTGTTTATTTTTTGCCTCGAGATGTCTTTTTTATGGGGAAAGTCAATCGATACAAAGCACTGCTGGCACTGCAGAAAAGCAACTATATGTAAAAATTGACACTTTGTGTGATTTTACATAGTGCAGCAACACATGATAGAGGGGTGGAGTGGCTGAGACAGAGACACCTTCACCCTGTCACAAGACACTGTACCATCAAAACTGATTTGAAGCTGATATTTTAAGGTTTAAAAATGACATAATGTTGCTTTAATAACAAACTGTACAAGCAGAAAGTCCATATTAGAAAGGCCACATACTGGAAACACTTTTTTGTAAGTGCTTGGAAATGTCAGGTGCTTTCACTTCACAGCAACAAAGCAAGAAGACCCCTGTATTTAGATGTTTTGTATCAATCAATTATTTTAGTAAGTTGGACAGAATGGAAGAATTCGGGAACAAGCTTGGTGAGCATGCAAAGTAACTCTGCGGACAAACAACGCAAACACACAACAAAGGGTGGGCAACCGGACGAGCTGTGCTCTGCCGTCGAAGGACCACTGGTAACCAAATCCCCTCATGTTCCATCCTCGCTCACGGACGGGTTTTTGCATGAACTGACATGACAAAGTGAGAAAAATTTCCATGAGTGTTCTCAAAACGCACAACCTGGGCTCCTTAACTGAGGTGGTTTTGCAAGGTTTCAACATCGAGAGAGGTAAGTCTACGTTAAGAATGTATAGTCACTTGAATTATCCTGTAATGTAGAATACAGAGCTGCACAAATGATGTTGTAATTGATGTGATTCATCTAAAATGACTTAATTGTTCATAAAATGTAATTTTTTATCTTCTTCTAGGTTACAGATAAATGGCGTGGCTACAAAGTGCCACCCACTTCATCGGTAAGGACAATTAACAACTTAAAGACTAACAGTTTTATACCGTTGATGGTGGTTGAAGGATGAAAACGACACATTACGCTTTTTTCTTTCACAGGGATCGTCCTTTTGTTTCAGAAGATCACTGCTGAGAATCGTAAGTAATCGTGTGTGGTAACTGTACAGAAATGTGAAGGCTTTGTAAAAAGGTGTCTGTTTGAGTAACATATAGAAATATTTGTAAGTTTTGCTTCCGAGGGAGTTTATTCATACCACGCTGAGCCTTACCTTAAAGTAAAAAAATTGCCAGTGTTGAATGCCACCACTTATAGATGTTTTTGTTTCTAAATATTATATACATTTCTTTTTAAAAGCTCACAGTGTGCAGTTCTTATCAGACCGTGTCACAGAGGTGTTTCAGTTGTGCAGCACTACAACACAGCCCAGCTTCTCTTTGTTGATGTTGTATGTATGTTAGTGATTTATCATTTTTCTGCTTTTTTTATTTTACTTCCTCTTCTAAATTTCTGCCCCCAAGCATCACAGCGGTACCACCTCATCACTGACTCCCTGACCTGGCACGAGGCTCAGAGCTTCTGCAGGGTAAAGCACGCCGACCTGGCCACCGTCAACAACATGGACGACAAGAACGAGCTGGACAAGACGCTGGGCGGTCGCACGACGTTGAGCTGGATCGGGCTTTTGAGGGGAGGGACTCGTAGGTGGATGTGGTCTGATGGCAGGGGCACAGCGCACTTCACCAAGTGGGATGACGGTGAACCCAGTAATGACGATGGAAGAGAATGGTGTGGAGAGATCTCCCAGACGACCCAGTGGAATGACATGCCGTGTGGAGAGGAAAACGATTTTGTGTGTTATGAACGTGAGTAAAGAACGCGATGTTCTGTGATTTTTGTGGCAGAAAACGTCCCACTTAAACTCAACATTTAACTGCTACGGTCTTTTAAAAATGAACAGCTTCTGCTCAGCTATTCCGACTTCAGGAGTAAGCATCGCCCACTCCGAGTACAGATTCATGGCCTACTACGCCGCTGCCTGATGTGACATCTCCCCAGAAATCTAACTGCGCATTGCGGAAACATGCACCGTGGCTGCCATTGGTCCACTTTGCATAATCACATTTACTGACTTCTCCTGTTTTGTGACCTGTAGTTTCCCCCCAGTAAACACACCGACCTCTTCAGCTGTTGCGGTCCCTCCTGACCTCCTCACCCGTCCACTCATAGCCCAGAGACCCAGCTGTGAGCCAAAGGAGTTGGTCTGTTTAAAGGGGGAAATGAAGACAAACCAGAGAACATGTATAAATTCTCTCTACAGGCCACATGTAGCCATAAATCAGCCTTATTACACCAACATCATCAACTTCAATTAAAAAGGAGTTAAGAAAAAACTGACTCTCACCTTGTAATAATGCAAACGTGGACATTTTCCTTAAATTTCCATACAGTTTTCCTTCCTGCAAGCTGCTCTGTAATGTAAGAGAACAGCCTGTTTGCATGTCCGCCAGCTAAAGGAACCTTTTGTGTAAACTCTCTTGTTTTTCTTCTTACTTGTAAATCTCATGCTTGAACCCTGCTTGCTTTGCAGAGGAAACACCTGATGTTCACTGTTTTTCATCTCTGTGTTTGTCTCTTCAGGCCAGCCGTTCAGGTATGTGCACTACAAAGAAGGAGAAAGCTGGGTGGCCAGTCAGGAGCTGTGCAGAATCAAGCACACTGACCTGGCCTACGCGACAACCTCAGCGCAAAATTCTAAAATTGCAGAGTTAGTCAAATCATGGACGGGCGTTATCGGGTTCAACAACAAGGCATGGTTCGGTCTGTTCAACGACGCCTGGATGTGGTCAGATGGAGGACAAACCTCCTTCAGGTACTGGCAGACCGGCAAGCCGAATGAAGGAAGCTGTGCTGCTGTGTCGGTGTCACAGCAGGGACGCTGGGTCGACATCAACTGTAACAGCAACGCTGCGTTTGTCTGTCAGGGAGGTGAGTGACGGAAAGGCCAAATTCATACATTTGTTGACAATGTAGTAAAGTACAAAAAAACCAAACAGAAATTGCAGCAATATTGGAGCTCTAACCCAAAAACAGTCCTGTGTTATCAGTATTTAAAGGAGTAATTTGGAAGATTTGGCCAGAGTTTTGGCTTCATTTGGGAGAAATTGGAGACTCGTCCCTTTTGATAAATGGTTTACAGCTTGTTTCTGCTGCCCCCATGTGGCCAAACTAGACAATTGCAACAATTGATCTTTGAGGCTGCAAGAGTTTCCAAAAAACTGCCATGAGTGCTCGTGTCCACTCTTCTGTCATGCAGATTTTGGCTGCTGGACACTTGGTGATTTTCGTGTATCAAACTGAAACTCTTGAAGAGTTTGAACAGTTGAAGTTTGAACAATAATTGATAAAAGTTTGGATAGCGAGGCAGAAATGAAACCCTTGCTTGAGATAAAGTAGCGGATCATTAATGGAGCGACTCTGTTGGGATGCTGCAGGTCTCAGAGTGAAGAAGATGTTGGTAAGGATAACGGTGCGCTCCGATGCAGATCTCACCGACTCTGCTGTCAGTGACACAATCCTGAAAGAGGTAAAAACACATCATCATGTATAAACCTCTGCATTTGACCTTAAACCTTAATAATAACTTTTAAATTAACAGTAAAACAGACACTTCTTGTTTATTTAAGATTATAAAAAAAGATGATTGAACTATTCAGCTTTATAATAACTTAAAGATACATTAACGTGGTTTTGGCTGCAGGTATATACAAATAAAAACGGTTGTCTTTTCCCAGTTCGAGACACGCCTGAAGGATCGGTTTGTGACTGATTTCAGTGTCCGCTGGCGAAGTGACAAAAATGGAGTCATCTTCCAACATCAAGAGCAACAAGAGGTCGCAGAGAAGACGGGTGAGTGTGGCCTCCAAATCTTAAAATACATCTTTTAACTACACTATTTGACTTTCAGCAGCCGGCAGCTTACACTCACTGACACAACGACAGTACAATCAAATTTTGGGTCGAGACAAATCAGCAGCCAGTAAAAAATACATAAATAAATAAATGAAACTCTTAAAGGAATAGTTCAACACTTTCAGGAATATTCCTATTTGCTTGTCGATAGTTAGATAAGAAGACTGATACCAATCTCATGTATGTTTAACATGTAGCTACAGCCAGCAGACAGTTAGCTTAGCTTAGCATAAAGAATGAAAACACTGAAATGGAAACAGCTAGCCTGGAGAAATTGTTGGATTTGAGTGAATGTGCTTACATTCCATCACAACACATGACCACATCAATACTTACACTTATTCTCTATATGATAAATACTTTACAATAAGTACATTAAATGCTAATGTCGTTGCACTGTTACTTTCTGTATGTAATGGAGTCCTTCTACACTGCTGTGTTGCTACTTTTACATAACTTAAGGATCGTCTTCCACCACTGCAGCTCACTGATTAACATGTTCAATCTCATTTGTTTAATTCATGCAAACAACAAAGAGTCAGGTAGCAACAACTTCCTGGACTGCTGAGAGACACAAAAAACTACTCCCATGTAATCCCTCATAAAACAACATCTATTGTTGTAAAATAAGACATACAGCAAGTTCACTTTAAAGTTATTATAGCCAGGAGGTCTAAGGTAAGATAAGCTAACCACCTGCAGGCATGAGAGCGGTGTAGATCATCTTTTTTGATCTCTCTGCCAGAAACCAAAAATGTTGAACTATTCCTTTAGTCATCAAACGTGGATAACAAAAACACGTGTTCCAGTGATGAGATGATGATTGTTGTGTCACTTCATTATCTTAAAATCCAAATTTTGGATCCCAAGCTGTGTCCGTCAGTGGTCCTAAACAAAAACATCTAAACAAACAAACACAAAGCAATAAAAAAGAACAATATGAATTGTTCCTATATTTAATTTGCTTTGGAACAGGAAGTCCATATTTGGGCAAAGGAACTGTCGCTTTCATAGTTGGTTTCCATATTATAAATGTTCTCTGTGGCATTTTGGTTAATGTAGTGAACTTCTAAGTGCTTTTTAAAATTGCAATTATTTTTCTTTGCAGGATGATAATTATGAAGCAGAGGTGTCGATGTCGTTCCAATAAAGCTGTCAGGGTTAAAGTTGGCTGAACTGTACTGCTGCAGATTTAAGAGTGATCACTTTAAATACTGTATCCAACTTCTTTGTGTTCTTGTGTACGTATTCATGGTGTCCGGCTTCATATCTAGTGATGAATAAATCTTGTTGAAACTTTGTGTGACAAGACATAATTACATTTGTATGTATATTTCTTTTTATGCATGCAGATGTTTCTTTGTACCTGTATCCACGCTGTACTTTATGACTTCTGTTTTAACAGATGCTATATAAATACATTTTACTCACTGTACTGACTTACTAACCTATTAAAGATGTAGTATGTAACATTTCTGCATTCAAATGTCCAAAAACAATTAAGACCTACGTATACTTTGATGAGATGTGTACTTACATTTTCCCAAATGAACCAAATAAAACTTTAAATCACAGCCTTGTCTGTGAACATTTGTGTTGGAGTCACTGCATTTTTTTTATTGTTTGTTTTTGTGATACCTACAGAAGTGTATGGAGGCCTGAAACGGCCCAAATCAGAAACAATTAAATAAATACATATTCAAATTAATAAATCAAAAAAGGAAGATTAAATGGAATGAAAGTAAATAAATATACATATTAATACAAAGTTGAATAAATAAAGAGGCAAACTGAAGCAGAATTATCCATCACATTTTTCTCTACATTTATTTGCAGTTATATTTTTGGTGCATTTCATGGCTTATTAATTTACAATATTGTGATAACAAGGCAGACTGTTCGGCCTTCAGCTGATATTCTGATATTCATGTTAAGCACGCAAATGATAAAAACCATCAATTTCTGAATGAATCTCTGATTTGATGATATGCTGGCGACATAAATGTGTTTGTTTCCGTAATACCTGTTTTGGCCACGACAGGTTGAAGTGTGACAAAATCAGAAATAATTAAAGAAATAAATCAGATTATTAATATATATTTCTTTAGCTGATAGTGATTTTAAGTATGCAAATGATAAAAACAAGTAAACTGAATCAATCTTTGCGATTAATCTCCGATTCGTTATGATATTAACGTATTTACATGATATCTTAGTATTTTGTGTGTTGAAAGTTTAGATAAGAGACGAGATAATCCTTTACTGATCCCCGTAAAGGACAAATTTGGATGTTCTTCAAACAACAACAAGAAGAAGTTACACTTAATCCTGAATCATTTTCATTTTCAATCATTAAACTCCAAATACGAGAGCTCAACCCGTCCAAGTCCCCATTAATCCTGCCAGAGGCTACACTTGAAGTCAAATACATGTTGATTGAACCTTCACATGCTCCGGTGGGTTTGCATACAGTATAAATTATTAAAGTCTCACATCCACATAAAGTAAAGAGCCGGAGCAGCGAGACACGACACAACACAACACATCAGAGGAGGTAACTTTATAACTTTTAACACAATAAGCGTGTCCTTTATTCAGTCAAACTGTTTAAGCTGATATACTTTCCTGTATCTAAACTCTTTCATCTACTTTTGCAGTCATGGAACCTCAAACCATCTTTTTCACAGGTGAAACTAAATTTTCTGTTTTTTTCCCCAAGGCTTTATTTTATGAGCTACTTTCTCTCTCTACACTCAAAGCAACAGTTTTCCTCACACATTAACTTTATGCAGTTCAATCACATTTAGGATTTTCATTTAATTGACCATAAGGTTTAATTGAAGTCATTTGATACCAACTATCTCTGTCATGTCGAGTTGATGCGAATACATTAAATAACTGAGTCTGATTAAATTAATTATTATACCTGAAAGTTATGCATTACATATGGAGTAAACGTAGAGCACTTTCTGCATTAAAACATCTACCAGATCATGAAACCTGTATTTGGTGTTGAATGGATTTAATGCAACATGAATTCTTAACCTGCAGGTGTTTTCCTGATGCTCCTCGTGGATGTTACTGGAGAGTTAAAGGCATGCGCAAGAGGTACGCATGCACCACAGCACTCTGTTCAATCACAGTCTGTTTTTATCATGTTTTTGTTAATGTGACATCACAAAGTACACACCGGATGTTTTTATAGGTTCTCTATACTCGTTCTTTCATGTGAGTGAAAGAGGGGGCTCATGAAGAGAATGTCATAATTAATCCCAGGATTCAGATTTTTTATTTTTTTTTGTAATTCTGAGAAAAAAAGTCCATTTTTTTTTTTTTAAGTCAGAATTTTTAGAAAATGTCAGAATTTCTATTTTAAAAATGTCAGAATTCTAGAAAAAAACAATTAAAATTAAGAGTTCAAAGTCAAAATCCTGAGAAAACAGTCAGAAGTTTTTTTTGAAGGTGGCCTTAATCCTCTTTTGTACATTTGTGACCAAAAGTCAAGTGACTTGTTTTAAAGTTACCTATTAAGTAGCTCAATGTACGTAAATTATGTAACTTTCCTTACATAAGTGACTGAACATATTTATTTTAGCCTTAAATATTATTTTTTAATATTTTAACTAAAATAAGTTTTGGAGCCTAAAACTAGCCGAACCACGACCGCTTGACAGCATAGTCACACTGAAAAAGTCATTATTAGTCATAAAATGTCAATTGTTTGTCAGCAAGCTTTATTTTAAAAGTCTAATCGAACGTTGCATATTAGTGATAAATGGTCACTTGACCGCGGAGCCCTTCATGTGCAAATCTGATGTCAGAGGTGGAGGTAGAGCGTCATAGTCTGAAGCTCGGGGTCACTGACCAAGCTGCCATATTTGACGAGTTGGGAGTGAGAACGTGATGAAATATCAGATGCTGTCAAGATCCTACGAGTCAATATGGCACAACTTAGTGGTAATCAAAGCATTCTGTTGCTAATAGGCTCACACACGCCTTTAAAGCACCGGAACAATGAATTACTGAGCTGAAAAAGTGTTGAAAACATAAATAAAACCACATATCTTAACCCTTTTTTCATGTGCATTGTCTCACCAACTTCCTACGCAGGAACTCGTCTGTTTCACTACATAAACACCCCCAAGACGTGGAGTGAAGCTCAGGACTTCTGCAGAGCGAACTACGCCGGCCTGGTGAGCCTGAACAGCATGGGGGAGCACGTGCAGCTGGTTCAGAGTATTCCCGATGCCGACGTGAGCGGCATCTGGATCGGCATGGAGAGATCAGAGACTGAGCGGTGGGTGTGGTCCGAGGGCGTCGGGGAAGTCGCTGCTGTTTTCAGCTGGGAAAAAGGCAAAGAACATGGCGACTGTGTGCAGATGGAACCCAACGGGAGCTGGGCCGCCAACCAGTGCAGCGACCTGAAGGCTTTTATGTGCTTTGAATGTAAGTTACAGCAATGAGCGTACGTGCTTTGACCAATTTTAAACCAGTTACAGGGTTGAGTCCGTATCAAACGCCACAGAGAATACACATTACCTGTGGTTTATTTATTCCAACTCAATCAAAAGTCTATTTAATTGCAAGGCAGTGGAATTAACAATGATACATTGTTGCATAATACTCTGATAAAAGCTAATTTCAATTCATTTTTTATTTAGAATTTCAATTTTGACACCACTACTTTGGTGACATTTAATGACATAACTGTTTTTATTATTAATAACAAGAAAAAAAACCAACAAAACTTAAAACACAGCTAGCGGCTGTAAAAGGCAGCCAGGTTTAATGCACCAAAGAATACAAAACACATTGATGTTGTCATGAATTGCAACAAGAAAGACTATGGCTGAGTGGTCGGACTTCACAGAGGGCCGTGATGTGATTTTAAAATGATTATCGATGCATGTTGATGCATCAACATTTTTGATTTCTATACATGATTTCATTTTCTCACTGTGCAATGACTTGCTGCTTTTAAAACGTTGCATATTAATAATGATGAATTGTTACGCACTTCTATCATCTTCGCTCACACTCTGCCATCCTCACCAAGACTGCATGCAGGAGCCAAGATGGCGTCCTGGTGACACGGCTGTTGAGACATCTCTGAGAACATCAGCTCCAAATTTTAGATTGAATGTTGCTACGATCCTAAATGACAACTTTTATGCATTTCGAAGTGCCGCAAACTTGTGCTTGACACACCTTGTTTAACTGGACTTCACTTTAAAGACACAGGCGTACATCAAGTCTTATGAAGACAGCTTAACATCTGATTCACCATCCAGGTTGTTCAGCCATAATGAAGGTACAAAATTGCCAGGTGGAAAACTCAGCTCTGATGCTAACACCCCCAAATTCCCAGAATAATATAAAAGATATGACCTCAGCACTCCTCAGTTGGATGGATTTTGTTTATAATAATTATTTTTTCCAGGTGACAGTGACGGGCTGGAAAGTTACTTCCTATATACCCAACCTATGTCATGGCGAGACGCTCAGCGCTACTGCAGACAGAATCACACCGACCTGGTCAGTGTGAAGACTACGGAGCAGAATGTAAAGATTCAAGACCAGGCCAAGGGCAACACCATCTGGATCGGGCTGATCAGAGAGGGCTGGATGTGGTCTGACGGAACTGAGGGCTCTTTCAGGAACTGGGATAAAAGCAGTCCTGGTAATGAGGGAGGCGCTCAGAACTGTGTTGCGATCCTCAAGTCCCTCCAGCATCAGTGGGATGACAGCGCGTGTGATGTCAGCTATCCTTTTTTCTGTCAAGGCGGTGAGTTATTCAATATCAAGAAGCCAAATAAGCTTTAATTTCCCAAAATGTGGAATTGTTCCTTTAGGTGTCATGAATCTCTTTGTTTTTAGGACTGAAAACTAAGACAACTGTGGTGAGAGTGAGAATCAGCTCCGGGGTCAATCTGGAAAATGAGAGGGAATCACTGCTGAAGCAGGTGAGAGAAGAAGAGAGACACATTCATTCACAGAGAGTCAGTGTGAAGGAAAAACAGATTCGGTTTGAAACTCTTCTGTGCTCAGATTCAGGCGCAGCTGGAGGCGCAGGGTTTGGCGGGAGTTAAAGTCCGCTGGCGAAATGACGCAGACAATCAAGTCTTCAAACAGGAAAAGGACGACGGATCCGGATAAATAGGTGCACCAGTTTATCAGAGAACTTCATTGACACATCCGTGAAACCAGTTTTTCTTCTTTCTCATTAATCGAATCATTGTTTTTATAACGCAGGTTGTTGAAGGCAGAAGCCGTGACTGAAGAAAAATGCACTGTCATGTACTGATTAAATTCAAGTCTACTCCAGACTCGTACCTCAAGTTCAACTTACTTTTTTTGGGCTTTCAACCACATCTTAGATTGTTCCTCCACTGATAGAGTTTGTCTAGTTGTCATGAAGACAGCTAGCTTTACTGCTACCTTTCAGAAGATAGTGCTAGTGGAGAAAACACACTGTATAGATGATTGATGGAAGGCCTTAAGACTCAAAAAATACATGGTAATTCTCATTGATTGCTATATTCTACTCAGTGATAAATGTTGTGTGTTGGATTTAAATAATTTGACAATAAACTTGGCATCATAAAGACATAATATGTGTTAAGTCTTCATTAAAAAATGTCTGCAAACGACTACACAATTTGTTGTGTAACTTGTCGAGTTGTGTACTAACATAATCCCAGAAGTTTCCTACAATGTTCAAACCAGACAAATCTACAAGTTTACTCAAGTTAATTGTATGTTTCATTAGGTAGCTGTCGCTACTTCTGGGAACTCAGCAACTAGAAAAGGTGAATCAAACTTTACAACACCACCTCCATCACCACAGATCGCTGCTGCAGTCAGGACGATAAACAGGAGTGAAGATAAATCCACTTTTCTCTGAGCTCCCCTTCCGTCAGTAAACAGTTCTGGATCAGAGCAGAATCTGATTTTGGGGGCTCGAAATGAGTCTGCTCATATTCATTTAATCAGAAATTAATCAAACACTTACTGTAGAAATTTTGATTTGATATGTATGAAATGAACAAATTCAACGTATCTGTGACTTGCAGACATGTACAATGCCAACATTATATTCCGGTGACTTTCCTGTAAACGTCTTTCCTGTGAACGTCTTCGTACTCTGTCAGCCTGCTCAGCCCAGACGTTTACAGGAAAGACGTTTACAGGAAAGCAGAAGAAATGACTAAGCTGAAGGAATTCATTTTTCATTTCTGTGTAAACAGAATTCAAAGTTGATTGGCATCTTCTCTTTCATTTGTGAGCTACAGAAACTATTGTTACCCACATAAACGACAACATATTTGTTGGCACTAACACACTGAATCACCATGACATGACACTCAACACAATGAGTTACACGCCAAATCCAAGTATGTGCAGAATGCAGAAGGTGCGGCATCAAACAGCTTATAAATAACATCCTCAAGCTCTTTAGTCACCCACACACCTGCAGGCACTCTAACAGGTAAGAAGATTTAGTTACTTCATTGTGATCAAGCTGCTCCTGAAACTTTTAAAAGCAGCATTTTTAAGAATTTCCTCTTTTGACGTAACTGAATTTTGATTTTAAACAATTAAGTGTTAAAAAAAAGACTGAACATTTTATTTTTTGAGTGTGAAATGTTTTAATTGCTGATTTCATTTTTATTTGTATTTCTTGTGATATGTTTTTTCATTAGGAATCTACAGCCGAACATATTTATCCAGAAATAGTCAACAACATAAGTGCTGGTGCAGGTGAGTGAACTACAACGTTACATTTAGAAACTTTGAGAGACCACAGTGGTTACCACTTTGTGATGAGTCATGACTTAGAAAACAGTTTTTAAACAATAACTCAAGTTTCCCTGGCAACGTCTGAGGGTTTGATTAATAGCTGGAACAATTATTACAATCCCATAAGTTTATCATGCAATAGGATTGGTTTTCTCTTCTCCAAGTTAATAGGCAGCACCAGAGAAGACTTAGCAAAGAGAGATACACTTGTCCACTTTGATAATAGAGTGCTTTAGAAATGAGTCCTTAAACCCAAAAATCAGTTATTGATTAAATTAATTTAACAGAAAACCAATTTAAAAAACTCAAACTTTGAGACGAGGGAACTGGAAGTGCAAAAATGCTAATGGTTTGGGGGTTTTACGGCTACACCACTCTATGATGCTTTGAGCTAAATGCTCTTGTCATGCTAGCATGCTCATAGTGTCGATGCTATCATCCTGATGTTTGGCAGGTATATTGTTCACCACCTTCTTCATCTTAGTTTAGCATGTTAGCATGTTCCAATTAGCAGAAAACACAAAGCACAGGTGAGGATGGTGGGAATATTTTCAGTCATGAAATAAAATACTGGAAAGATTGTGCTTTATGAGAAAGTACTATCCAATCATTTTTACGTGATATAGAATAACAAAAGCAATATAATAAAGTGTTGCATGTTTTAAACAAAATTATTCACATGGGCTCTTTTGTTATCCCCACTTCAGGCATTTAAACACTGCTGGACTACCTTTTTGAAGCAGAACCGAAGAGAAAAAAATTCTTTAATTTCCATCTAACGTCCAACATACCATCATGGAACCTGTTGTCCCCGACCGAAGAGACGGAACCATTGTGTTCGCTGGTGAGGAATTCACAGAGGAAGAATTTCATGTAAAGTACCGACAACTTGTTGGAGAAGTTTCACAGTATGCGCAACAAAACCCAATGTCCCCCAACACGCAACTGTTTGCTTTTTTGGCGCTGATGAACACCTACGTTCCTGATTCCTACCTCCTGATGTCTGAGTGTCAAATGATCCTTGGACCACCTGATCCCATCCATGGAGGACCCCCCTTTGAAGAGAGAATGGAGCCAT
>CAEMYA010001291.1:0-11509 GCA_903131615.1 Diplodus sargus
CGTGTACGTTCTGCGCTTGCGCAAGATGCAATAAGCGGGTGGCGCTTGTGTTGTGAGTTGTAAATGAGAGGCTTATGCACGCAACTCTCTTTACTTTCGATCAAAACGAAAATTAACTATTTCAGATAAAAACAGCTGCATACGAAACATGCAGCGAGGCATTAACAAACAAACACAAATTAATTCGTCCTGAAACGGACATAACAACTAGTCTCGTGCCAGTACTACAAAACATGAACACGGGGAATGATGGAACGGAGTGCATAGAAAAACAAGCGCACATAGTATTCCGCCCTCCCACACACAGCGCTGATTCGCTAGCACACTGCCAATCAGAACGGCCACTCAGCTGGCACACAACCAATCAGAGAATCCAATGGCTCAGACGTCCGACAGCCCTCCTCCTCAGACTTCGCATGCTCAATCGGAGCCGACAACGTCCGCGCGGCTCCGAAAGCTTCCGACGCAGCTTAACACACCAAACAGACCTCGTCTGAGTCTCCCCAAACGCTTCAGACATCCAACGGTTGGGCCGGTGTGTTCCTGCCTTAACACAACCCTTCTTACATTTGCTGAAGATAAGTTCATAGCTGGACTGGCCTGCATCAGGCAGGCATGTCCAAAATGGTTCATAATGACCCTCAGATACCTTTGACCAGCCCCATCTACAAGGAGAAGGAAGCTCTGGTGCTGACACCAGCATCTGACACCATACATGGCCTCCTTGATAGACTGCCCTCTTAACATGCTCCTTTAGGGCAGCCTTTGTTGGAGGGATTGACTGCACATTGTGCCTCTTTGCAAAACACTTCCTCCTAGCTTGGTCTATGTCTGTGGATGTGCTGGTTCGATCACAGAACAGGATTATAAACCTTTCAATAGTTGCCATTACCTCCTGTATAATTGTCATGTGGGGCAGAGGACAATTCTAACTACAAACTATTTATGTGGGTGTCTATGGGGGGAAAATAAGGGTTTTTCTTAAATAAGTTTTATTTATCTAGTTGTGAGCTAATTGTGATAACAAAACAAGTTTAAAATAAGTTTTATCTAGTTGTAAGCCTACCTAGAGCCGAGCGTATGACAAATATGAACTTGAGGCATGTTGCAATTGTCAAGTCATATCTGATCTTTCCAATGAATTGAAGGACTTGAAGGTGACATCAAAATGTCACTATTTTGAGACTTAGGTATTTGTGAAGTTTAAGGAAAAGATTGAAATTAAACTAAATTCTCTTCAGCTAATTTTAACTAGCACCACTTACGTAAATGGTGGCCATCTTGAATTGTGAGGACAAAGGAAGATTCTGGGCTTATTACACATTCTAGATTTTATTTCTGCATGATAAAATGTATAATTATTTATGGAGATCGACCATTTGATATGCAATATAAAAAACTTTATTACAATTACAATGTTCATGCTGATCGTGGCAATCATCTTGAATTTTTATTGATTTATATGTATTCTTCATGTATAAACTTCCTTAAAATAGGTATAGTCAATACATTTAACTAACAAGATCATCAACACCATATTTTATACCATGCAAATAAGAAAATTGATCTAAATACTGTTGTCAGTGGCGGCCATTTTTAAAATGGCCACCACAGCCGCCATGTTGAAAATTCACGATGGCCCGATATCCAATTTTTTTCAGACTGCCTTTGGCCTTAACTGTACCAAATTTCATGCTTTTATCACAAAGTGCTCGATATTTCAGCTAAGCCGCCCCACTATTTGAAAGTGTACAGTGACACTTATGCATGCAAATAGGTCACGGATCTGGTTACACGCAGCATCCGGACAACACAATTAACGCGCTGTGGCTCTGAACAGCCTTTTAACTCACAGATCTGTTTACAACGCAGAGTCTGGTTACATTAATTTTAACATCAACGGTGATGGAAAGCTCTCTTATCGCTCATAAATCTAGTTACAATGCAGCATTCATACACATTAATTTTATCTTAAGCAACGGTTAAAGCTCAGCGAACTTTTATTTTCAGGCACAATTCAAGGTGTGTGCAGTCAAGAATATAATATAAAGTTAAGTATCGCACTAATCACTCGGTGGACGGTCAGACGATATTAAAAAAAAAGCTTGGGTTTTGATTGTTAGAATCGATGTTTGTCTGTAGTTAATTTAATGCAGAGAACCGTGGTTTTGGGGTGGCCTCACACGGGGCACCACATACATATGTAGGAAAAGGAAAAGTATATATATCGTATATGGGCGTCACATGGATGGCACCACGATATATAATGTAGGGGACACTACCTTAATAATATGATAATTACTCTCTGTCAATCAATAACAGTTTTAGACGGGGCACCTTCTTCGTGTTGATTTGATCTGGATAACCCGAAGGATGTTATCCAGACCCAACCGTATAAGTTTGGCTTGAACAGTTGGCATCAATTTAATCAGTCTGTTAACTTTCAAATTTATATTTGATCTCCTATTCTGAAGCAGTGAATTCTTTGCACGTATCCATCGGTTCTACACATTAAAATTAAGTTTCAGACAAATACAAACGATTTTATATGTTTATTGACTAAATAATTAGGGGAAACATAAATAAAACTGACAATTTTAGACAAACAACAGATTGTAATTAGGAGAGTAATAAAGTTATGTGGCCGTCGGCAGATGGTAAAGTTAAAGGGTCGGGTTTTATATTTATTAAATATTACGGGAGTAATTTTTAGTACTAACGAGACCCTAATCTCAATTCTCTTAAGTTCATAGGATAGAAGTCAGAACTTAGGCAGAAGAAATAACCTAAACAGAAGTCAGAACTCTAGACACCACTCATTCTCACATGTGTGGATCCAGTTGTATGAAGGTGTTCAGCCTGGTTTGTCTGGGAGTCAGGAGGTCCTGAAGCTTGGTCTCCTTGAGAGTTCTGGGTTGGACTACGGCACGGCGCGTCGGTTCGATATCCAGAAGGAAGGCCGGCACTCTGTTGAGGAGCTCTTGGTCCGAAGGCCCAGCGGGGTTTCCGCCTTGGGAGCGCTGGGGGCAGAGTCGGTCTCAGGTAGGAGCACACATAGTCTCTTTGTGCCTCCTCCTCCCCCTCCTCCTTTTTTCTCTCTCCTCCTCCTCTCTTTCTTTCAGGCTCCCTTCTGATGGACCACGGCATCCTGGGACAATCTACCGTTTCTGGGCTCCTGCTGCCTTGAAATACTGACTGATCCGGACCGTCACACCCTGGGCTCGGCTGGGTCCCTGCTCTCCTCTGCTTCACCACCTCCTGATATCTACATTCCTGTAAATCTTGATGCCTCTCTCTGTCCTTTACTAATTCTCCTGTGTGGCCTGCTCTTTTCCATGTCATCATGGTGGACAGGAGGTCGTCTGGCTTGGGCAGCACTTGGTGATACCTCGTCCTGCTCGATCGTCTCCTGGATCCACTCAACTTTTCATATAACTTGTATTCAGACTTTCTGTTGATGTAACTTGTAAACTGTGATTGCTGCTCTTTCTGTACACGCAACATCTATTGCATGTCTGTCCGTCCTGGAAGAGGGATCCCTCCTCTGTGGCTCTTCCTGAGGTTTCTTCCATTGTTTTTTTTACCCTGTTAAAAGGTTTTTTTTTCCATCAACATGTGAAGTTTTTCCTCACTCGAATCGAGGGTCTAAGGACAGAGGATGTTGTTCACTGTACAGACTGTAAAGCCCATTGAGACAATGTGATTGTGATTTTGGGCTATATAAATAAAATTGATTTGATTTGATTTGATTTGATCTTTTGTTGGAGACTCCTGGCCAGGCTTCTGAAGCAGACAATGACTGCAACGTTCTTCATCAGATGATTAGTCTTGAAAAATACTTTTTCTTTGTTGTTTCAAGTGGTGGTTCTTAAGTTCTGATTATGAAACTAATTCAACTTCGTCTGGATCAGGCGATGATACTTAAACGGTATACTAAAATCAAAAATCAAAAAGAAAATAATTTCATTCTATTAAAAATTTTAGATAAAAGTAAAGCACTCAAAGTAGTGGTTCAATTCGCTTTTCTTAGAGCTTGTTGCAAAAATAAAAGTAAAGATTACTTTAAAAATAAAAAGAAAAGAAAAGAAGAGAGAAGAGAAGACAGGAGAGATGCAGGGAGAGAGAAGTGTAGTGACAGAAGAGAATCACCGAAGAAAAGGGCAGAAGAGTGACGAAAAAGTGAGGATGAGAAAAATGAAGTGAGTGAGCAGAGCCCGTGTCTGTTTTATGGCCTGCTGCAGGCAGCCTGAAAACAGGGGTGGGGGCTGGCTGACAATCATTCCTTCTGTGTCCTGAGTTTAGGCTCACAGAAGTTTAATCTAACTAAACTATTGTTTTAATGTTTCAAAATCATGTTTAACCTTCCCAAAAACTTCACCATCTTAAAAGTTGAATTTTTGTCTTCGTTCAAAGATGTAACATGATCATTCATCATTCAAAAAGAACTAAAACATGACTAAGGAATAAAACAATAAAGTATACAACATAAGACAATAATGTATACAATACACAGTAGGACCAAGGACTTATACATATTCCTTGTAGTTCTATCTTAACAAAACATATCAGACATTTAATGGATAAATAACACCAGTATTACACAAAGAGGAATAAGGATCTGTAAGTCACCCAGAGGAGGGCTGGTTTCTCCCTGACCTCAAACTCATTTAAGCAATAAACTTCATCTGGGCTTACCAATAACATGGAAAAGATCTATTGTATGACCTTCTTAGGCAATTTGGGAATCTGCTAGCATTAAGAATGAGATTGTAGCTTAATAGTAATTCAGAACGTATTGGGATTTGGATAAGTATAGGGACAGAGGGAGATATGTTGGAATGTCACAGGCAAGGTCGTAAAACAGTTCGGCCCCTGAGTGGGGGGGGGGGCTGGGTCAACTTTACCATGACCAACATCTACCCCCACTTCCTGTCTTCTGATGTGGGAGAGAGGACTCTATTGTCCTTAGTCATTATAACTTAATAAAAAATAAGTTTTCTCGTGATATGCTTATAGCAAGAAAGCAACACATCGTCCCACTCTGTAGAAGAAGAAGACTTGTGCTTGACCTGTTTGTCCTGAGGAAAAAAGGAGTTCATCTTCTTTGGAGGGGGGGAAAGAGGAAGCAATAGTCAGTCAAACAGATAGGCTTTGTTTAGGTTAATCTTGTCTTGTGGTTGAGAGGTGAGAGGTCAGAGGACGGGTATAGGAAGCAGAGACTCGTGAAGGAGACATAAGGGCATGTGACCCTACAAGAGAGACAGAGAGCGACGGAGAGCGCTCGATAGTGAGGACGCCAAGACGGCAGGTACCGGGAATGCCGGAAACGGCGGGCGCCGCGTTACCGAGGACGCCAACATCAGGGTGCCAGGCACCGGGAATGATGAGCGCTGGGAAACGGCGGGCGCCATGACAATGAGGGCGCCAGAATGCCAGAAAGTCAGAGGCCTGCAACTGTGAGCACCGGAAACACTGGGGATGTTGGGCACCATGACACCAAGGACGCCAAAGTCAGGATGTGGGCGCCTGGAACGGTGGGAGCCTGGAACGCTGAACGCTTAAGACGGTGGGCTGCAGGCCTCGTTCACCATTGGCGGAAGATGGGGCCTGCTTCATCGGCCTCGTCTGGGAGCAGGACGATCCAGAAACACTGAGATCCTCGAGAGAGACTTGGGCTGGGTTTATCTTTTAATTGTTTTATTATAATAAATAGTGTGTTCATTGTCCGTTGGACTCGTGGTTTTTTAACTCTGCTCACCCTGATTTTTAACTAAGAACCTGTGTTCGTTTTTTGAAAGTCCTAGGCTCACAAACCGAGGTGGCGTTGTCGGCTTTTTAACTAAAACATCTTTTTACATTCTTTTAACCACCCTCCCCACATTTATATTACCTGTTTATGAGCCGACTGTGATATCATGAAGTGAAGGGTAATGTGGTGGTGTTTTAGCATTTGTAAGCATGAAACCACTACATTTTTAATGTCTGGACATTTCCAAACATGATCTTTTCTGAAACCTAACAAGTGTTTTTCTTGCCCAAACCTTATCAGACCTTTAGCAGAGTGTTGCTACAACATACAATTGAAAATCTTGAACTCGGACTTCATTTTGATCTCAACTCCACACCTGTAAAGTTTTGTTACTGCATCTTGTACAATTATAACAATCGTGTGGTGACAAAATCTGTCCACAGAAAGCCAGCGACATTCAAACACCTGGCTGTTGTCCAGGATGTTGTCAAAACTGCCTCTGTGGTAGTTCTTGCTACAGTCGGTGTCCCCAGGATTACATTCTGCCATGGTGACACACACACACACACACACACACACACACGCACGCACACACACACACACTGTAGAACTCATGGAGCATCAAAGGTTTCAGGTTAAATGTGGCAATCAATAATAATTGATGATTATCAGGAATAATTATTAAGTATGATAAATAATATGATCTAATTTAGATCTCACTTTAATGCACAACCAATGGTGCCACGTGTGAGGCAACACACAGCACACCTGTCATGCTGTTGCTGCCTATAAAAATAGAGACCATGGTTTGAGGGCAGTTTTTCATGTGTCAACATGCACTAAGGTTGTGCAGTGATATGTCTAACTAGGTTGTTACACCTTCTTAAGCCCGAATCTTCATTGTAGCTGCTGATCGAAGCACAAGCTCGAACACATGTGAAGGGCGTAAATGACATCTTTTCAAACCAATTTGCGCCCCATCTTGGGGCTTCTGGAGGCCTGGTTTACACCTGACAAGCTGTATTGAGCCTTTTTTTAGTTTTTAAACAAGTCTTCAGTTATGTATGAGAACACGGTTTTCTATGAATTTCCAGAAATGTTTTGTGGACCACAAAACTTCACCCCACTTTCCATCACCAAGTCAAAATGAAAGAAGTGTTAGTCTACATTTTGGACATCTCTGCACAGTTTATCAGTCTGAACCACCTAAATGAGCCAAAGTCATTAAAAACCGTTGTGTGTCCTCATCGGATCCTACCAGCCTTCTTGAACTATGTGTGTCACACGTTCATATGCTGTTGACAGTTAACAGATGTGGGAGTTTCTCTCTGCTCAGAGTTCTGCTTTTCACTGCACGCAGCAGCAACCTGACTGCAGAGTGAACAGAGAAGAAACAAACCAGGAAACAGCAACATCCTCTTCATCCTCTTCAGTCAAACTGTCTCGTGGTTCACAGGTACAATGCATTCCTGTTCCTTCACTACACCTGCAGACTGTGTGACATCCTGCCTCAGAGCACAGAGAGATTAACTTTAGAGGGCAGCTGTAAATATTTACAATTAAAGATGTGACTTAATGCATCCCATACTGCATTTATTATTGAATTCATACTTTGCAAGACAACACAACTTTAGTACGATGTGGGTGTTGGCTCGCACTTGGCACGCCATGTATGTTAATAACCTGAAGAGGAAGGAAACTTAGTCGTTTAAGAGCCTGATATCTGACTTCTGCTCACTCACAACTGAGGAACGGCTTCTTTCAAGACGACGTCCGTCTTCACTGTAAGTAGAATTGTTTGTAGATGTGACTGATACTGTAAACCTCCTGTGTGCATCATTATTTTATCTGCTGACATGTTTTATTGTCTCTGAAACCTCACAGAGAGATCAGAGGAACAGATATGAGTTTATCTGCAGCAGTGAGTGGATTTGTCGTCTTCCTTCTCTCTGTGTCAGGTACAGTTACATTTACTGCATTTAAAGAGGGAATCTGGACTTTTGCATGAAGTAGCTGTGTGCTCAGCACTTTTACACGCTGTAAACTGAGAATATTTGGGGTTTTCAGAACTTTTCCCTTCTCATCCTGTTTAATGCTTTCTTAAGTCGAGCCTGGCTGCAGAAGCAGCAGCTCATAGGATGGACCATTAGTTTGTATCTGCAGCTACTTTTATTACAGTGAAGTTTTTTGGAGGGATATTGTTCTCACAGTAAAACCCAAAACTGACTGTACTTCTTGTGTATGATGGTACATCCGCACCACTCCCTGCTAGTTCTGTTAGTGCTGTCTGACCTCAGTGTGATGTTGCCATGCTATATGCAGACAGCTTATCTTTACATCATAGCTGCTTGAAGCAGTTTGACACCTCAGTGTTCTATTTTTATTTGTAGTTTTCACACTCAGCAGCATCCTGACCACAGAGTGAACAGAGAGAACTGACCAAGAACAGCACAGGCTCTCATAAATACTATTTCTCCTCTTATCCTGGTCAGTAAACTGCATTAAAGGTCACAGGTTCAATACATTCCTGTTCACTTCACTGCACCTTCAGACTGGCTGCACACTGAGTTTAACTGTAGAAAGCATTAGGGCTGCGTATTGTTGAGAACCTCACGATTCGATTCAATTTTGATTCTTTAGCTCGCAATTCGATTGAATATCGATTCGATTCAATATTGACGTAAATGCTTCGATATCGATTCAGTCATAAGTAATAATAAACAAATAATTCATTAGAGAACCTGTTGACAATTTTTTAATTAAAAAAAGTAATCTTAAATTATAAACCTTCCTCTAGGAAGTTCTAGTTGGAATTGAAATGTAAACAAAGGCACAAGATGTGTTTAGTAATAAAATAGTGCAACCATAGTTGAGCTGAGAAAGTGCCATTGTTTCTGGGACTGCATGGTGCATTTTTGTCTGACATAAACAGACATGACCGCGGTCCCTCCGCCCTCTGGCTAGACGCGAGGGGAGTAACACGTTGACTCTGAACCCTCCTCTCTCCCCGGAGGAGAGTGCTACCCGCGGGCACACACTGCAGCGGCCAGGGTGAGACCGGCTGCGCTGGGAGTTTAAAGTCTCAGACCCAGCGATGTGTCAGACATCGGATACCCGCCTCCGCAGCTCCAACGGTGATTCCGCGACGCATCACCCTCTGACCCTCGAGTGAGGTCGCGGCCGAGGCGCTTCCAGCTGCTGGAGGCGGGGACCGAGAGGTCCGGCGAGGGACAGCAGGTGGTCGGGGGCCGCTGCTTGATGGAATGGAATCAGAGGGTTTTATGAATCGGTATTTAATTGGGGAAACACATATTGCAATGCCTTGATGAATCGATATTTTTACCCACCCCTAGAAAGCATATTCACATCTTCCACTCTGTTTTTGCATTGACTGTGAATAACTCATCTCAGGCTTTATTTGGTCTTCTCTGTTTGTGTTCAGGCTCGTTTCATTCAGAAACAATATTAAAGCCATGAACCATTATTTTATAAAGGGTTAGACAGTTACCAGAAAAGGGAAATTAACATATGTGTGGTGTAGCATCTTGTGTAAAACATGTGTAAAATGCCTCGTCCGTGTAAATGGATCAAATCAGAGTTCTTCTTGTGTTACAGTGATGCAGGGTCAGGATGACTGGGGAGTGACTTACAGCTCTACTGAGATCTGTGCCTTAAAAGGATCAACAGTGGTGACAAGATGCACGTACACATACCCATCCAGGATAAATGGTGGTGATACTGAAGTTCAGAAAACATTCTGGTTTACTAAACAGAGTGGAAAACAACCTGTGGATCTGAGAACAAACTTGGATTATCAAGATCGTGTTGAGTACAGTTGTTCTGAGAAGAGCTGCACTCTGAGAATCACAGACCTGAGAGAGAGCGACTCAGCTGAGTACACGTTCAGATTCATAACAAACCAACCAGATGGGAGTTATACTGCTTCACCTGGAGTCACTTTGAGGGTCACAGGTAACATTTTCATTAACATTTTAATTATTTCAAAATGTTCAATAACTATAGGGAGCGACTGTAGAGCAGGTTGGCTAGTAATCGGAAGGTCACTGATACAAATCCCGGCTCCCCCAGGCTGAACTGAGCTGCATGTTAAATTTTCCTTGAGCAAGATACTGAACCCCAAATTGCTCCTGATGTACAGTTGGAACCTTCCATGGCGGCCTCTGCCATCAGTGAGGGCCCTGCGATGAGCTGACGACTTGTCCAGGGTGTACTCTGCCTTTGCCCATAGACAGCTGGGATTGGCTCCAGCAAAAAACCCCACGACCCCTTGAAACACGGATAAAGCAGTTACACATGATGACATGATATGACATGTTCAACAACTGGACAACAATAATATAAATGTCTTGTGTGTGTTTGTTGAAAATTTGTCTAAAATAACGTTGTTCCTTCGTCACATCCAGATCTCCAGGTGAAGGTGAACACATCCTCAGATACTAGCAGGAGAGACCTGAAGTGTCACAGCAGTTGTCGTCTACCTGATCGTTCTTCTTACATTTGGTACAAAAATGGACAGAAAGTTCAGTCACAAGCATCTTCTACTTATTCAGTCTACTATAATTCTACAGACATTTTTTCCTGTGCTGTTGAAGGACATGAGGATTTCCCCTCTCCTCCAGTGTGTGAGTTTACTACACTAACATAACACCATGTGATGGAGTCTGATAACTACATGTATTTTAATATGGAGACCTTCATTGTGACTCTTCATCAACTTTGGTTTAAAAATTATCCAAACTGTGTTCTTTCTTTCAGGTGTTGATGGTCAAACCTGCGACAGAGTGATTTACACTGACAGAAGCATCTGTGCCTCCAAAGGCTCATCAGTGAATATTTCTTGCACTTACAGCAGTACTGAATACATCACGTCCAAATTCTGGTTCAGTCCTCATCATAGTTATCAGTGGCAGAGTCCTTCACGTCCTGAGGACCTTAGTGAAGACTCCCAGTTTGCAGGTCTTGTTCAGGTCTATGAAACAGAGAGAGGACGCTCCACTCTAAGAATCACTGACCTGATGGAGAGTGATTCAGCTCAGTATCACTTTACATTCAATACCACAAACTTTGAATGGAAGAGTAGTTTACCTGGTACAACTCTGACTGTCACAGGTACTGATGAACACACACTGATGTACAACATCAACATAGAACATTTAGAAACAGTGAACATGTTGAAAATGATGGATCATCATGAGTTTGTGTAATAATTACTGTTGTGTTTGCACTAATGTTCACTGCTAGTTCTAGGAATAGTAACTGTTGTGTTGTCGGGTGTGTACATCTATCAGAGATTTCTGTTAGAACCAGTGATAATAACATTGTTTCTTGTTCTCATATCCAGCTCTGCAGGTGCAGGTGACCAGAATAACAGTCCACCAGTCTGATACTGAGGCAGAGCTGAAGTGTCACAGCAGCTGCAGTCCAGCTGGACGTCTTTCCTACGTCTGGTTCAACAACGGACAGAAAGTCACAGGGGTGGAGACATCTTCTTTTAAAGGCCGGGTTTATCCTGGAGACATCATCTCTTGTGCTTTGGAAGGACATGAGAACTACGGCTCTCCTCCAGTCTGTGAGTTTGATCCTCTGTATCAGGAAGAAGACATGCAGACACACTGGCTTCTAAAAGTTGTAGATGCAGCAGAATTATATGTAACTGAATAAAGTTAAACTGATAAAACTAGAGGAGAAGCAACATTCACACTGTCAGGACTCTGCAAACAGGACCTGAACACAACCAGC
>CAEMYA010001292.1:17319-38456 GCA_903131615.1 Diplodus sargus
CAAGCCAGCACTTTCGACGGGAGGTGACGGTAATGCTCAACGTGGCTTTGTTTTTATGCTGCGTTGCCTTAAAGCAGTCACGTGATTTGATCACGCCGGCGTGATCGTCGACTCCTAAGGGTTAAGGAGAAATGTGTCTGGGTCCTTATGGGTTAAACACCCCGGCTCAGACACGTAAAATGAAATAAAAAAATAAATACCTGTGACTTTAGTAAGCACACATACACATAGATGAGTGCATAAACAAATATACAGTAAGGCTACCAGTTATTTGTCATCTGTTCTGGTCTCATCCAGGTAGGCAAGGTCGGGGCCCCAAATAGCCAACAATGTTCCAATTGAATTAGTCCTTGTGAACCGGAGTCCATTTGTATGGCTGAGGCCATATCAGCCAACCACCTCTAAAAGCAAGGGGGAGACGTCAACTTCCACTCCAGTAGGATTAGCCTTTTTGCAACAATCATCCCCAGCATCAGAGACTGCTGCATTACTGCAGGTAGGCTTGCTGCAGTCTGTGAGCAGCCAAAGATTGCAAGTTCAGCCTCCGGTTGAAAGGATCTCTTATAGGCCTTGGAGAACCAGTCAAACATTTTGTACCAGAGTCCAGTCAGCAAGGGACAGAGCCAGAAGGTGTGAGACAGCCAGCCCTCCGACACAGGGTTGGGTTTAAGGGAAGACTATGGATAAGGGGAAGGTGGACCCAAATGCAGTTATACACGATAGGCAAGGAAATAAAGGAAAACAAAAAGCGAGCTTTATTTTAAAGCTGAATCCAAAAACCAAAAGCAGACAAAACGGGGCAAGAGGCAAAGTAACAACTAAAAGGGCAAGACAAAGTACAAACCAATAATCAAAGTTCAACTCAAAAGGCAAAACTCTAAGTCCAAAAACACATACCATGGGGAATGAGGAACAGACGCATGAACTGGAGCACGGCGCATGGAGCATGGACGAGACAGGGGCTGACAAGAACAACAATGACCAGACAAGGAGTGAAGGGAACACATAGACTAAATACACAGACACTGATGACAAGACGAGGAACAGGTGAGGTGGACCAACAGGTGAGATAACGAAGGGGAGGAGCACATGAGGACATGAAGGGAACACCACCAGAGACAGAGGGAGCCAGAGGGAAGAACAGGAAAACTTAAAGGACACATAAGGGCATGGAAAAGCAAAAGACACAAGACAAGATACAAAGACATGGAAATCAAATACAAGAAACCACAAGACAAAACCAGACAACACAATGAAAAAGAATCTACAGTCATGACAGTACCCCCCCCTCAAGGGACAGCTCCCAGATGTCCCTCAAAACACGAGTCCAAGTGAGGTTGGGAGGGTGGAGGGGCCAAGGTCCAAACAAACAGGAGGGTGGAAGCGAGGACTGGGACCCACAAGAGGCCGGGGACGTGGGCTGGGACCCACTGGAGGCCGGGGATGTGGGCTGGGACCAGAACGCCTACGCCTTCGCCTTCGTCGCCGGCCTCCAGAACGCCTACGCCTTCGTCTTCGTCGCCGGCCTCCAGAACGTCTTCGACATCGCCTTCGTCGCCGGCCTCCACAGCGCCTTCGTCGGCCTCCAGTTGCATCTTGCCCCGTTTTGTCTGCTTTTGGTTTTTGGATTCAGCTTTAAAATAAAGCTCGCTTTTTGTTTCCCCATTTCCTTGTGTAGCACCTTTGGTCCTGACTTTTTAGGCTAAGGAGACATCACATCACTCTAGGTCCGATAGGAGTTGCACCAGAGAGTTACTCACAAAAAGGAGTGGGTGTTGGATAATTTGAACAGGTGACACTTTAATATCACTTTACAACAATTAATAACATTAACAGCTTAGCTGTGCTTTCATTAACAAAAATAAGGCATCACAAATAAAATAAAAAAATAAAAATTAAAGTCCCTTCGAGTCGTGCTCTCCGACTCAATGAAGTTCGGTTTTGGAAAAGGAATCCCAAGATGTGGGTGTTCTGTGTTAGTGTCAATTCAGTCACTTCATCCTCAATCTCTACTACTACCCGGGTAGGTGAGGAGTGTGTGTCTTATCTGTTCTCAGAATGTGTGATTCAGATGATCTGGAGTCTTCAAGGCAGGTTCTGCGGCTGGCCACACCGCATCTCCAACTCTCTCTCTCTCAGACTCGCTGGGCTGGGCTCGCCATCTTAATCGTCTCTCTCTCTCTCTCTCTCTCTCTCTATTTCTCTGACAGTTGATCAGGCTAACAAGAAAAAAACCAACCTACACAGAAAGTGCAAAGTTGTAAGGATCTTCATCTGATTCTGTCTCAGTTTCTCATGAGATCTCAACATTTTCTCAGTTCTAGGCATGAAATATATTACCAGACATTAAGGAAATACATATACACACACAAATGAATTATCATGAACTAGTTTTAACCATAAATGTAACCAATTATTCATGAATTACCTAAAACAGACACTTTTTATGCATCCTTTTTAACCTCTATTTGACTTATATCATCATTTTATAGCTATCTTTAACTCTTAACATCAAATGAATTACATTTTTTGATACGCAATAGTGCAATTTCTCAAGCAAACATGAAATGTACCACACCTTAATAGCACTGTTACCCATTGTAATGACTAATACACAAAATGAGTAACTCAATTGGCATAAAAATAAATGACTAGCATGTTTTTTCATTGCAAAACATGTAAACTTAGTTTTAGTTTAGTGATTAGCATGAGCTAAGCACAACAACAATAAAGCAATCAGCAACTCAGTCTAGCGATTAGCATATCGCGGCCGCGATTAGCATTAGCATACATGCTAGCGATCTTTTCTTAAGCTATAAACTACACTATAAAGTGCACAAAAGTTGTGGGAAACATTGGAATACATCTTATGACATCTGTTAAGTAACATAGACCAACTTAAACCAAGTTAATAGCACAATAGATGCATTTTATTCCTTCAGAGCAGCTAGCGAACAGCCAGCTAACAGCCTGCTAACTCACCAGAGGCTCATCAACATAACTCTCATCAGGGGGGTTATTTTCCTCAGCTCACAGCTTATCGGGACAAACTCTGGATCCGTCTGTGACTACCGGGTCTGCCTGCGGACATCTGTGTCCGTTTATGCACACCGTCGGCTACCGTTGCTTCGTGCTTTTAGAGAGGAAATTGCCTCGCACACAGGTGCACACTTCTTCATGGGATACCTCACCTAACTTACGGGGAACAACACTCATAGGGAAATGCTGCCCCCTACAATACAGGAGGTGCACTGACAGTGTTTAAATGACATATATAGGGTTAGTGACCTGATTTTTTTTATTTTTTATTTTAGGTTACACCCTCCCCTCTCGAATCAGCATGAGTCCCTTCATGCTTAGTTCTCTGGCCTACAAAGGAACTGTCATCTCCTATAGTATCAAGGGCTCTATTAAAACTCTCCAAAAGGCTCTTAGCAAAGGAGATTAAAGGCTTCCCTAACTCATCATAGTGAAAGCGTTTTGGGGGTCTCCTCAACCTTTCAGATCGACGTGTGGTCAAGTCTGGGTCAGCAATGTCTGTGTCAGACAACTGTCCATTTTTCTCATCCTTGTCTTGGTCAACAATGTCTCTGGTTGGTTTTGAGTTTAGCCGTTGACTTTCATCAACAACTTCACCATGTTATAGTTCCTCCTGACAGACTAGACTCTTATCACTGTCAGCAGTAGCCATGTTTCCTCTGTTCATGTCTGGGTCAATGGTGTCCTCTGCCATAGGGGCTTGCTCAGCTGCAACCGCTGGCTCCTCCAAAGCTGAGTCAGGGAGCATTTCACCTGTCTCTGCAAGTGATGCAGGAGGGTTGTCAGCAACAAGTTCGTCCTGAGCTTGGAGATTTGTGGGGTCGGCTGATGAACAGTCATCCTCTGCAGCTGAATTCACAGGGGGGTGCTGCCCCCTGGGAAGCTCATAGACATGAATAAACCTATTCTCAGGAATGACAGACAAATCTGCAGGACAATCGCATGAGTCATCCTCAGACTCTGAATAATCCTGTTGAGACTGAGACTGAGACTGTCGACTCCTCGTTCTAGGGCGGCATACCTTTGGGTTGACCTGCTCAGGTTCCTCATCATCTATCAGATTACCACAAGGCAGCAAGTGATCCCTGTGCAGCGTTCGAGGGGGACCATCTCCATCAATGGGTTGCACTGTATAAACCGGTAAATCTCCCTTTCTGTTCAAGACTTGGTATACAGTTGACTCCCACTTATCTGCTAGTTTGTGTTTGTTCCTTAACCGCAGGTTCCGTACGAGCACATGATCACCTTCATGGAGTGTTGACTCCCTTACTACCCTGTCAAACCTGCGTTTGTTCCGTTCGGCAACCTTTGCAGAATTTTTGACTACAATCTGGTAGCTCTCTTCAAGACGAGGTTTCAGATTCTTCACATATTGAGAGTGACTTTTGGGAGCTCCACCCTGAACAGGTTAACCAAACGCAATGTGTACGGGTAGCCTGGGTTGGCGCCCAAACATCAACTCATAGGGACTAAACCCTGTCACATCGTTTTTTGTACAGTTGTAGGCATGGCTTCTCTTTTTCTTTCAAGGTTCCTAACATTCCTCAGAGAGTTCTGTTGAACCTTGGGCTTGTGCGTACCTTTCTAATACCAGCAAGAGCACAGAGTTCGTGGATGAGCTGGGACTGAAAGTCCCTGCCCTGGTCGCTCAAGATTCGCTCTGGAAACCCATAATGGATCAAAAACTGTTCCCAAAGACACTTAGCCACTGTTGTTGCTTTCTGATCCTTCGTTGGAATGGCAACAGCAAATTTCGTGAAGTGATCAGCAATAACTAAGATGTCTTTGGTGTTTTTACTGTCAGGTTCCAAGGACAAATAGTCTATACAGACTAGTTCCATGGGACTTGATGTTTGAATATTTACAAGAGGTGCAGATTTCTCAGGTGGCGTTTTCCTCCTTACACAACGTCCACATGATTTGATCTTGTTCTCTACATCCTTAGCCATCTTTGGCCAATAAAACCTTGTACGAACAAGATCAAGGGTCCTGTCTAGACCAAGGTGTCCCATATCTTCATGGAGCCAAGATAGAATGGAGGCCCGAAGAGACATGGGAACCACAAACTGGTAAGTGATGTTACCATCTGACTGGAGGGCTCTGTAAAGGACGCTATTTTTCAGTTCTAACCGCTTCCATTCTTTAAGCATCAGCTTAAGTTCCAATGAATCAGAGATGGATCTGGGATTTGTCCCATTTCCAGATTCCAGCAGGTTAATGACATTCCCAATGACTGGATCAGACCTCTGATGATGTTGGAGATCTGCTTCGCTGAATGTAGGTATGATGGAACAACCTAATGCTTCCACTTCTCCATAAGCATCTGGTACTGCATCTGCATGCAAAGCCAGTGACTCTACCAACGTGACAGAAGGTATGTCACCATCAACCTCACCATGGAGATGACGACTGCACAAAGCAGTGACTATGTCAGGTGGTAAGTCAAGGTGGTCAGGAGAAGAGGAAAGATGATGAGAAGCAAACCGTTTCATTCGCTCTCTGTCCTCAAGGAACGCATCATCATCTGGCAGAGCATCATGAGGTCGTCTGGAGAGACCGTCTGCATCTTGGTTGCTCTTCCCAGCCCTATACTTGATGTTAAAGTCGAAAGTGGAAAGAGCAGCCAACCAGCGATAGCTAGCAGCGTCAAGTTTTGCAGACTTCAAAATGTACGTCAATGGGTTGTTATCTGTTACAACCGTGAATACATTGCCATAAAGATAGTCATGAAATTTTTCTACCACAGACCACTTCAGAGCCAAGAACTCTAATTTGTGGGCTGGGTAACGTTTCTCACTGGGGGAGAGCCCTCTACTGGCGTAAGCTATAGCACGCAGTTCACCATCTTGCTCTTGGTAAAGAGCGGCACCTAGCCCAGAAGTACTCGCATCAGTGTGAAGAAAATAAGGAAGTTTTGGATTTGCAAATCCAAGGACTGGTGCAGAAGTCGGCTTGTCTATGATCGTTTGGAATGCCTCTTGACAAGCTGGCGTCCATCGATCGGCAAAGGGCTCTTTGGTGTTCAAATACCCAGAAGAGGAAGGAGTTGCCTTTCTGCCCTTCCTACATGGTGGATATCCACCGGTAAGGTCGTTCAAGGGTTTCACTATCCTAGAATAGTCCTTGACAAACTGGCGGTAATAACCCGCGAAACCTAGGAATGATTTGAGCTCACTAAGTGTGTTGGGACGTGGCCAAGTGCGAAGGGCACTCACTTTCTCAGGGTCGGTCTCAACACCCTTGCTAGAGACAATGTGCCCCAAGTAGCGCACAGAGCTCTGGAAAAAACGACACTTTGATGGGGACAAATTTCAAACCATATTCCCGCAGTTGCTGGAGAACATGCAAAAGCCGTGTTTCATGTTCCTCAATGGTACTTGAAAACACGATGACATCATCCAAGAAAACCAGCACTTCTTTTAGGTTAAGGCTACCCATACACCGCTCCATTAAGCGCTGAAAGGTGCTGGGGGCATTAGTGATACCCTGGGGCATACGATCGAACTCATAAAAACCCAAAGGGCACACAAAAGCAGTTTTAGGTTTGTCACATTCTTTCATTTCTATCTGATAATAACCAGATTTCAAGTCCATTACCGAGAACCATTTGGATCCGGCAAGGGCTGAGAAAGACTCTTCAAGGTGTTGAAGTGCATAAGCATCTCGGATCGTCAGGGAGTTCAACTTTCGATAGTCGATACAAAGTCGGACATCCCCGTTCTTTTTCCGAACCACGACGATTGGCGAAGAATAGGGTGATTCCGACTCGCAAATCACTCCTGCCGCCAGAAGGGTTTGAAGATGTTTCCTTACAGCTTCATAATCGTTAGGGTGTATTGGTCTAGATTTCTGTTTGAAAGGTGTTTCATCTCTCAGGTGTATGTGATGTTTGACCTTGGATGTGTGTCCGAAATCTAGATCATGCTGAGCGAAAACATCAGCATAAGTGTTCAACTTTTGTATGATCCTCTCCTTCCACTCTTGTGGAAGAGGGGATTCCCCAAAGTCAAAGACAAGATCTGACTCGGTGGGTTCAGAAGCTGACTGAGGAGTAACAGCACAACACTGAACAATGTTAGTGTTCTCGTGGGAAGCTGGTAAGTTGTCATGAACTGATGCCGGGGCATGAAGTTCAGCAATAACACAACTACAAGGAAGTGTTACATCACGGTCATTTTCGTTTCTTACCCACACAGGTAACTTATAAGGATGTCCCTTGGGCATGCTTACTAGACAACACTCTACAAAGATGCCACCAGGTAATGTGGAAGTGCTAGGCTGTTCGACAATGACACATTCATCTGTAGTGCTAACCTTAGCATAACCCTCGAGAAGCACTTTTCCTTGTGCAGGTATCACTCTCTGTTCTCTTCCTTTCAGGGTTATCAAGCCAACTCTCCCAGTGGAGCTTACTTCAGAGTATTAAGGATTTGTCTAAAGCCATAAACAGGTGACAGATCATTTGGGTTTTTTTTATGACAGTGCTCGTCATACAGAACATCAAGTGCATTTGTCCCTATTAGTACAGGAAGTTCACAGTTGGTACGTATATCTTGGACAACCAACACCAAAGTAGAGACTTCAGGCTCAGTTTCGACAAAGTTCTTTGGAAACTTAAGGACAAGGGGAATGTAACCCGAGTAAGGAACTGTGGCACCACTAGCACCTTCAACATCAAGACCATCAATTGGTTGAATGGGATGTTCTGAAAGATAGCTGTTGTAGAAAGAAGTGGACACTGTGGTCACTTGAGACCCAGTGTCAAGAAGACAACTACACTCAACTCCTGCCACTGTGATGTTAGCAGTACACTTCTTCCCAATAAGTCCTCTTGGGAGCTTGGTGTGATGTTCTAGGTTTTGAGAGTGAATGGATGCTAGCTCGGGTGGGTCAACTTTGGGACATGCATGCTTGGTTTCAGTTCCTGTCAGTCCCTCAACAGGAACTGAGGTTAGTTTAAATGATGTCTGTTTTGTTGTTCCAGGGCTTGTTGTTTCTGCCTGAACTCTTTCCATTTTAGTTCAACCTGTTCAGGGTCTGGCTCATTACTGCAAGAGGGCGCAATATGGCCATTCTGCCCACACCTGAAGCAATAGCCTGGTCGGGGTCTCTTTTCAGGTGTAGATTCACCTGGGGGTGAGGATTTTGGCTCAGCTGGGGTCTTTGGGTTGGGTTTAGTTTTCTTATTTGGTTTAGTGGAAGACTGAGCTGAGTTGCTACTCAAAGATGTTTTAAGAGAAGCTATCTGAGCTTGTAACTTAGCGATTTGCTGTTCTAATTTGTTCGTGTCAACAGAAGGGGTCATAGAGGCTACAGCTGCCATGTCAGTATCATCAGGGTTACAATCATTAACAGAAAGGGGGTTTGACTGAACTTTGGTCTTAGAAAACACCAAGTGTTGTTTCATTCGGTTTGACTTAGCAGCTTGACGGTCTTCGTCTGTGCGTAACAGAAGGAGCAACTCTGAGAATGAGGGAGGGGGGGGAGTTTTTTTTTGCTCCAACTGTAAACTTGTGATTCAACTGTTATTCCAACAACCCCTGCAAAATTGCTTGAGGAGCTGCCGTTCTGAGTCGACAGCAGCAACGCCACCTCGCTTAATCACCTTACTCAAGACTGTTTGCAGTCGCTGCAGGTAGCTGGAAGGTTTCTCACCTGAGTTTTGATTGGTATTCAGAAACTTAGCAAAAAGCTCGTCTCCATCATCTACGATGCCGTATGCTGAATCGAGCAGACTAAGATAGTCATGGGGGCTGAAGTTAGGCCCCAGATGTTTAACAACATTGGCAGCGGGTGGGAGAAGGCTCTCTACTATCCTTCTGACTATGAGCTTGTCAGACATGGAAGGATCGGCAAGACAGAAATCAACATTATTACGCCATGTATCATAGTCAGACTCTAGGTTGGGACAGGGAGTCTTCCCAGAAAAACACCTAAGCTTTGTGTGGCCATGATATTGGGAAACAACGTCAGTGTTCCTGATGACATGTTCAACTACTACCTTCTGGACTTCAGGGGAGGTGAGTTGTTCAGAGGGTAAGTATATGGCTGGTTTCTTAGGTGAGGGTAATTCCTCTGCACCTACAATGAGTGAAAGGGAGTCATGTTCGTGGGAATGAGTTGAGTCAGTGACCACTTTAACAGGAGTTTGGGTCGGGTCAGTCAATACATCTGCTAAGGTTATATCACTGGTCATCTGAGGTCCAGGATCAGTTTTAGACATACCCGTTTCAGCTATTTGGAATTTGGTGGACTCCTGAATTCTGGTCAACTCTTCCAGCAAAACCTTCTCAAAGTCAGCGCCGCTAAGCTTAGCAACATCTTTCAGTTCAGCTAAGAAAGTATGCGTTAAGGTTGAACCTCTATCAGCTGCATACAGGTCAGAGAGGCACTGAATGTGGTTAGTAACGTCTGGGTTACTGGTGGGTCGCCTGCAGGGCAAGGTGCTCTGCAGAAACTGAATAGGCTCACCTGTCTTAAACTCTACAATAGCCGTGTCTTTAAACCGAGTTTCTGAACTGGTCACCTTAATTATCCTTCCAATAGGACCGCACTGCCCTAAGTATTCAATGACCTCATTGTCTGTAGCTTCAGCAGTTAGACCGCCTACTAAGACAGAGTTAGGTATTTTTACATTTTCAGCCTCAATAACATCCATAATATCAACTACAACAAACAAAGTTTTCTAAATACTCAATTTACTTTTCGTCAGTAAACGCAAAGGAAATGTCAACTGTTCAACCATCAACTCCTCCTGGCTAGCTCGCCACGTTTTGTGTAGCACCTTTGGTCCTGACTTTTTAGGCTAAGGAGACATCACATCACTCTAGGTCCGATAGGAGTTGCACCAGAGAGTTGCTCACAAAAAGGAGTGGGTGTTGGATAATTTGAACAGGTGACACTTTAATATCACTTTACAACAATTAATAACATTAACAGCTTAGCTGTGCTTTCATTAACAAAAATAAGGCGTCACAAATAAAATAAAAAAATAAAAATTAAAGTCCCTTCGAGTCGTGCTCTCCGACTCAATGAAGTTCGGTTTTGGAAAAGGAATCCCAAGATGTGGGTGTTCTGTGTTAGTGTCAATTCAGTCACTTCATCCTCAATCTCTACTACTACCCAGGTAGGTGAGGAGTGTGTGTCTTATCTGTTCTCAGAATGTGTGATTCAGATGATCTGGAGTCTTCAAGGCAGGTTCTACGGCTGGCCACACCGCATCTCCAACTCTCTCTCTCTCAGACTCGCTGGGCTGGGCTCGCCATCTTAATCGTCTCTCTCTCTCTATTTCAGTATTTCAGACAGTTGATCAGGCTAACAAGAAAAAAACCAACCTACACAGAAAGTGCAAAGTTGTAAGGATCTTCATCTGATTCTGTCTCAGTTTCTCATGAGATCTCAACATTTTCTCAGTTCTAGGCATGAAATATATTACCAGACATTAAGGAAATACATATACACACACAAATGAATTATCATGAACTAGTTTTAACCATAAATGTAACCAATTATTCATGAATTACCTTAAACAGTATTCTTTTTAACAGACACTTTTTATGCATCCTTTTTAACCTCTATTTGACTTATATAATTTTTTAGCTATCTTTAACTCTTAACATCAAATGAATTAAATTTTTTTTATACGCAATAGTGCAATTTCTCAAGCAAACATGAAATGTACCACACCTTAATAGCACTGTTACCCATTGTAATGACTAATACACAAAATGAGTAACTCAATTGGCATAAAAATAAATGACTAGCATGTTTTTTCATTGCAAAACATGTAAACTTAGCTTTAGTTTAGTGATTAGCATGAGCTAAGCACAACAACAATAAAGCAATTAGCAACTCAGCCTAGCGATTAGCATATCGCGGCCGCGATTAGCATTAGCATACATGCTAGCGATCTTTTCTTAAGCTATAAACTACACTATAAAGTGCACAAAAGTTGTGGGAAACATTGGAAAACATCTTATGACATCTGTTAAGTAACGTAGACCAACTTAAACCAAGTTAATAGCACAATAGATGCATTTTATTCCTTCAGAGCAGCTAGCGAACAGCCAGCTAACAGCCTGCTAACTCACCAGAGGCTCATCAACATAACTCTCATCAAGGGGGTTATTTTCCTCGGCTCACAGCTTATCGGGACGAACTCTGGATCCGTCTGTGACTACCGGGTCTGCCTGCGGACATTTGTGTCCGTTTATGCACACTGTCGGCTACCGTTGCTTCGCGCTTTTAGAGAGGAAATTGCCTCGCATACAGGTGCACACTTCTTCATGGGATAACTCACCTAACTCACGGGGAACAACACTCATACGGAAATGCTGCCCCCTACAATACAGGAGGTGCACTGACAGTGTTTAAATGACATATACAGGGTTAGTGACCTGATTTTTTATGCAGGTTACACCTGCCTCTCCTGTATAACTGCATTTGGGTCCACCTTCCCCTTATCCATAGTCTTCCTTTTAACCCAGCCCTGACACTAGCATATCTAATATTAGTCTGACGTTGTTGTGAATATTTCTACCTTCAATGAAAGCAGACTGGTACTCATCCACTAATTCAGCCAAAACCTGTTTGAGTCGATTAGCATAAATAAGAGTTAGTATTTTATAATCATTGCAAAGCAGAGTTATTGGTCTCCAATTGTCAAGTTTCAGTAGATCCTTATTTGATTAAGGGAGTAGAGTTATCAACCCTGTTTTCATTGTTGGGGATAAGCATCCCTTTTCTATACATTCAATGAAGTCTTTGATGTCATTCCAAAAATGTTTGTAGAATTCTGTTATACCATCAATTCCTGGCTATTTTTTGTTTTTCATTTGCTTTATTGCAGTGTCAATTTCGGATTTACTTAACATTTCTTCTAGAATATTTGTTCTACGGAGCCCCAGACATGACATGGTCAAAAAAATGTTTTACTTGTGGCCACAATATAGCTATAACGTGCGCACGAAATACTACTTCGTGGGCACAAAATACTAAATTGTGGCCACAATTTAGTATTTCATGGCCACGACAATAAGCCACGAAGTAGGTATAATGCGTGCACGTAATACTAATTAATGATTTATTAATGATTAATGATGATTCTGTTCTAGTCAATATCTTGTTATCTGGCATTTAGGCAGTTATTTAAGTAGGCCTATCATATAGTGTCTTGAAGCACACCCTGGTGGAGTGACTTTCTCCATTCTGTATTTGTAGTTTTTAAATTGAAGCCAATAAGTATGCTGATAGCGATATATCTTTGATAGGCTAATAAAATCAGCCTACAAATAAGTCTGTCGGGCTTCACTATTTTGCACAATGTTCATTGTTTGTCCTTCAAGGAATTTAGATGGCAAAACATTTCAAGAGGTCATCCTAAATGAACCTTCTTGAAGTGTATTGTGAGAAACATGAGAAAAACCTGCCTGAATAAACTCAGTCCACTGCTACAATTTAAAGGTGTATTAATTCAGTTATAAAAAGACAATTGTAGCAGGTAGAGAAGGAAGATAACTGGTTAAAATAGAACTGTAGAATTAGAAATGTCACAGTTAAGGTTAAGGTGTCCTGTAACAAAGTCACATAGGTGTGTCGGGGCAGGATGATGCTCCGATTGGGTCATCCCCCCTGTTAAAAATTGCAAATATCTAACTGACAGCTAGCTAGTGTCTGGGAAGCAATGATGGCATGTAGACGTCAGTGAATTAACAATTTACCGTTCAGACTCGACTCAGTCATGTCAATTTAACTCAAACATCTGCTTCTCTGTAATGAAAGCGTGACTGGTGTTCCTAGCTTGCTGTGCTGTAGTGTTAGCGTCGTTAGTTGGATAAAGATGCTGTTAAAGTTGTTATTAATCTGTGATGGCAGTCTACAAACCAGGTGATGGCAAATTGACATCAGATCAGGGAGAGGCCCTGCAGTTTGGGAGTAGTCTCTTTATTTCCCCATTCTGATGGTGTTGGTGTGTGTGTGTGTGTGTGTGTGTGTGTGTGAATAATTAGACAACAATTAAATCAGGTCTTGTAGCTTTAATAACTACCTCTAACAGACTCATTATGGTGTCAACCGAAACCTGTTCAGGTGCAGACATGAATGATGGCCGTGCCAAACAGTAATAAATCAGAGTTTCTCTTCCTGGTCTTTGCTCTGCCTTATGTGGTTCATCTCTCACACTATCACAATCACTCACAGACTCATCCAGTTCCCATTCATATATTTATTAGGGCTGTCAGTTTAACGCGGAAATGAGATTAATTAATTACACTGCAAATTAACGCGTTATAAAAATTAACGCAATTTATTCTGAGATCCTGAGTGGCAATTCAGTGCGCGAGCATTTTAAATTTGGCCCATTGAATGACCCGTAGGCTACTTGGCAGTGGCACGTCACTGTTGCACCAGCACCGAGGAACTTGTCCGGACGTGTTTGTCACGTCCCACCTGAGTCGCTAGTCGGGCTGTAATGATACACGTATCGAAGCTGAAATGGCGACACTCAGATCCACAAACCTGTCTCGCGCTGTGAGAAGGCACAATCGCGACACAGCTTCCAGTCCAGATCAGCCCTATGAGCTGTAAGTAACACTACATTAACACCAAAGCGATTGTTCGGCAATTCTCTGCCGTTGTTCGTTCACACAGGGCGAAACACCGCTGTAAAGACGAACCGCTGCGTAATTCACACAGAAAGCCGGCGCTGCGGCTCCTAAAGAGACGTTTCCGTACACGTCATGATGATGACGTGTATGTGTTTCCAAGGGCTTTCCCCGGTGTCTCCCCTGTCAGTCAAAACCGACAGAGACTGTCTTCCGGGGTAAAGTTCACTGAAGTCTCGTTCCGGAGGGCTGACCGTCGCTGAGATTTTTTTTCATCAGAAACACTCGGTGAGGTAAAGTTTTTTTTTGCCGGTGACAGACGCATGGCAGATGTGACAAGGAGTCTGTAGGACGGGCGGGAGGAAGGACGCTTCTCCACGTACAGCTGTGGTATTTTTAACTTGTTGCCAAAGACCGTTACAGTTCCTATGTTACCTTAGTTTGGTTCTGTAACACTGTTTTGTGGGACATTTCTCTGTATTTAGTTGAGTGAAGCAATACTGCACCTCTGATGCTATCAGACAAGTATCATATACATAAGTTATTGAAATGTTAGAGGCGAGCACCCCGTTGCTAGGGCCTTTGAACGGCAAGTTCTTCTCTTCTCAGTGTATTCAATTGATTAATCATGCAATACAATTTTGTAATGTCCGAGAATTCAAATTTTTTATTTGGGTACCTTTAGCAGATATGAGATTAAAATGTGATTAATTAGATTAATTAATTAGAATAATTAATATTAATTAATATATAGAAAATGTATATATATTTGTTATACGGCTCTTCTTAATGCTGCAGAATGCTCCATTCACTTCAATGGGGCTTCCCAAAGTTTGGCGGTCAATTATTTTCGTTTAACTGACCGCTGCTAAGCATATTTGACCGTTGTCAAGGAAAGTGGCCTTTTTGCCTCTGATTCACGTACTTCATAGCGCTCAGCGCTCTAAAATCTTTGCTCCACAAGTTGTCCGGTCACTTATCACCCCAGCGTCTTCGGTCGCTAAGCGGCGTCAGTTGATTTGTAGTCTACTTTATATCGGAAAAACATACTCCTATGCCACTAGTATGGTTGAGTTTCACATATTAATATTTTTGGAAAATACAGTGATTTAGAGTCTTGGCAAAAGGCTTGAGTTGTCACCAGTCAAGAACAGAAAAAGAGAGTAAAGCAGCGAAGAAGAGGGAGAAGCGAAACAGCGTCCATCTGGCAAACTATTTTCTCTGCTGAAAAACACTGTGAACGGTAACAAATAAATTGTAAAAAGGCACACTGTGCAAGTTTTAAGTTTTTTTTTCGTGTTGGCAAGTAGCCATGTAATAAGCGGGATAATGCTTAGAACTGCGGTCATTATTGGGAAGGAAGTCCCTTCAGGACGGATCAGACCCCGACGCACCGTTATATACATTATCCCTTACTTATTATTACTGTTATAGTTTAAGATGCTTTGGCAACATTGTATTGTATGCAGCCATGCCAATAAAGCCACTTGAATTGAATTTAATCTTAATCTTCTGTGATTTTCTTTAAAGACAAATGTCCAGAGAACACTACAGACACCTTCAGTAGTTCAGTCAGAGCAATAAAAACGCAAATCAATACAAACTAGATTCTGATCACTGATCACGCGATACATACAGTGAACGCAACTGTAACTGCATGGCTGCGTTCGGTGGCATTATTAAACGCTGCGGCTCATATAGCCTGTATTCCCTCAGCTGAGAGTCTGACACACATGATGCTACTTTCAAAGGAGATGATCAGTGAAAGGCACTGCCTAAATGCGGTATGACAAGATTTGACTAGAACAGAATAAGATAAGACACTCACCTTAAGGACATTGTCACGACCTGGCTCTTTGGGCCATGACAAAACGGGAGACACACTGAATTTAAGGAGGTTTAACAAAATATATTTATTTAACAGAAGTAACGAAATGTGCAATGAAGGAAAAATCATCAATAGATGGGATGTGAACATCAGTATTATCAGCAGTGTGGGATGTGCATGTGTGTAGAATGTAATGGATGTGTGTTGTAAAGTGCATGAACAGAGGATAAGGAAACTCAGGAAAACTACGGCTGCCACATCACCCCGTGGGACGTCTGCTGGAGAGGAGAGAGAGAGAATGAATGAATGACTAGTGGATTTTATAATCTCAGGACATTGGGCCCAGGTGTCCCTGGTCAACCAGACTCCTCCCACAAACCCAAGTCACATCAGAAGGCTGCTGCCTCAACAGCAGGGGTCATCACAACATCACGTAGGCTATTGCACTTTGTAGAGAAGGTGCGCTCGATTTGCTTGCCCAACTGTCAGGAAGGATATTAATTTTATTAATTAGTATTTCGTGCACACGTTATACTTATTTCGTGGCCACAAATTAGTATTTTGTGGCCACGAATTAGTATTTCGTGTGCACGTTATAGCTATATTGTGGCCACAATTTGATTTTTTTTTTGACCATGTCATGTCTGGGGCTCGGTAGGATTCACACTCTGTTTCTTGGAAATTCGATTTGTATAAATTATTGTCGAAAAGCCATATTTCCTCATTCACTTGTTTAAGGTCCTGATTATTAGATCATTTTTCTTCAGTTTACAAATCTTCTTTTTACCTTGTTTGTGCTTTTCTAATCCAAAGAAGTAAGCTGAACCATTGTCGCCACTCTCTCTCTTAAGGCACTCTAGTTTTAGCTATATAACCGTTAAACTTTAGTACTGCTCTAGTTTCACTCCTACTTTTACCTAAAGCAAGTCGTAGTGGTGATTTGTCCTAAATAATAATGCCCTTTGTCCAAATAAAAAACGTTATCAACAAAATCGAAATCAAATGGCCACTGAGGCACTTGAAGAGTGGGTTACACCCCGCCTTTCCAAACCCCGCTGTTCTGAACATAGACTTCAATTCATCGGAATAGCGGGGTTTCCCTTTTTTCAAAGACCCCGCTATTCCGAAAAGGCTATTGGGGAAACCTCTCCATTCCGAAATCCCCCCACTCAGAACTAACCCTAACCTTAACCCACTTGAGAACTATGCAAGTGTGGCTGGAAGTGGACATCAGCACCACGGATAGCGGTGTTTAATTTCGGAACAGCAGTGTTTGGGGGGGAGCGTCGGAACAGCGGTGTTTCGGAGTGGGGGTGTTTCGGAATGGAGGGGTTTTGCAATGGAGGGTGTGTCGGAATGGTGGCTGTCCCCTTGAAAAAGGAGTGAATCTTAGGCATGGTCTTGACAAAACAATTTTCCAGTCATCGTGGTGTGGTTTTGCGGTTTATTTTCTTTTGAGTGGCAAACAATTGTCTACGGCATCTGCATCTCTCTTGCCCTGTCACTATGGTAAAAAACCAACAGTGAAGCTGCCCTCCACTACACATTTGATTTGAGAGTCTTTTTTTTATGAACGCATTTAATATTTGTTACACTAGGGCTGTAACGATACACGTATCGAAGCTGAAATCGCCACACTCAGATCCACGAACCTGTTTCGCGCTGCGAGAAGGCAGAATCGCGCCACAACTTCCAGTCCAGATCAGCCCTATGAGCTGTAAGTAACACTACATTAACACCGCAGCAGTCGTTCACCAATTCTCCGCCGTTGTTCGTTCACACAGAGCGAAGCACCGCTGGAGTAAAGATGAACAGCTCCGTAATTCACACAGAAAGCCGGAGCTGCGGCTCCTAAAGAGATGTGACAGTACACGTCATGATGATGACGTGTGTGTGTGTGTTTTCAAGGGGTTTCCCCAGTGTCTCCCCTGTCAATCAAAACCCGACAGAGGCTGTCTTCCAGGGTAAAGTTCACTGAAGTCTCGGTCCGGAGAGCTGACCGTCACAAAGATTTTTTTTTTAATCATAAACACTTGGTGAGTTAAAGTATATTTCCCGGTGACAGACGCTGTTTATTGGGCAGAAATGTGAGGAGGAGTCGGTAGGACAGGCAGGAGGAAGGACGCTTCTCCACGTACAGCTGCGGTATATTGAAATGTTACATAAATAAAATGTTTAACTAGAACTGCAAGCAGTTATGAACGGGGGCCAAGCCCCCCCACGCAACTTGGACCCCGCGCACCGCAGAGCCCACCGAAGTTGGCCCCAAAGGATGCCGGGCTCGGGGAAAAGTGAGGACACAGGCCAACGTCTGAACCGTGGTATTCGCTGTAATGGGAAGTGCGCTGGAAGCTCAAAAGGCTGAATGTGTGCCTATTTGGATATGTTGTAATAAGCCACGCCAACATTGACCAGTCATGACCACCTTCAAGATATGGCCTCAGGATTGGCCCTACATCATACCGACCAAATTTCGTAATAATCGGTGTGGCCGTCCAGGAGATATACATTTCTCATTGTTTTAGCACCCCCTAGTGGCCAAAATTCGCCAAATTCGGCTCATCCCTCCCCAGTGCCATGCCAATCAAGGATCTTAAACATTTTTTGACCGAGCAAAATTCTTTTGATAACTGTAGATGAGGTCCAGCTGAAGAGTGTATGTGCAAAGTTTCATGCAGATCGGACAAAATCCCAAGGAGGAGTTTGAAAAAGTAGGTTTTGCATATTTGGCGATTCAGCAAGCGAAATGTGTTGCAGAAGTGGGCGTGTCCTATGTCAGAAAACCAAGCTCTATTGATGAAACATATGGATATTAGGTTTGCGAATGTGTTATTTAAACTGTGGAAGTTACAGGCAAAAACACGATTGCATCCATTATAGCGCCACCTATATTCCAATTTGCACCAAATTTGGCACAGAGCCTCTGGATGACTTCAGGAATAATTGACATAAGTTTGGTGTTGAAAGCATTTGGTTTGACCGAAATATGAAACAATATGTGTTTTTTAGCGAGCAAAAAAGATTGTTTGGTTATAACTAGCAGATTTTTTGGAGTGCAAAAATTCTTTTGATAACTTTTCCTCAGACTCCTCTGGAGATTGTATGTGCAAAGTTTCAGGCAGATGGCGCTTAAATTGTAGGAGGAGTTCGAAAAAGTAGGTTTTTCATATGCGGCAGGTTAGCGAACGAAATTTGCAGCAGAAAGCTCTCAGCATAATATTTTGGCTGAAATTAATATTTCTTTTTTATCTTGTAATAAGCCACGCCCACATTGACCAGTCATGACCACCCTCTAGATATGGCCTCAGGATTGGCCCTACATCATACCGACCAAATTTCGGAAAAATCGGTGTAGCCGTTCAAGAGATGTAAACTTCCCATATTTTTAGCGCCCCCTACTGGTCAAAGTTCGCCAAATTCGGCTAATCCCTTCCCAGTGTCATGGCAACCAAGGATCTGAAATTTGGTCTTAATAGCATTTAGTTTGACTGAGATATCAAACAGCTTACATTTTTATAGCTAGCTACAGAAATTTGTTTGTTAATAATTTGCGCATTTTTTGACCGAGCACAATTCTTTTGATAACTTTAGATCAGGTACAGCTGAAGAGTGTATGTGCCAAGTTTCACGCAGACCGGACAAAATCCCAAGGAGGAGTTCGAAAAAGCAGGTTTTCCAGTTTTTGCGAAAAAACTTTCTGACCGGAAATGGGCGTGGCCAATCGCAAAGTGATTCAGCTCCATTCAGGGAAAGGCAAAAACGTATTTTCCTCTGTTATAGCGCCCCCTGCAGGGGGATATATGTAGTTTTTTGTGTGTGAGATATTCGCAGGAGTCTGGACCAACCCTCCAAATTGCACCACCCTCCCTTGAACGGTTTAGGCTGCAGCACCACTTTTAGCCAGAGAAAAATAAAAATAAAAATCTTTACAATTACAATAGGGTTCCTAGCACCGCTGGTCCTAGGAAACATGTATGCTTGCATACGCGTTCTCTCAGCCCCTCGGGCTTGGCCCCCTGATAATGTACCACTGATGGCTCTGTATGCCACACCTGCCTTCTACCACCTGCCTAGTGGTATCCACCTTATTCCTGACTTCGTGAGTTTACCCATGGTTCATAGCGGTAGTCGGTTATGCTCTTCCGGTTGAGCTGGCTGACCTCTGTGTTTACGCTAACGTAGCTGTCATGCTCGCTCTAAAAACTGTCTTTTAACACAAAGAAAGCGACAGAATGGATAAAAATCGGAGGTGGATACACAGTATGGATGTCTTAATAAGTCGTGAGGACAGTTCTCACAGTGCCTCACCGTCAGTTCTCACTGAGTTCTCATGGAGTGGGCAGATGACATGAAGCATTAGCCCGACGTTAGCTCACGTTACATCGATCGTTGCCTATCTTATATTTTCTGAAGGTGTTGACAGCGGAGAATTATGCAGTTACAAAAGCACAGAAGCATACAACTACCTGCACAGTAACACAATCGGGAAAGTACTGTTGAAAAGACACAGCAAGTTTATACTTCTAAAGGCAGCAGTAACGTTAGCGCCCAGCCATAGCGTCAATCAAGCTAGCGTTAAACATACAATGTGGATAATGCTGAAGGAAAGAGGAGTCGTGGAGACAGGCGGCTGCTGGGACATTGTTGGGTTAGAGAAGTCCTGCAGTCATGCAGCAGCTATTCTGTGGAATATATTTATAAACACACATATTTATATCAGTCTGAAAGCTGCGAGCCACGCTAGCCTCCGTTCCCCCTTCCTCCGCATGACGTTCAGGGCACAGGGTACGGACATGTTTGTCTAAGTTGCTGATGTACTACACGAGACGTTTCTGAAAAAAAATTACATTTTCATGAATTGCTGTGGCAACCAACAACGGCACATGTTGTACCTGAGCTGATTTTAAAAACAATTCAGCCTTTATGACGCTAGTTGTTTAGGGCTAGCTTGGCAGCAGTGGTCAGTCATGCAGTTGCAAGGCAACCGGAAACAGAGAACCGCGGGCGGAAGTAGTTATCTGTCATGGCAGCCCCCATAGGCTTCTGAGGAAACAGGTGGATATATACCAGAGACGTTCTATTATTGTAGAGACAGGCCACTCTGATCATTTTGAATGGGGAAATCTGCGACGCCAAAGATGGCGCATATCCCGCCCCTTAATGATGTATTAGACATTATCTGGTCCATACATCAGTGGTCAGGCAGAGTAGAGCCAGAGCTCAGCAGCCGGCACAGATTCAGCCGTACGGACGTCGGTGTCGTAAATCCCCGCGCATGCAAGCGTTTTAAACATCATTTCTACGGTAAAGTCGTTATTTTTTTAGTTTTTATTTGTATCTTATTTCACTGGCGAGCATGTCTGTATGTTTTTTCCGTCCTGCTATCACGTTAAAGGGTGGTTTTGACCATGCCTCCATTCATTTAGATAGGGGTCTGGTCTCTTTGGGCTTTTCGAGGCGTCGCCAAGATGGCCGCCGAGTGGCCTGACTTGTCTAGAAGAACTTTGATATATACAAAGTCCTTTGTATATATATTTATATATAAATAAGATACAAATAAAAACCAAAAAATAACGACTTTACTGTAGAAATGATGTTAAAAACGCTCTTTTCCTACCGGGAGAACTCCACTGCGCATGCGCGCGGATTTACAACACCGACGTCCATCG
>CAEMYA010001296.1:15454-28829 GCA_903131615.1 Diplodus sargus
AGAGCAGAGTGAAGCTGAATCAAAGAGTGAAGCAGATGTTGCTCCTCAGACAGAGACCGGTTCACACAGATGCTCACTACGACACATACATGATGCTTTTATTGTGAAAGAAGCCAATGAGACAGTTACATGTAGTTATATGAACCCTGCTGTCTTTGACTAACACACACAGTAATGAGTGTGTGTTGGAGGCAGGTGGCAGCTTTTGTATGTTGGCACAGTTGGACGTCTCATCATCTGGTGTGGGAATCATTTTACAAAACATAAAGCTGAAATCAAAAGCAAACATCTACAGTAATCCACATGACGTGATGCAGAGCACTGAGGAAACATACGAGTCAGACTGAGTGTGTCATTACAGACACTTACTGAGAGTTTAACAATGCTGCAATCACAGACTTTTCACTGCAGGTGAGAACAAACCCACCTCATTATATTTCCTCTACAGAGATGTTTTACACCGTTCAGTCCACACACACTGTTTCTATCATATAACAGTAGGTAGGCTGTAGTCACAATGTGAACAAGAGACAGATCCTGGATCTGTTCTGTGGACAAAGAGTGATGAACAACAGGACACTGTGACAGCAGCTGGTTTTTCTGTGACATGATTCACAGCTGTGAGCCTGCAGACCTGCACATTAAACTCTGTTGGATGTCAAATCTCAATATGTCGCCTGATGACATCATCAGTCCAACGTGATGGTGCTCTGATTTCCAGGTTAGGGAGAAAACATGTTTATTAAAATTGATTCAACAGTCTAAAAACCACTGCAGTAGCACAGAGGTGGATTTCCCCTCAGCTTTAAATTCTGACCTCGAGCTGTTTTCATTCATAGTTCATGAGTCCAGCCTTCAGTGTTTCAGTGTTCACAAGTCAAGCTGGAAGTCTTTTTGTGCTGGACTCAGTATTTTAAACAGGCATTGTTCAGGCCAGGCAGGCGTCCTCTGTGCTGTGACTGACAGAGGGAGAATAACAAGGCCTCCTTCTCCTCCTTCATGACTTTCTCTCTGCTGAGTGACAGCATGGTTGGTTGGTCGAGTCTCACCAAGAAGAGCAGAGAGCCGCACTTGTGAATAAAGGTTTGTTGAACTGAGCTGCAGTTCTGATCAGGTGGTTGATCCAAGCTTCAGCACTGTGGACACTCACAGTCTGACTCACCAGGATCAACACTCTGCTTATAATAACTGATATATTATATGAAGGTGAGACATCTCTGGATATTTTCCACTTGATCACAAATAAAAGACTACAGCTCGTTTCAGTTCGGTGCAGTGCAATTTACTGAAACCCACCACATGTGTGTAAAAACAGAGAAATAAACAGCCATTTTTATCTGCAGCCTCCAAGAAAACACATGAGTCTGACTTCTGGCCATTGACGTAATCTGATTACATTTGTATTCACCAGCACAAACACGAGGTCTCTCTGTCTGGGGTCCAAATGAAACGTGTAGCTTTAGGGCTGATGGATGGAAAAGAGCTTGATTAGACTGCAGTCAGTGCTGTGTGTCCAGTGTTTCACCTGGAGAGAGCATGAAGAGGCTGTAATGATTCAGCTGGCAGCAGGTTCACATTTACTGATTCAAAGTGGAGATGCTGCTGAGAGTGAAGATTTGTTGTCTGTGCTGTGACGTGAAAAATACTCTCCAGCTCTCCATTTGTATTCTGAGGACGGTTCAGTTCTCGTGATCGTGTTCAGAGGTGGAAATATTGTGTGTGGTGTTTGTGTTGTGTTGGTGTGCAGCTCTGACATCACACAGTTACATGTTAACTGTTGACATCGTGACATTTTTGACTCGAGGCGACTCTAACAGATGATTCACAGCTCAGTGGGACACTTCAGTCCACAGGGAGTGTCGACATCTGACTTTGAATACAAGAAGAAATCACACTTGATGACATGAGGGCTGGTGTATCTAAAGAAGAGAACAATGTGAGTTAACAGAGAGGGAATAATGAATCTCTGCCTCACTGCCTTTAAATTACAGCGTGATGCTTCTTTGCTGTGAATGAACCAACAGCTGCTGCGTCACTTCATAAACGAGAGAACGGAGGAGAGAAGATGATCGATGGCCACTGAGAGGAGAATAGTGGGATGTTGCTGTGACTGTGGTCTCAGTGTTCAGTCGTCTGAAACATCAGCAGGTTTAGATAAACGGCTGCTGATGTGAAGACTCATTAATGTAAAGCTGCACATTAATGATGTCACAGCAGAAACTCTGTCAGAAATGGACTGGAATTCTGTTTTTACACAGACAAAGAAAAACCCACTTTAGAAAAACAGCAAACAACACATCATTAAAATGTGGGCTGGTGTGACTCGAAGGCTTTTTCATGTGTTATCTGTTCTAAACTTCACAGACACAGCAGGCTGATGAGAACTGAAGAAAAAAGATGAGACATGAAGAAAACTGATCAATGATGCTTTCATGGACACAATAAAAACTGCAACACCAACGTCACACTGCTGCTCGTCTCCCACGTTACTTCAGGTGATGTTGCAGTACAGCAGCTCTCCACATGTTTCTGCTGCCATGTAAAATTAAACCTGGTCCACAGAACAGAGGTCAGAACCAGGACCCTGAGGATGACCCTCCACTGTAACTCTGGACCTCTCAGGTACTGACGGCTCGTGCAGCACACTCCACCTGAACCCAGCAGCACTCTGGACGAGCCAGCATGTCTGAACCCTCCTGCTGCAGACATCCTGACCTGCACATAGACAGCCTGCTCTACCTGCCTGATGTAACTGTCTCAGGCTCAGAGGAACAAAGCCGAGCAAACCCTCCTTCCAACCAGAACACATCAAACTTCCCACCACTTTCAGCTGAATAACAGCTCTGGTGAAAAAGTTCTCCTTGTTTGGGACTTTTGTTCAGCTCTCAGAATGTTTGTTTCTCTGGAGACGTTTCTGCTGGTCACAGCAGGAGACGCACAGGTGAGATTAATCACAGTAACGAGGTTCTGTTCCACTGTAGTATCTGGTTCAGTCAGTCAGTGCGTTTACATGACACTCAAGAAAACCGAATTACTGCGTTAGTCCGACTATGAACGGATCTTTAAGATGCAAGTATACACCTTAGTCTGACTAATATCGGACCGGATCGGATTTCTCATAGTCGAATTAAAGCACCCAGATTATTCGATTGATAGTCGCATTACTCCTGCATGTGTACGTTCCAGCGGATCTGATCGGATTTTTGCGTTCTGCGCAGGCGCGAGATTTTTCCCCGGGGCCGTGAGCCGGAAGTAGTCGGATGGTGGTGGTGGTGGCGGCGGCGGCGTCTTTCCTCCGAAATCACCGCAAGAAAGAGCGCCATTGTGCCCCTAGTCTGTGTAATTATCATGTACACCATATACGAAGTGTCCAAAGATGTAGCTTCGTCTCGCTCTTCGTACGCCATCTTTCTTGAATGCCGAGGCAGCTGGTGACGTAAAGAGGTCAGCCGGAGGTGCTTCTGTAACCACTAGTTGAAATGGGCACAGCGCCACCTAGCGTACCGGGGTATGACATGCTCCGGCCCAATAATCCGATTTTCTCACCGGCATGTATACTCGGATAATTGCAGTTGTCTGACTGAGTAGCATAGTCGAGCTGTAATCCGACTAAGCTGTGCATGTAAACGCACTGACTGAGAGAGCAAACACACTAACAGAGCCCAACAACCAGCATTAGTGTCATTAATGACACCTGACACTTTCCTGTTGCCACATCTCACAATATGAGTCATGTAAAAGTCACAGAACTGCTGGTGAAAGATTCAACTGTGTTTGCTGTGTTCTTCCCTCAATACATGAAAAAACTCATCTGTCACTCTTCATCCTGATGTGTTTGTTCTTGTAAAAGTTAAGTCTCATATTATTATCTATGAAATAAGATGGAACACCTGCATGTTTTAGTCATAACCAGTGAGGTGTTCTTCTTTCTTCTTCTGTTCTTTAAATGTTACAGCTTGTTGCACATCTTTGTCAGGGAGTCCCAACACTTGTGGGTCTGAATTTATAATCATATTAATACCTCTCCCAGTTGATTGTCATCACTTCTGTGTGTCCTTTTATGTCATTGTGATCAGTGCAGGAGGAGACGTCAGGTTTTGGAGCTCATAATGGAAGTCATGAGAGCGAACTAAGAAGAGGAGCTGAAGCTGTAGAGACGGGGTGAAAATGAGGTTGTGTTTGACCTGGACGACGACCCTGAAACATTTTGTAGCCGGTCATCAAAGTATGATGTGAGCTGGAAGGAGAATCTCAGTAATGTGATTGTAGAGGATGAGGAGCAGGATGAGGAGGCAGTGTGAAGTGAAGTGAAGGCTGCACTGCCGCAGAGAAGAATAAAGAAGAAGAAGACGGCCATGCTGGGAGAGATGGCTCAGGACCAAACCACGAATGATGCAACACTCTTAAAGCAGCAGGTTCACTGCGTTCAAACATCAGCTGTTGTAGAAACAGACAGTTAATGTCAAGTTTTAGATGCATATCTACATGTATAACATTTATATTTTTTTAAACAATAAAAAGTACCACATTCACTTTTATTTGGGCCAATAGAGATTTATTATAACACAGAGACTTTACAACATTATAATGGATCAGTTTCAACCAAACATCAGTAATTTGACTTGAACCCAAATTTGTACTGAAGAATTGTTTGTTATCCGTGTGAAATGGTACTTATTTTAGTCAATTTCTGCTTTGGTTTAAATCAAAGGCAGTGAAAAGCTTAGCTGCAGTGTGTGTGTGTGTGTGTGTGTGTGTGTGTGTGTGTGTGTGTGTGTGTGTGTGTGTGTGTGGTCCGTCCTCGACCCCCCACTGAGCCGCTGAGGTGGAGGCTGTTCAAATAACTGTAATTAGGAGGAAACAGCTCAGTGACAGGGCTGCTCTGTGCTCGCCTTAGCAATGTTTCCATCAGACAGAAACAGTCCAATAAATGATTTAACATGAGAGCTGTTAGATCAGATCTGACATTTGACATTTTGTTCAGTGAGTTTTCAGTCTGTTTGATATGGAAACAAAAGGATCACATCATAAATATGTTTGTTTATAATGTTGTTTGCAGACTGCAGTGTGAGAGTTCATCCATACACACACAATACATCCTTTACTGTGTTGTCTTTATTCACAATATGAAGGATGAAACTCACATATGTTCACGCTCTGTTTCACCTGGAAAACACTTTTCAGAGTCTTGTAGCAGACCTGCTGAGACATGTCATGATGAACGTACTGTCTGTGTTTCCTCAGTCATCTGCTGTGTGAAGCCCTGTGAAGTGTAACATGAAGTCAGTCTACAGTCACACTGTCTCTGCTCAGAGAGGTCACACAGACCTTGTAGAGACGCTTTGATGGGCAAAGCTGACCAAGTATTGTGTGTCTAACTATTATTATATAGAGTGAGTGAAGAGAAGCATCAACAGTGTGTGAAGACGGACAAATGAAAGTGGAGCTGTGCAGAGAAACAACATGTTGTGCAGGACGAGATGAGACAAACACACACACACACACACACACACACACCACACACACACACACACTGCACTACACTTCTTTTACACGTCTCTCTTCTTTTCCATCATATGAGATTAATATTCACTGAAACAAGCATCACACTGAGAGACATTACTCTATATTTTATACAAAACTAATGTAAGACTTAATTCATTTATGTCGTGCTGAAAGTACTGATGGACAAAATCTCTTAAGAAGTAAAGATGCAGGTACTGAAACATTGGACTTTCATGGTTTTGGTTTTCACTGTTAAAAATAATAAATCTTCTGTCCTTTATGAAAGCTCCTGTGACACTCACTTCCATTCAACATATCTGAATCAATCTTTAGTTCACTCAGGAATCACTGCGTCTCTCTTCTCAACAGCATTAAAGAGAAAATTAAAAAAAATCTTCCTGTTTCGTCTCGTGCACAAACTGCTGTCTTCTTTAAGGCTCCTGCTGACAGTGAATGTGTCAGTGAACACATGAACGCCACATGTACTGGACTGTATGTCTGTATGTCTGACGTCTGTAATGTCCTCAGACAGGAAGCAGTGTTCGTTCAGACGGGACACGAGGGTCACATGTTGTCAGTGTACACACTGATCAGCACACACATCAAACTAAATCCACTCTCATAACAAGGCGCTCTGCTGAAATGAGCTGTCACACTCGTTCCTCCTTCACTAGCTTCTGCTCCACTTTGCTTCCACCTCAGCAGCCCTCTGCCTGCTGCTTTCAGCCTGTTGAGTCTGTGGTGGCTGTTAAAGCATTAACACAGCAGTGTTGCTGCTCTGGCTCGGCTCTGTGTGAACTCACAGGTCATGTGTAATGTGCTTCCAGCTGGATCTTCAGCAGAGACAGAAAAACTGGATCGTCATTTGTTGTTATAATCGGTTTATGTTGAAACTGTTCCTGAGCAACACTGAAGGCCGACAGAAAAGCCCATTCCCCTCCATTTCTTCACTCCATTATAACTTCCCATGGGTCGTTGAGCCGTGATGATGTCTGAAGGAGATTCTCTCGGGCGTTGGTATCCACAGAGAGCTCGACCTTCTTTCTATCCAAACTTTAATAACACCTCAGACATTTTCTCTGTCTCTTCCTCTTGATTTTCATGGGATTGTAAAACTTAGATACTCAGGATCTGAAATCACTTTACGATGCCTCCAGAAGCAGGAAGTGTATTCAGTGATGCAGATAATGTCTTAGAAATAGACTTTGTACTTCATTAAACTAAAGTGAGGGTGTAAGAGGATCCTCATGGTGACCTCACTGACCAACCTCACTACTCTGGACCAAATACTGATTAGAGCCGACAAAAAGATTCAGGAGTTTAAAAGTTGACACATCATGGTGCGTTAATTTGTTGTTTACATAGAAACTGCAATGTAGACTGTGATGTAAACTGTGGTGTAAACTGTGATGTAGACTGTGATGTAAACTGTGATGGTAATTGGCAATCAGCACAAGTTAAAATCACAGTGTGGAGCATCTGTTCCATTTACAAACTGTCTTCACATCTGATGTGTTGAAACAAAAACAAACCAGCAAAGAGAAACAAGAAGAAGAGTCAAATAGTTTAAACACAGAAGTTTCCCATAAAAAGCTTCATACTTATAAACATTACAAAGACTAAAAATAGTCCTTCCAGATACAGTACAAATAAAACAGCACCAAAGAAAATCAAATTCAACATGACTGATGAGTGACACACTTCTGAACCGACAGTCATCAACCAGCTGTGTGAAGTCGAGGTCGGTGTTAAGATTCACTGAAGACTCGTCTCCTCCATGACTCCACCTGTGGACATAATATCTGTGAATGTCTCAGTCCACACGCTGCAGAGACGTGAGCCTGGAGACTTGGTGAGTCTTCAAAAGTCTTTCACACATGAATTAAACTGATGTTCAGAAATATGTCCCTGTTTTTTAAACATCTCATCCTGTATGATTACTTGTTGATTGAAGCTCGTTCCACTTCACTGCATGTCCTCCAAAAAGTCCCCTGTGGAGTTTTCATTGAATGTGAAAGGGCTCATTATGGACTGAATGGATCGCAGAGACACTTGATGGTCATTTCAAGCAGCAGGCAGCAGAAAACAGTCATCAGAAGGCCTCTTCACCTCGCTCTGACAAAGAGACGCAGCCCAGTTCAGCCTCTGTACAAGAACAGATGACTTCAACACTGCTGGGACTGAAGTGTGCTGGACAGCAGCACAAAGTAACTTCAGATTAATCACGTCCAATCACAGAAACATGTTGAAGTGCTGGATATTTTAGCATGGATATTTTAAAAGCTGAAATCACTGAGTGTTTATCTGATTCATCAGCACATTAACAGTGTAGAGAAAATATGCAAATATTTTTCACTTTGTAAAATTTACTCACAGTTGAGAAATTTCTGCTTTTCTTAATTTCTTTCAGCTTTGATTTGAAAGAAAGAGAGACAGAGAGAGAACCTGATAACAACACGTTCACTACAATAAGAGGCAGAAAAGTGTTCCTCATATGGAGACATGTTCAGTGGAAGTAAACTATGTGCAGCTGGAAGATGTTATAAAGCAGGAAGTGCAGGAGACAACAGGATAATTACTGAGAGAGATCGGTGTGAGAAAAGAGGAGACGGGTGGCTTCCATCCCTCGTGTTGCTTCTCTGATGGAACCAGAAGAAATAAAATCAGCCCTGTGGGTAAACTGCAGGCTGATGGACAGAACCAGTGAACTGAAGGAAAACTCTGCAGCTTATTAACAAAAGAGAAAACACGTCATTGATCATCAGTTACTGTGTTGACCTGTAACACACTGGCTTCTTGTTCTTGTCCTCAGTCTGAATACTGTTGGTTTAATATCATGTCAGCGACTGCAGCTGATCACAACCAGCTGCTGACTCAGCTGGAAATCATCACTCATTAAGTCACGAGGAAATAAATGAACTGTATTATTGTTTTCTTCTGCAGCACCTTCCTGTTGATCCACAGACAGACGGTGGTGTCTGAACGCTCTCTGCTTTTACAGCAGACAAAGTAGAAACCCCAGATTTTCAGATTTAAATTGTCCTAGTTTAGACTCAGTTTCTGTAAAGCTGCATCTTGCAACATGAACAAGTTTAAAATGAATTCTGCCTGAAGGAAAGAAGAGAAAACATCTTCTCTCCACAGTCTTTAGTGAGAAAGATAACATGTACTTTCACACTTAAACTGATAACTAGATTAAACAGCCTGTTAATGTCTCAAATAAACAGCTGCCCGGGTGTCAAAACTCCACCCAGCTGTGCTCAGCACACACATGCACACCGCTCTCACACCAAACTGCTCCTGCTGCTCTGCAGGAGAGGAGTGATGCTGCCTCCTTTAATGTAGTAAGAGCTCCATCAGCTGTGTGAGATACAAACTGGCCTTATGGGAGCTCTCAAACACTCCCCTGCCTCCATCCACTCTAATGTGAAACTGATAAAGAGAATAACACATGTGTGATGCAGAGCCAGAGCACTGAGATATAGAACATGAGAGGAAATACATCTGGACTGATCGGTGACTCATAGAGGTCAAAGCATGACCTGTGGACCACACAATACACAATCTATTGACTGACCTGGGAGCAGCGCAGAACTGGAGCAACAACACTTCATGAAGTGATCCAGTGCTGACACTCAACTCAACTTACTTTTATTAATACTTTGACTCTCTGTCATGATCACACAGATGAATTATGTGGAATTGAAATTCATATTTTATTGTAAAAATCAAATAGAAATGAGACTTGATTGATGATTGGATCAACTGAATATAGATTAGAGAGGAAACCTCCGTCTCTGATAAGAGTTCTTTAAAGAATCACAGAAGTCATTCTGTGATTGGACGTCTGAGCTGCTCACAGATCCAGAACCACCACAACGTTCAGGTTTTTCAGAAAGGAACTCTGGGTAAAATGAGCTTCCTCTGCAGGGAGTCTGAGCAGGGTGAGAGAGTGTGTGTGTGTGTGTGTGTGTGTGTGTGTGTGTGTGTGTGTGTGTGTGTGTGTGTGAATATGTGCTGGCAGTCAGCCTGATAAGAGGCTCTCAGCGAGACAAGCAGCTGTTGAGTCACTGTGTCACTGAGGCAGAACAACATCAACACACTGCTGTTGATCCCATTTATCATTTTCCCTGAAGGACGGAGCTCATGAGACACATTTTCCAGCTCTGTCCAGACTCACATCTTTCCCTCACGGGATCACTCACGGACACACACCTCCATCCAGCTGATGGAGCAGCTTACTAACTTGACTGTGTGGAGGTGGAGACAATAGATCACCTTCTTCTCATCAGTCTCTGAAGTTAAACTGTGAGGTTCTGATTCTGTTCACAGGTCCAGGTGAAGATGATGTTGTCTTTAGTGAGACTTAGCTGGTCAAATCCCAGAGAATCCAGTGGATATAAGAAAGAGCTGATGAGATATCCCTCTGTGAACAGTTTTAACTGCTGCTCTGGGTTCAGAGAGAAGCTGTGGCTCGGTGGTGTTTTCTCTCCGTCCACCCTTCAACAAAGCCATGGAGTCATTTTGTCTGCTGAACTGTGTAATTGAGGCTCAGAGACGGAACAAGAGTGGAGAGACTTTCAGCAGGATGATCAGCATCGGACAACTGAACTGATAAAAACAGCCTGAACTATTTCCAGCTCACACAGTCCAAGACACTGACTCAATAAGAGGAACTCTGGTTCTGTTGTTCAGACCAGGAACTTCTATGTTCATCTAAAAGATCAGCTCTTCTTCATCTGTTCTGTCTTTCTGCTCTCTGCTGTTCTATATTCCAGATACATTTCTGTCATTAGGAAAACACTTTGCTAAATGTCTTCATGAATCATTCTGATGAGGTTTTAAAGGGGAACTGTGAGGGAGGCCAGTGGTGACAGTCCTGTGAAAGAGCATCTATTAGCCAACAACACCAGGAGGCAGAAACAGGAGGGACCGTTTGAAGAATCACCATCAGTGACATTCACTCACATCAGGAAACAAATGCTTTGTCTGACTGTTGAGTCAAAGTAATGAAATTCAAACCTTCCACATTATTGCAAGTTTCTTCACATTAACAAAGATACAAACTGCATTAAGACTTCACATCTCAAGGTGGAGAGCCTTAAAGTTCAGCTCTGACCTGTGTCTTGTGTTTAACAGAATACAAGAACAAACATAAATGCCACATCTACTTTAAACTATTAACAGTGGAAGATAAACCTGATGATTCTAACATTGTTGTAGTTTTGGATCAAATTAGCAGCAGGTCTGATACACTAGACAGATCTCAGCAGCTCAGCTCCATGAGGCCGACTTTAAACCACCGTGAGACTTGAAACATGAGATGAAGGCTGAATCGAAAAAACATTGCAGTGACTTCATAACAACAGGAAATGGAGAAAATTTAACAAAAGCACATCCTGTTTTAAACACTGACTCATTATTCATTCAGCGATCAGTCAGGGCCGAGATGATTCACCGACTCCAGTCTGAATAAAAGCTGACATTATGGAAATGTTCAGGTGCCTCCTGCATGTGGAACAGCTCGACCGGAAAATTAAACACAGAATTGTTCTCGTTATAAATGAACGGCTGGTAAATGTACCGTCTATGATGAAGGTAATTAAAGTGGTCCGATGGTTCAGTCCTGCGTCTCTAAAAGGTTCCTCTTCATAATATTGGTCAGTGCTCCATCATATTAATTCTGATGAATCAGCAGTCTCAGTCGTGCAGAGGAGATAAAGTGATGCTGAGCTGCTGCAGACACTCCAATAAGGTCAAAGGTCGTTCTGCACAGATGTAAGTGAAATATTACAGATGAGGGTGTCGGCCTCAGAAAGACACTTGTATAAAATCATGGAGGTTAGAATACACATTTCCATTACAGCCTGAGGATTGTCTCAGTGAACTGTGTTTAATCTGTTGTGATTAAATCTGTCATGTTGAGCAATCATCCTCTAATCTGTCTGCAGCCCTCTCATGATTCTCCTGCTGTGTCAATCAGTGTGTAAGTATTCAACTTATTCCACTTGAAAAGTAAAATAATCCTTCATTACCGAGTGACAAACAAAGCCTGCAGAGCTTTCAGCTCAGCAACAGAGAAAATTACCATCTTTTCAGCTTCACCGTGAGCAGAGCGTTTACATTCAGAGAGTCGACACTGTTTCCACTGAGATCACACTTGTTAGCACGTCTCTGTCTTTTCTGCAGTAACTGTAACAAAGGCTGGTGGAGAAAAGCTTCCTCAGCATTTAACTGCTGATTAAAGATGCTTTTACGTCGTCACTGATAAACTGACTGAGTGTTGAATGAACACTGAGAGAAGCATCATCCAGTCTTCAGCCTCCAGCAGCCCACCAACCAGTTCTGACCAACAACGACAACATCCAGAAGAGAAACCTCCAGGAACAGCTGCAGTATATCTGCCCTGTCACAGCGAGCTGCTCCGACACACAGTCTGATCTGCTGCACCACTTTTTATATACAGCAAACACAAAGTGTTCAGCTGAGAGGTGACAAGGAGAGAGCTGTTAAACCTGCTGAGCTGTGACAGAGAGCTGACCTGAGCCTCCTCCTTCTCAACCAGAACACCTCAATTATCAAGGAAAAGGACTTTTAAAGGAGCATTTCAACAATGTTTATTTTCTCCACCAGTCCTCCGTCTCTCCCTCTCTCCTCATCTCCATAACACCAACCTCTCTACTTTTTTTCTTCTCTTTATGTTCTCGGTCACATTCAGGGACACCTTCCTCACTACACACATGTGATGCTACACACCAGCTTGTCCAGTTTGTTTCAAATGAAAAATTACTTCTGGTAATAATCAACAGTAATAATTAAATAATTAAATATGTTTAATAATAATGTATCACATAATAATAATAATAATAATAATAATAATAATAATAATAATAAGAATAATAATAAGAAGTTATATTAAATAATTAAAGTAATAATAATTCCATCATCATTCCATCAGACAGTTTAGCAGCCTCTCGTATGAGCAGACAGGACATGTTGGTCTACAGTGGTGGTCCTGCTGCTGTCTCTGTCCTCTGCTCTGTGACATGAGACCTCCACTCAGACTCATTCTTCTCTCTTCACACGTCTGCAGCTACACAACAGCTTCCAGAGCTTTTCACTGCTTCCTGTTTGTCTTCCCCCCTGCAGCACGAGTCCAATCACATTTCTCACATCTGCTGCTACACATCTGCAGAAAGCCAAGAAATAAATGTCACGTGTCTCAGTGCTGAGAATAATAAGCTTCTCTAGCTGGAGGGAGGAGATTTAACAGTACAATCTGGCATGAGGCACATTTTTTAAAAAGTGAAAGTGAAGGTTTCAGGGGATAAAATAAAGAAGGGGAGAGAAAACATGTTCTCACTTCTTCAGAGAGTGAGCAGTTTGTGGTTCAGCTGTGGGGTTGAGCAGGAGCATCCAGAAGACAAGATATCATACTTCACATATGTAAAATGTAATATAACATTATATAATATTCACAGGAAACACATCTGCCAGCAGCACACATTGAGGTTATGGAAGAAGAGATATCACAATGTTGAACCCAACAACACAGATGTGGCTTCAAAACTGTGTCTTAAAGTTAAATCACGTCTCTGACAAACTGTGATGACAAACACAACTAATCATACCAGCTCTTTTGTTCTGATATAAATGCTGAAGCCAGTGAAGTGAATGAATGAATCAAGCACATAAAGTCTGGTGTCAAAGGTCAGATATCTAATAAAAGACACACATCCTGCACAACCTTCATCGTTTGTGTGTGCGTGATTATGCAGATAATATGTAGATCAGAAGTCACAGCTGAACCTAAATCTGAGATCTCCACTTTAATTTTCCATTAAGATGTGATTCACTGTGACAGCTGTGG
>CAEMYA010001297.1:0-11018 GCA_903131615.1 Diplodus sargus
CAACTTTACATGATCACACTATCTAAACATGGTTTCAGTTGCTCTTTCATCCGTTTCAGTCAGAAGTGATTTCTGGCCAAATTAAGCTTTTCAGAGCGCTGGAAGCTTGTTTTTGCAGGTTACTGTACACTAAGCTGCATTTCAGTCAAAAATGCTTCCTCAAGTGAAATTCTGCTCAGAATGGCTCAACTTTACATGATCACACTATCTAAACATGGTTTCAGTTGCTCTTTCATTCGTTTCAGTCAGAAGTGATTTCTGGCCAAATTAAGCTTTTCAGGGCGCTACCCGCTTGTTTTTGCCCTAATGATGAACAAAGCTGCATTTCAGTCAAAAATGCTTTCTCAAGTGAAATTCTGCTCAGAATGGCTCAACTTTACATGATCACACTATCTAAACATGGTTTCAGTTGCTCTTTCATTCGTTTCAGTCAGAAGTGATTTCTGGCCAAATTAAGCTTTTCAGAGCGCTAGAAGCTTGTTTTTGCAGGTTACTGTACACTAAGCTGCATTTCAGTCAAAAATGCTTTCTCAGGTGAAATTTGACTCAAAGTGTCCAAATTAAGCTTTTCAGGGCGCTACCCGCTTGTTTTTGCCCTAATGATGAACTAAGCTGCATTTCAGTCAAAAATGCTTTCTCAAGTGAAATTCTGCTCAGAATGGCTCAACTTTACATGATCTATGATGGTTTCAGTTGCTCTTTCATTCGTTTCAGTCAGAAGTGATTTCTGGCCAAATTAAGCTTTTTAGAGCGCTAGAAGCTTGTTTTTGCAGGTTACTGTACACTAAGCTGCATTTCAGTCAAAAATGCTTTCTCAAGTGAAATTGCACTCAAAATGGCTCAAATTTACATGATTGCAATATCTGAAGATGGTTTCAGCTGTTCTTTCATTCGTTTCAGTCAGAAGTGTTTTCTGGCCAAATCAAGCTTTTCAGTGCGCTAGAAGCTTATTTTTGCAGGTTACTGTACACTAAGCTGTATTTCAGTCAAAAATGCTTTCTCAAGTGAAATTGTACTCAAAATGGCTCAATTTTACATGATTACACTATCTAAACATGGTTTCAGTTGTTCTTTCATTCCTTTCAGTCAGAAGTCTTTTCTGGCCAAATCAAGCTTTTCAGAGCGCTAGAACCTTGTTTTTGCCCCAATGATGAACTAAGCTGTATTTCAGTCAAAAATGCTTTCTCAAGTGAAATTCTACTCAAAGTGTCTCAACTTTACCTAAACATGGTTTCAGTTGTTCTTTCATTCGTTTCAGTCAGAAGTGTTTTCTGGCCAAATTAAGCTTTTCAGAGCGCTAGAAGCTTGTTTTTGCAGGTTATTGTACACTAAGCTGTATTTCAGTCAAAAATGCTTTCTCAGGTGAAATTGCACTCAAAATGGCTCAACTTTACATGATTACACTATGGTGTGGTTTCAGTTGTTCTTTCATTCGTTTCAGTCAGAAGTGTTTTCACAGATAAAGTAAGTAAATAAAGCAAATAAATAAATAATGTAAAAAAATTAGAAGAAAGGGAGAAATAAAATAATAAATGAATAGATAGTTCATACAGTGGCTTCAGGGAAAAACGTTTCATAATGACTCAGTAAGGAATTACTTTTTTTGTTATTTAACAAAATCAGAGATTTAAGCAAAGAGCTCAGTTCCAGGAGAAAAGGAGCAAATTTAGGTAGTGATCTTGCAAATTTTTTTTTCAGAGAACTGGACATTGGTCCCCAGCTGTGATGTGTTTCCCGCTTATGTCTATAGTTCTGTATTAACCCATTTATGCTATATATATCATTAAGATTTGAATGTTATGTGATTACAGGGGAGAGCAGGAGTGCAGTCCCTCACCCTCACCGGAAAAGATTACAGTGGAGATTCCCCCATGGAGTACATGAGGAATTCAGTGGCATCGACTGGAAACTACAGAAATCTATATGTGGCTCATCCGATAGAATCAAGTAATGCATAGACTGTTGACATCATCTGTATGCATTCCATATGAGTGATATTTTGTATTTAAACCAGCTATTTGTTGTTCTATAGCTGTTTATATTGATAAACAGCTATAGACCTTCTCTTACTAATGTGCCTTAGTAAGAGAATACTTATGTAGGTACTTGCTGGTGGAGCTATGAGTGAGGATGCACATGTTTATCCTGATAGAGGCTTCTCCAGGGGTCTGCAAGCTCTGCGAAACAGGTAAATGATGGCATCCTCCCCGCTAAGGTCAGCCTGACATGTGAACTGCTGGGAGGTCGTGTTTGAGGGAGAGAGGAGGAAGTGGGACAGAGATGAACAGCTGGTGACCAATGTCCAGTTCTCTGACATCAGATATGATGTGTTATCAACACAAGATGATGAAAAAAGTCACTGTGATGCACTAAATGACAGTTGTGCTTGCATTAAATAGTGGTACATGATATATAAAGTCATTAAATGCTGAGTGAAACCAATAAGGGACTCACAATGTCTAAATTTGTGCAAATAAAACAATAGACTGTAAATCCAAAGCTGTACTGTACTGAGGAGCTCCCTGGGTTGCAGGCTTCCCTCCAGCATTATCAATTGAGAATTACATAGTTTTTTGTTGCTTTTATGAGATGAATTTAGACATTGTGAGTCCCTTAGCGGTTTCACTTAGCATTTAATGATTGTGTATATCATGTGCCACTATTTAATGCAAGCTCAACTGTCATTTAGTGTATCACAGTGACTTCTTTCATCATCTTGTGTTGATAACACATATCTGAAGTCAGAGAACTGGACATTGGTCACCAGCTGTGATGTGTTTCCCTCTTATGTCTATAGTTCTGTATTAACCCATTTATGCTATGCATATCATTAAGATTTGAATGTTATATGATTACAGGGGAGAGCAGGAGTGCAGTCCCTCACCCTCACCGGAAAAGATTACAGTGGAGATTCCCCCATGGAACACATGATGCATTTTTTGATTCTATTGGGGGTGAACAACATATAGATTTCTGTAGTTTCCAGAAGAAGCCACTGAATTCCTCGACTGTTGACATCAGCAGCTTATTTTATCAAGAGAATACTTGTGTAGGTACTTGCTGGAAGAGCTATGAGTGAGGATGCACATGTTTATCCTGATTTATCCTCAGGCAAGTACAGGCAGGTGAAACAGGTAAATGATGGCATCCTCCCCGCTGATGGAGAGAGGAGGAAGTGGGACAGAGAGATGAACGATTTGTGATTTGAATTAACATGGTTGTTTTACCAGCAGGTGTAGCAGTAGCCGCAGCCAGAGTTCAGCTATCACCTGTCCTCTACCTCTGTTACTAACTTACTGTTGCAAATGTTTAAGTCATTATTATTATAATACTGCTGCTATTACTGAGAAAAAGAAATGAGAAATTTCATTGTACCGTGGTATAAAAGTCAACTAAAACATTTCATTCATGTCACTCATTCTGTCAAGTGTCGGGATATGAACAGTGTGTAAGGGCTGACACAGAATACATATTGATCATTGATACTGATCAATATGTATTCTGTCTCAGCCCTTACACACTGTTCATATCCCATATACACATATATACATATAGATCAGTATCGATGATCTTAAAATCTGTGGTGTGGCTGAAGCAATGGAATGACCTTTTTAGTTCTTGTGTTTTATGATTTGTCTGTGTGCCCTTATGACATTGACGATCAGAGAAATGTAAAGTTTTATTCACAAATTTAATAAACAAGGAATCTAATGAAACAGGAGTTCTTCATTGCTGAAGTTATTTATATAATAAATGATTATATAATGTACATATATTATATATTATATAATATATATAATAACATCAGTAAGTCACACAAGTATACTGGAAAGTGCAAAGGGAACTCCTGTGAACAAATTCAAATACAAACCCCATTATATATGTAGACATATAATAACAATGGCAGACAGCAGAGTGTACACCTCTGCCAAGACCCAACAGCCCCCTTTAATTCAACAAAGATAAATCCAATATCAAACAGGTAAAAGGGTTGATTTAAAAACAGAAACAAAATCACACCACAAGCTTGATGTCAGGTGCACATTGGTGGTAGTGGGAGGTTTCTATCACCGCAGTAACGGTAGCAGCATAAACAAAGGTCAAACTTCCTGAAAACATATTTACCTCAGCTTTGAGTCAAACTGCACTGGGACAGAGACTGATGAAATGTAACCAAGTATGAGACAATCGGCCAGGCAGATACTTACTTTTGTTATTTGAGTACATTTAAAGCCAGAAAATCACTGCTATAACTTTGTACATTTAATATCAGATACTGACAGACTTTTACTTGTAAAAAATAATATTTGAGCTTGATTACTTTTACTCAAGCATGAGTTTGAGGTACTTTTTACAACACTGTGCAGAGACAACAGCAACCACAATAGAACAAAGCAATAAAACAGAGCCACAATAAAAACCCAGCTGCAATAAAAAGAAACACAATAAAAACACAGGTAGAACATTCAAAGTGCATGTTTGTATGAAAATATGTACAGTTAGGAATGTCTGTTCAGACAACTTCATGGCCCTGACGGCCTCTGTGACTGAGGGCCCAAAGCCTCATCCACAGATTTCTGGAAGTCTGTGAATGTTTTAAAAGTCTTGCCAGCAAGTTCTTTGGAGGTGGATGATTGTGCTTTTTCACAGTAAGTCTTTTTCCTGTATTTTTTGTGTCCCTGAGTGGATTGGCCACACAGTGCACAGGTGACCAGTCACACTGTGCTCTGACGTCCAGTGCCACTGCGCTCTGCTTTTTTTGTCTTATAAAAAGTCGATCTTGCAGATACCTGCGGCTTGGGAACAGCTGCAGTTGATGTTGAGGGTGTTGCTTGGGGGCTGCATGAGAGTGAAGGCTGGCTGTGGCCCTGCTGTTGCAGTGAGGATCGGTGCAAGTGGCAGCTGAGTGGATGCTGCAGCTGAGGCGACGAGGATCGGTGTGAGCGATGGCTGAATGGGGAGTGTGAAATGATCCAGCCTCTGCTTCAGTTTCCTGGTCCCTGCTAAAGATGGTGTGACCACATACTGCACTTGTGGTCGAGCAGTATGGGGTGACGGCGGAGGACTGACAAACCTTGATCAGTGACATTTTTGGCTGACAAGGCTTCCTGTCTCCGGAGGAACTCCGCAACACACTGTAAGTTCACCTTCAGGATAGGAATCCCAAGTTTGCTGAGCTCCGGGTCGTCGACTGTCCCCCTCTGCTGCACGCGCTGGTACATTTTTGTGATCCGATGCTTTTGTGGCGAGCCTCGATCCTTTCCACCACAGTCGGGATGAAGCCACAGCTATCATGCTGGGCAGGAAGGAGTGGAATCCCTCCAGGCTGTTGCTTCCTCTCACTGTGCTGTAATGTGGCAGGCGCACACCATTACGGGTGATGTGTTTGGTGATGGTGTACATGTCTCTCCCTGGTGGATCCTGAAGACACTCCAGGTGTTTCTGCTGGTTCTTCCAGACACGGTCGATGGCTGCTGCATCCTTGAACAGGTGGACCTGGTTCTCATCCATCCCAGCCGGTCCCTTCAGGATGTCGATGGCATTCTGCACACGTGCAAATGTCTCCAGGGCTCCAACAGTGATCCTCCTGACATAATGCTTCAGATCATTTTTGCTGACATGCATTTCAATGATCTGACCATCAGAGAGGGAATCATACTTTGAGGGCTGACCTGCACGTATAGCCTGGATGAGCAGCGCCATGTCGTCCTTGTTGTACGAGAACACCGCAGCAGAGAGCGCAGACTTGAAGAGAGCGTACTTGGAGTGGTGATCTGTTCTGACAGCTGCATCAAATCTGTGAATCCAGTGGAAGATGTAGAGCCGCACCATCATGCCACTGTCGGCCCACTCACTGAACAGCTGCTCCAAGTGTGACACACCATGAACGCGACAGCAGCCGCGGTCCACGTACATCAGTTCAGGAGGTGCCTCTCCTGCTCTTCTGTACCTCTCCATGAGGCCTTCAGCCATTGGCCGCATTTTGTCTTGGATCTGACCAAGTTCATTAGCCACGTTGGTGCACCACTCTGCAGTGCCTTTTCCGTCTCCAGAGAGTTTCTTGCAAATCTGGAGATAAACAGAAAACAGAGAGACTCAACAATTAACAGCAGTATAACCGTGTGTGTGTATGTGTGTGTAAAAACTGTCATAAGTAAGCATAAGATGTTTATTGTAAATACTCTTGTCATAAAGTGATAATTATTTGTGTTCATGAAGCAGATAAAAACTGTTGACATATGTAATAAAAAAGGCGTCAACAGGGTGACATGCATAGAAATGCGTCCACCTGAAAACAATGTTGGGCTAAGCAATTTAGTGCTCACAGGACCAGAGTCTAGTTAAGAGCATAAAGGGACATGGTATGATGACATTGCTGCAGAGGAAAAACATACAGGTCTAAAATAAGGTTATTCTACACGTGATTCAAGAGGTGCACGCTGTAATTGTGTGTCATTTGGGACTGTTTATCCACAGACACTATCTTTTGAGACCTGAAGAGTGACAGGCAGATCTAGGGCTTTTGTGTCTGCTGAAGAAGAGAGCTAAAAGACATCTGTATGATGCTCAGTCAATATTTCATGGGATTTCGTTTCTGTACCGCATTCAAACTAAATGATCACCAAAACATAATACTTGATTTAAATTGACTTAATGACTATTTTTTCAATTAAATGTTCCTGTTTGACAGACTGCATCAAATTACCTTCTTGGTGGAGTCGTATTTGAGGACTTTCCCAAATGTGGACATGATCTGAGTACGGTAGTCCTCAATGTCTCAGCAATCAGGAAGGTTTTCCTCAGCAGCCTCGGCGACGGCAGCTCTCGCTTCGGTGGTGGCCGCTGAAACTGATGTTTGAGAATCCCTGGAAAGAGAAAGGAATGCAGACACAGACACACAGTGAACTTCAACATTAGACTATATGATCTAATGATTGCGCTACTGACGGTTTTAATTCTCTCCATCAGGGGTAGAAGAATCTAACACGCTCAGTGTTACCAGCAATATTCACCAGGATTACGGTAAGTATTAACAATGTAAGGTAAGGTGAGTGTTTAAGTAAGTATTTTTTTAATTTTCTTTGCCTCAGTGCAAGTCTTCTTAGAAAGCTCCCTCATTCCTGTTACAGTGCACACTGTAACAGGAATGAGGGAGCTTTCTGTTGAATTATGTTTCATTTTTAAGGCCAGCAGATGGAAATGATCTCTCAGCTACATCTGACAGAGAATTCATGTGTCTATACACTGAAACAAAAGACAACTCAAATCTGACTTACTTGTGATCCCACCAGGTTTGTTGAGCTGGCTGAGGAGGGTGGTGTAGAGGTCCTTTCGCTGCAGGTACTCCTCGCAATGGCTCTCTTGAACCTGCCTCCATACCTTGGCCATTGTGTTTCCCTGAGAGCGATCCCTCATCAGGCGGATCACCTGCTTGTCCACGCCACGTCTGAAATTACAGCACAATCATTAAGAATGACATGTTCTAATACTATCTTGTAGATTACAATTTACAGTAAAATAACTGAGAGACTCACCTCAGCGTTAAAACAGCAGGGAACACAGCTCTGTGAGCTGGACTGAGCTGGTTTAAAATGCCTGCATCCCACGCCAGGAAGCGGCCGATGGAATGGTCCTTTGAGTCCTGTGCAGCTTTCCTGCAAGCATTACAGGCCAGGACCTCAGTCAGCATCGAGTACCAGCCGGACATGTGGCAGATCTGCCTGACGGTCTTTGAGTAGCCACAGCGGTACAGAAAAGTGTCCTTCTTGGCATGCGCTGGGCACTCAGACCTGGGACACCGAAGGCTGTATCCCGACACACCGACTGGTCTCCAAAAAAACACGCGGCTGTGAAAAAAAGAGTCTGCTGAGGGTACTCCTCCTCCCACCACCACTCCAGGAAATTCAGGTGGATGAAACCACATCCGGTCACTTTTGAGGACTTTCCTTTTCCTGATTTTCCTGTGCTTGTCCTCAAATGACATCGGATGTTGGAAGAGCCCTCTCTCAGCATCCTCTTTCAGCCACCTGATGTCTGCCTCGGGGAGCCTGTGAGGACCGGACTCCCACACTTTGTGCCACCCCTCGTATGTCACCTGGTTGAATAACAAAGACAAGAGCTTCATTTAGTCACCAGTAAGTGCTCTGACTGTAAGGCTGTTTCTCCATTAAGCTGCATGTATTACCTCACTTGGAGCAGTCACATCAGATGTCGTCCCTATTTGACCACCAGGAGCCGACGAAGGACCCTTTAAAGAGATCAGCGTATTAGTATAAAACCTAAATGTTGACATGATCAGTGTAATCTATGAACTATGAGCTTACAGGTGACGGTGGAATGGCTCCTGTCTGTGACGGCTGTGGAGGCTGTAGTTGGGAGGCAGCATCTGGAGGGGTCAGGTCAGTGTCCCCTGAAAGGAAATCAGGACAAAATCTTATGCAGCCATGAGGACAAAAGTCTGTGTCAAAGCAGCCAAAGGACCAAACTGTAGAACCATCCTCAGTGTTATTCTGTGGCTGCTTTTATTAGATACAGATTCTGCATTAATGAGGTTCATGCAGTAATATTAATCCAAGGAGATAAACTGATATACCTTGACGTTCAAAAGTGTCGAGTGCCTCAGCCAGCAGAGCATCATCTGCTTGGTCTTTGTCACCTCTGGATCCTGAGGAGCTGGATGTGGCAGTTGCTGCTGGATGGGCCACTTTTTGGGGAAATTTCTGTAAAGTGCAGTTTGAGAACAGGCTTGAGGTTTGTCATATGAACAGCACCCTGCTTTTTACTTAAGGAGCCTTGAGTTACCTCTTTTTCTTTATTTAAAATGTAGTGCCGGAAGCGCTTCAGCGATTCCGAGGAGATGTCATCCTCCTTCATCAGGAGCCACTGTCTCACAGAGCAGAAAGCCTCCTGAGACATCTTTCGCTCGTGGTCGCTTCCGGCTTGGGGATCTGCCTGAAGGCACCGGTGAAGGCTGTACCACCGCCACATCTCCTGGAACGTGAACGACCTGAAGCGCCCCTGTCCATAGATGGCCCTGTCCAAGTTTACCTCCAGGTGGCAGGAGACTAAAGGGAACAACTCCGCGTACCGGTGCAGGTAATCCTTCACCCACTCGGCCTGAATTGCACCTTTCCTGTCTGGGTGGCGGCTCTCCTTAATGTGGCGATCGAGGATACTAAAATACAGAATATGTTATTGAATGTAAGAAAAACAACTCATACAATGTGTGATTCTGTTCAGTAATGAATACTCACAATTTCAGATATCCTATGTCATTTTCAATCAGCCACTTGAAACTTTTGCCATCGTACTTTCCGAATGTTATAATGAGCTGACCCAGATACTGCTTCTCCGTGGGATTGTCAGTAATCAGGAGGCACTTCTTTTTAGCTGAAGAGTTACACATTTGAGAGGTTATTACAAATATTAAGCATGTAAGTCATTTATAAGTGCAATAGCTTGGCATGCCTTCAGCACTGCACAAGGTGGGTCAGGTGCAAACACATCTACATGGATCATATGTTGGTTGTACTTCTGTGACACTTAATGCAGAGATATTACCTTCCTCGCAGGCTGTCTTTGGATCCCTCAGTCTGCTGTCATCATATATTATGGAGGGTTTACGACTGGCATAGTTTGGCCTCCTTCGTGGCTTTCAGAACACATTGTTGCCTATCTTGTGGTACACTTGTGTCCAGAATACACAAGACAGGCAACAACAGATCTGTTCCAGCTCCTGTTCCAGGTCTCTTAGCTGAAAAACATCGAACGGTTAAAGTGATCAGGGACTTCACCCTTGATAAAAGTACTAAAGCTCAACTAAACACACGTGTGAAAGGGTCTTTTAGTGACAATGTAATGACACAAACAAACTGTTAAATACTAGATTTAGTGTGAAGGACACAGGAGGTGATGAAGAAATATCCCAGCCTTCACCCTTGACTCACCTGCTGAATGAGAAGCTGCCTTTGCCTCCATTTTCTTTTACTTCACTCTGTGGAAGAAAAATGTGAGGCCAGTTAAAAGGGGCTTACTTAAATGTTCCAGGTTTGTCATACTAACTAACTCACACATCCAGCCAGTGGGGTCTTAAAACAATATGTGAGAAAGACATTGAAACTACTTCATATTTGCAGATGTGTATAATAATACAGACACACGATATACACACACACACGATAAACACACATATACACACGAGATATACACACATATACATACGAGATACACATATATACATACGATATATACACACATACACATGATATATACACACACACACACACGATATACACACACAAACGATATACACACAGTTGTGTATGTGTGTAGATCTCGTGTGTGTATATGTGTGTATATCTAGTGTGTGTGTGTATGTGTGTATATCTCGTGTGTGTGTGTATGTGTGTATATCTCGTGTGTGTGTGTATGTGTGTATATCTCGTGTGTGTGTGTATGTGTGTATATCTAGTGTGTGTGTGTATGTGTGTATATCTGGTGTGTGTATCTGTGTGTATATCTCGTCTGTGTGTATGTGTGTATATCTTGTCTGTGTGTATATCTCGTGTGTGTGTGTGTGTGTGTATATCTTGTGTGTTTGTGTATCTGTATCTGTGTTTGTATATCTCGTGTGTTTGTATATCTCGTGTGTGTGTATATCACACACTCAAACAAGATACACACACACACTCAGGCGAGATACACGCATACACTCAGGCGAGATACACACACACACACACACACACTCAGGCGAGATACACACACACACTCAGGCGAGATACACACACACACTCAGGCGAGAAACACGCGAGATACACACACGCGCGCAAGATACACACACACACACGCGAGATACACACACACGCAAGATACACACACGCACACGCGAGATACACACACGTGAGAGACACACACACGCGAGACACACAAACACACACCGTGAGAGACACACACACGCGAGAGACACACACGCGCGAGATACACACACACGCGCGAGATACACACACACGCGCGAGATA
>CAEMYA010001298.1:3263-21019 GCA_903131615.1 Diplodus sargus
ATAGTTTACATAGAGTCCAAACACCTCTAGTTTATCTGTTAATGCATGTTTTATAATCCAGGAGTGATCAACTGACTTCTTTCCTGTTTAAGCTAATAAAGGTTTATCAGATATTATTATTTTTTTAAAAGAGTGGATTATCATATAGTCATCACTCCACATGTTAAGTAACTGAGACACATCAAAAAAAAAAATATATACATATATATATATATATATAATTATTTATATTTTTAAACATCATTTTTCAACTTAAACAACATGTATGTCTTTCTTATCTTGAACAACACAAAGACACACGAAAAACCCAGCCTATAATATACAAAGTCAGGTAACTCTTTGTATATTGATCACACAGACACCTACTCACAGTTACACAGACACCCAGGTGCAGACACACACACACACACACACACACACACACCCTCCCTCCTCCCCCACACACACACACACCCCATCCCCTGCAGACAGACAAAGGGTCGGGAGGGGCTCGGGAAACAACCTGGAGGTGAAGAGACATGCACCGGTTTGAATGGTAATGAACTAGAACATATGTCCACCGGTGTGGGGGAAATACAACCTGGAGGTCAAGAGACATACAGAGGGTCGGGTGGGGTCACGGGAGGACGCACTATCAGAATGGAGACTCTACGTAGGGGTAATGGATCTGCTCATACTAATGCTCGTGCCCGAGCAGTCATTGAAGGCTGACACAGACATATGTGTGAACACTGAGGCTCACAAGACCCCATCATATAAGACAATCAACTAATAAACTACCTATGGAACACCCCTGTCACATTCACCACCCCCCCTTCTTGACCACACAAACACACACACTCACACCACCCCCCAAGACATGCAGCTCTCAGGGGAGGGAGATCGAGAGGGGCCTGAGAACACACAGACAGGCAGACACTCATCAGAATGAAGACCGTATGACGTCATCATATTGCTCATACTTTTGCTCGTGCACGTGCACGTGCACGTGCACGAGCAATCATATTTTCACGTGAACGCGCATAAGTGCCATCATATTACTACTCAGAGGAATCCGACAGAGGACCCTCAAATTGGGCACACTCGGCGTGAAAGCGCTGAAAAAACACCAGTTAGCTTCTAAAAGTCTCCAGCAAAGTCACGTAATCACACACTTCTGTACGCCTTTGTCACCAGTTCCCGGTCCAATTTCATCCAGTTCTGCTCGACCCGAACTCTGCGCTGCCTCTGCCACCTAACAGTCAAGCGACATTCAAACCATCTTTGGCCCAACTTCGACGTTGAAAGCGAAGGTGCTTTCGATTTTGAACATTGTGTGTGTGTCAGTGTGTCAGGGTTAAATTAAATTCCTTGATAAAGCTATACTTAAACTACTTAGATCTCTTGTTAAACTAATTGAAACTAAACTAAAATGAAAAAACAAACTGAAAAAGTAAATAAAAATAAAAACTAATGAAAATGTTAAAACTATAATAACCCTGACACACACTCATTCACTCCATTCATTGTTTGAGCTGCTCAGCTGTGAATGACAATAAATGTGGTTATTTGTTTAAAATAATTCTGGGACTGCATTTTTCCTTACTTTTTCGTACTTCGTGTAGGTCTTAAATTTAGTTCAAAATGGTCTTAAAAAGGTCTTAAAAAGTCTTAAATTTGACTTGTTCAAACCTGCAGGAACCCTGCAGGAGAACACCCAGGGAGAATACAGCAATCAGCAGGTCCAGGGGCGCAGACCGGAGAGACTTCTAGCCAGGGTGCCCGGGAAGGAGAGAGACAGAGTGGAGGATCAACATTGCAGGAGAACGTATCAGTGCCTAGCCAGGGTGCCGGGAAGGAGAGAGACAGAGTACACGACAGGCATTGCAGGAGACGAGCCAGGGACGGCACAGGAGGCCACCTGTGTGGTCCAGGGACTAAGATGTTTTGACTCAGGGACGAGTCACATTTAAAGAAGGGGGGAGTGTAGTGAATGACCCAGTGGGTCGGGAAGATTGAGTGATTGTGCGGAGATAATTGAGGTGAGTGACTGCACCTGTGGAGGGAGTGTTTTAGAGGAACAGGAGTATTGAAAGGCAGAGAGTTTGCGGCTGCTGGCGTCTCTGGGGAGCGGAGCTTGGTGAGCGTTACGGGGTGAAAGCCCAGCCGAGCATTCATCTTTGCACTTGGGATCGGGGGGGGTAGTGGCCGTTCGCATGCCATTTAGGGCTGCCGGCGGCGAAGATAGGCAGCGGGTGTAGGGCGAGGTTCCGGCGTGAGGCAGGGCTGAGATAGCGTCAGGGGGAAACTCTCCTGCTGCTCATGGAGACGCCTCACTCGCTGGACCGGCGGTCGCCCCACAGCTGACTGTGACTGAAGCCGGCCGGGGCCAAAGCTCAGACCCTGGGGGAGGGTCTTGGACCCCGGGAAAGTTAAGTGCTTTTAAGATTTATCCGTTTCGAGTTGCATTGCTTTTGTGTGCTTTAAGGTAATGTGTGATTAATTTTAATCGAGCAGTGTAGCCACAGTTCCGGGGTGGGAGGGGCAGCTGGGGATTATAGACGGCTTCCACAGTGCAACAGCATGTGTGCCCTTATCACGTGTTAGCGGAGAATGAGTTTGGTTGCAGTGTAATCCTGTGTTGTGCCCTGTGGGGTGTCTAGAGGGTTTTTTGCGGTGCAGTATTTGCAGTGCCCTAAGGGGGAGTAATTCCAGTGTGGTGTGGTTTATGTTTGCAGTGCCCCGACACCTGAGGGCAGTAGGCTATATGATTCACGCTGTGTCCCACACCTGTGTGCCAGGCTATTCACTGTATGTATAAACTGTGTCAATAAAGATTATTATTTTCTGTACTTTCGGGTTTCCTCCTCCTTAACTGTGTGCACAGTAGAAACATTCTGTGTACGGGCTGTCTACATCTCTACGACAGAAACAAGGTTTATTAAACATCTTTTAACCCCCCCCTCTCAACCCTCAAACCCTCTCTCAAAAAATACTCAATCAAGGCACCAGCTCCACGTGCTGGCAACAACACGGCTCTGTAGTAAAGTTGATGACGTCAGCCCATTCACAACTTCTCTACAAGCCCATTCATAATTACTTACAACCATTACGCAACAATTTACGCACAAAGTTTGGACCAGCCCCCATTTTGTTATGGCCCGGCTCTTGAGCCATGAACAAAATAAGAGAGACACGAGGTAAACTGCAAAATGAAACAATTTATTAACCCAAAATAACCAACCAATACTTAAAGTCCGGACCTAAAACGCCGATGCCAACTAAACAAACACATGATGCTCTTAACAAAAGAGCTCAACAGAAGGGAGCCAAAAGATGAAAGCGAGAGGAAGTTCTCGAAACAGCCAGGTCTTAAATACTCCTGGGAGGACTGATCAGGTGCTACCAGGGTGGTGATTATAACGCTGCCTACGTGGAATAGGCGCATACACACACACACACACACACACACACACACACACACACACACACACACACACACACACACACACACACACGGCAGGCTCTGCTAAAGCAGGAGGCTGTTATCTGATCATAAACCAAGCACTGGAAAAATTAAAACTGTGATGTCTTGATGATGCTGTGAAAAGTCTGAGGATTGAGTAGAGGTTGATCGAAGTTGAGTGTTATGTTTCCTCATTATACATTATACATTCTTTCACTATATTATTATATTTTGCAAGTGCATGAGGGTCTGCTACGTCTATGTGGCATAAATCTCAACATCATAGATTAGAACATCATGGATGAATGAAGTAAAACTGGATACAGCGTTGGAGGTGGGACCCTGTTTACTGTGAAGAAAGTAGCAAAATGTCCCATTGGGCCCAAAAAATCCACTTCCTGCTGAAAAGAAACTACATGCATGTGCACCAGATACGTCCTCCAGTAGAGCAGACTACCTTCTGTTTTAACCCTCTATATACGTTAGGCTACATTCAGACCAAATGGTGCGGCAATAACACAACTCTTCCGATTAATTTCAATAATGGTAGTCCATTTTGGCTGTGGCGCGGCTGGCCACAGGGGGCTCTGCAAAAAAGCATGCAGCAGGCTGCAGCAAAAAAGTTGAGACAAACAGCATTGACAAGCAGCATGAATGCCTGAATTCACAGCAGAGTGTAATGTAGTGTGTCATGTGTATTCACTCAGTTTTGCTTTGTGCACCAGTTTATAAAAAACCTTTATTTCATCCGTGGATGCCGACAATCACTGTAGGACCACCATGCTAGTAGCATTACGAATTAGCACCTTAGCCTTTCAGCAAACTGATCGAGGGGGTTCCCAACACCTCACACACACAGACCATGGAGTGACAGTCCTACACTGCCACACCACCTGATTTGGTCTGAATGTACCCAAAGAATGTTATCAGAGCAAAGGAATAAAACGCTAACAGTTGTCACCACACGAAAATAATCTCAAATTTACAATGTTCAAATAAACGGTGGCATAAGACTTTTCTAATGGCATCGTCATTTTCAGGAGTCATGTTGTTTTCAAATGGAGAATTCTATTCAGGAGAATTTGAAAAAGAGTAGAATATCTAGATATATTTCCAAACTGTGATGTTCCATAATTGAATGCGCTGAAATGGAAGGTTCTGTGTTGGAATGGAATATTCTAAACTAGACTGATTGATATATCCATATCAAAGATTATTTTCTGGAACACAGAATTGGAATATAATGTCTTGATTCCATTCCACAAATACAACTTTCTAGAATAGAGGTTCTCAAAGGAATTATCTATTTCAGAATGGAATGTCGTCATGTTCAATTTCTTATTTTCTCAAGACCATTCTAGACTGTGTACATAGTAGGACAATTTAAAAACTGGATGATTTCCAATCATGACAGATTTTGTCATTTTAACACCAACAGTAGTAGTTACCAGGGGGCTCCAGCAGGGGGATATTGAGCTGTGTTGCAGGAAAGCTGGCTTCACCTTTTGAGTCATTATACACACTAGTGCACTGCCCGTTGGAACTCTGTATTCCTATAGAAAAGTGAGAGGTTAAGAAGCGTTTTCATGGATGGCCAAATGAGGCTGTAGGACGTCAGGGATATAATTGGCCTACTTCTGATTTTGCCATTATATTTCACCTTAAAAACTATTTACCTTGCCTTGTTTGGTGTCATTATTTTCAGCACAACCTCACATGTGTGACTGTACAGTTATTGTTTCATTTTGAAATACTGTATTAACACAATGGACCTAAAATCACAAAAAAACAAAATCAGAGTAGGAAAAAGTTAGATTTTTTACTGTGAAAACCACAAATATGTTTAACGAACCGTTTTTATTATATATTAATAATATATATTATATTATATATTATTATTATACGTATAATAATAATAATAATAATGCATTTTATTTGAAGGCGCCTTTCAAAGCACTCAAGGACACCGCACATAACAACAACAACAGTACAACAAAAGACAGTACAAGAACAGGACAATTTAGTGCAAAATAAATGAATCAGTAAGAGGATGCAGTTACATGGTGCCGTCTCGGAGTTCAGGCTCTGCAGTCCTCATCATATAGGAAGTCAACCGGGCCGGTTTAGGCAGGGCTGAGCTTCCAGGGTAAGAGTAGTGCAATAGATAGGAATAGGGAAGAGTGTGTGCAGGATTCAGATTCTGTAGTCCTCACCATACAGGAAGTCAACCGGGCCGGGTTAGGCAGGGCTGAGCTTCCGGGGTGGGAATAGTGCAATGGAGTCAAATAGAGAATGAGAAAGAGTGTGTACAGGGTTCAGACTCTGCCGTCCTCGCCATACAGGAAGTCAACCGGGCCGGGTTAGGCAGGGCTGAGCTTCTGGGGTGAGAATTGTGCAGTAGAGTGGGATAGAGAATGAGAAAGAGGGTGTGCAGGGTTCAGACTCTGCAGTCCTCACCATATAGAAAGTCAACCGGGCCGGGTTAGGCAGGGTTGAGCTTCCAGGATGAGAATAGTGCCATAGAGTGGAATGGAGAATAGGCAGGAGTGTGATTATATGATTAGGCTGATACAGAGTAGGCCATGCGGAATAGGTGTGTTTTCAGGCGAGATTTACAGTGTCAGAAGTGCAAATCTATAATCAGTGTTAGGCACTTTGCTTTAAAAAAGTAATTTGTTATAGTTACTAGGTACTTCTCCCAAAAAGTAACAGAGTTAGTAACGGAATTACTCCACTATAAAAGTAACTAGATACCAGGAAAAGTAACTATTGTGTTACTTTTAATTATCCCCCTTTTGAGCTCAGCATTCATTATAGCGTACTCGGCATCTATGTATTTAGAAAATGTCTTTCTGCATGGAGTACTGGCACCTGCTCTCCCCGGTATTTTGCCAATGAGGGCTCTGAAGGAGCTGATTCAACTGTTGATAGCGGGAGCATGTTCTCAACAACATACCTGCCTATTACTGAATTCAGGTCAGTCTGTGTCACAAGTTTTTGTGAAGCTGGAGCAGAAAAATCCAGCTTTAGCTGCTCGGACGGCTCCGTGTCCTTCTTTGTTATTGGAGCTCACATTAGCCACACCTGCCGGGCTATTTCAGAAAGGAGGTTAAACAAACTCTGAGCCTAACCCTGAACTCTGAGTTGACTTACCCTGTGAAGTGAAACTCTGAGTTTTCAGTTCCAGAACAGCTGAGGTCCGTTTCACAAAGCAGGTTCAACAAACTCTGAGTCAAACCCTGAACTCTGAGTTGATCTACTCTGAGATAGGAAACTCTGAGTTTTCGATTCCAGAACAGCTGATTTGGGTTAGTTTGATCAACTCGGAGTAGTTTCACCTGGAGTTAAGCGCGTGCACCACAAGTATAGAAAGACAGCATCAATGGAGCCCCGATTCGACAAGTCACCATGGCAACGGGGAAGAGGGCGGCTACGTTTTTCACCCCACTGGAATTGGAAATATTAATGCGCTCATACAGTGAGTTTGCGCACATTTGTAGAAGGAAGTGTAACACCGCTGCAGCAGCAAAAGAGAGGGAGACGGCGTGGGAGAACATTGCTGCTCGGGTCAATGCGTTAGTTTAAATTTAGTCCGCTGCAATCACAATAATATTACAGGGGGAAACTGCTTGAGTGGTAGCCTATTAATTTATTTCATTTAGGTGCAATCCCGCGGGGGAGAAACGCACTTGGCAGCAATTTAAGATGAAACACAAAAACATTAGACCTCGGCATAATCTCATGGGGATTCCTCATTTTGATCATGTTTTACATTGTAAAGTAAATATTAAGTGGCTGTTTGACTGTATAGTTGTTTTATCCCCAACGTAATGCTGTTTTTTCACGAACATAAATGTCTTCTCATCTATATCATATTCTATAAAATAATTCAGCCTTAAACCAACACAGACTTCTACTCAGCCAACAGAAAGAAAGCAGATGCCCGTAAAACGGGTGGTGGCCCAGCACCGCCACCTCTAACGGAGGCAGAGGAGCTGAAAATGATAAAGATGGTAGAAGCCGTTTCAGGGCGAGGCACACTTTTCTGACCGCTCTTGCGTACAGTTGCCTTGCTCAAGTGCTCTGCATCTCCGACGTTGTATAAAAAACTCCCATTTTCAAAAAACAAACAAACAAAAAAAAAAAACGCAGCACAACACACAATATCTGCTGGGATGTGAGAGCATGACTTCGGTTGGTAATGTTGGAAATGTAAGGACGGATTAGGTTGTGTATGTAAATGATGGACTGTGACATGAAACGGTACCGCTCAAAAAGATAATTGTCTGGAAATGCAAGAACATCTGTAGTCCAGGCAAAGTAGCGTTTTACGACAGACTAATTGTAATAGAATTTTTTGCAGCTTAGATCTTTTCTATGGGGGGTCCAGAACACCATACTAAAAGTCCTAAGAAATCCTAGTTGCGGAAATATGTTAAATTCTCATCAATCCAACATGTGTGCCAGTAAGACCAGGCAACAATACACCCCAATGGGGCTATTTTTTTCCTTTACTCCTATCAAAATGAAACTTTACACGATGAAAGTACCCATGAAAAGTAACATTTTTTGTATTACAAGTTTCTTTGAAAATCAATTTTAATATGCAAATGAGCTATACACTAATTGAAAATATGCCCAAAATACACCCAAATTAACTTTTTTTATATTACAAGTTTATTTTGAAATGAATTTGAGTATGCACATGAGCTCCACACTTCTTAAATGTGTCCTAATTTGCATAGGCAGAACACCATTCATATGTATGACAAATACATCGGCCCAATCTTCATCAAATCATCCTACTGCCAATGGGTGATGGCAATGCTGCTTTTAGACTGGCCTCTAACCTGAAAACTGCCTGGCTTGGTAGTACCTGCCAGGGGTATAACCCCCGCTGGTATAGTCTTCAGGGTCACGGAGGAACACAAGCCTCCGCACCAATCCAGCCTGGATCCTCGACCCCTTCTCTGTGGCTCTTGGTTCTGGCACCCCCTATATCAGTTCCTGGTTTGTTCTTTGCCTAGTTCTTGCCCTCTGGGTCATATTCATCTGATAAATCAGGCAACTGTGAGTTTGTGCAGCTAGTACCACGACTTTTTTGACAGACCGCACTCAGAGGGTAAGAGTGGGCCCCCATACATCCACGGCCCTCAGCCTCAGCACTGGCTCCCCACAGGGCTGCGTGCTGAGTCCCCTGCTCTATGCCCTCTACACCCACGACTGCACCCCCGCTCACCACACCAACACCTTCGTCAAATTTGCCGATGACACCACAGTAGTGGGGCTCATCTCGAGGAGGGATGAGTCCGACTACAGAGACAAGTTGGAGCGACTGGCTGAGTGGTGCAGAGTTAACAACGTGCTCCTCAACACATCAAAGACCAAGGAGCTCATTGTGGACTTCAGGAGGAAGAAAACTGACATTCAGCCGCTGCTCATAGGCAGGACCTGTGTGGAGACGGACTCCGACTTCCGCTTCCTGGGAGTCAACATCATGAAGGACCATGAAGGTCCATACGTTCACTTCCCCCTTTCCACTCCATCATTTGGAAAAAGACCTGAAGACTATGGAACTTTGCAGCTGTTGATGTTGGAGGGAGAGTTTGAGGTTCCACTGCAGATGAGTTCTGGGTTACTTTATCACAGAATCGCCAGTATCTCAGCATATCCAGTGATTCATCTTTTTCGCCTTCATACAGTGATACTAGAGCCTTTTCACCTGCTGCAATGATGATGCCTTTTCCCACATTTTCCTGTGACTGGCTGAACACCTTAGCTTGTTCGAGAAAGCTAGTGTCATTCTTTACTTTTTTAGTGCCATTCCCTTTCCTATGCCAAATAGACGAGACATAGAATCACAGCCTAAAATGACATGAATAAAGAGGAGATTGCCACACACCTTGGGACCCAGTAACTCCTTCGTCTGCTTTATGCACCATATCCGTCTTGTTTTTGTTGCTTTCTTTGGTTCTGGTGCCAGAAACAGCTCCTGTGCATTCAGATCAGCATGATGCAACAAAGTGTTCAAATTTATTGTGTTTATGCATAGGTTAACTTACTGAATGGACATGAATGTGTTGGTTATTTGGCCCCTGTTTTTTCTACTTGTGACTTTATGGCTTCTTGGCCATAAGTCAATTAGGCCTAGTGTTGAGCTCATTTGCATATTTAGAATTGATGTAAAACAAAAATGTTACTTTTCATGTATACTTTCATTGTGTGAGGTTTGATTGTGTTAGGAGCAAAGGAAAAAATAAGCCCATCAGGGTATATTGTGGGCATATTCGATTAGTGTATAGCTCATTTGCATATTCAAATTCATTTTCAAGGAAACTTGTAATACAAAAAATGTTACATTTCATGGATGATTTCATTGTATAAAGTTTCATTTTGATAGGAGTAAAGGAAGAAAATAGCCCCATTGGGGTGTATTGTTGCCTGGTCTTACTGGCACACATGTTGGATTGATGAGAATTTAACATATTTCCTCAACTAGGATTTCTTAGGACTTTTAGTATGTTGTTCTGGACCCCTCATAGAAAAGATCTAAGCTGCAAAAAAATTCTATTACAATTAGTTCTATTTTTGGCTCCAAAATGAGTTACTTTGCCTGGACTACTGTGCGCAGTCTGATGATCATCTCCCGACGAATATTTAATTCTCTGCGCAGTAATGTTGCACCTTCATCCACGGGATCATTATCAAAATGACATGCCATGGTAGTGAAAATAGTCGCCACCTAATATAACTTCTAATGTAGGCCTACTGACTGATTTTTGCAATGATTTTCTCAAAAAACAGACAGCAGAACTATGCTACGCCAAAACTCGCCTGCTGACTGAATGAATGAGGAAATCAAATACCATGTGTGGCTGAAAGAGGGCGGAGACAGAGAGAAACTCGCGGTTTGTTGAGAAAAACCTGGTCCCGACCAGGTTAGGTTCATAGAGTATGTTACCATGGTAACTGACCGAGAGTTTAAGTTACCTCTCTCTGTGAAACAGGCTAGAGTTACCCCTCTGTCTCTGGTTTGAGCTACCTCCCTTTGTGAAACGGAAAACTCAGAGTTTCCCTCATTTCAGGGTTAACAGACTCAGAGTTTTCACTAAACCTGCTTTGTGAAACGGACCCCTGATCTGAGTTAGGTAAGTCGACTCTGAGTATGTTAACTCTGAGTTGAGCTCATGCCTGACGACTAGTAAAAAGCCATCATCAATTGAGCTCCGATAATGTGATTCACCATGGAAACGGGAGAAAACAGGAGGCAGACATTTTCTGGGGAAAAAAAAGTAGCACGGCTGCGGCCCGTAATAAAAATCACTGACAGAGTTTTAGATGCGGTCATCTTTTCATTTTGAATTTGACATCACTTTCTTTTAGATTAGCCTTTGAGGAAGTGGTTGAATGTTGTTTAGTGTTTTATTTTATTTTATTTTAGGCTATTTTATTTAATTTAAATAGGCTGAAAATGAATTATAAAAACAGTCTCACGATGGCTCCTCACTTTGGTTTTATTTCACAAAGTAAGAATTTATTCGTTGGATATTTTAACTTGTAGTAGCTTTTACCACCAACAGATGCTGTTTAACACACATCTGTGTCCTAACATCCTGCTGAGTAGTTGAACGTGAAGTGGTGCTCACCTCCACCTCCACCATGTCCGACAGAGGCAGAGGAGCTGGTCCTGAGTCAGGTCGCTGGGTGACCAGAGGCTGAGGGCGTCACTCACCCCCAGGACCCAACATTAGAGGCAGACACACACTTACTGTCTACAGATTGAACTAGAAGTAGTTGAATCTTATACTCAATACGGCAGCAAACTAGAAACACTGACTTTGAAATTACGTTGTTGGAAAAAATACAATAGGCTATACTGGTGGTTACTTTTGTAGCTATTTGTGGGAAATAAAGAAAGCCAAATGAAATGTGAGTTATTTCTCTTTTTCTGGCTGCTGGAAGGTGATGTATGGAAGCCCATTTCTGCCAGTGTGATGGGGAAAAAAAGATCCTGTAAGTCATTATAATGAGATACTATCTCAATATATTGACTAAGTATCTCATAATAATGACTTAGTATCTCAAAATAATGACTTAGTATCTCATAATAATGACTTAGTATCTCATGAGATACTAAGTCATTATTATGAGATACTAAGTCATTATTATGAGATACTAAGTCATTATTTTGAGATACTAAGTTTCTCTCATAATAATGAGATACTATTATTATAAACTATCTCTGTCTCTGTCTGTCCGTGTGTGCCTCAAATATCTCTGCGGATCAGGATCAGCAACAACAAAGTGGAATCGGAATCTGTGGATGTTCGTGTGTAGCTAGCTGCTAGCCACTAGCCCACACGGCCCACCTCCCGAGTCGACGGACCGATGTTGAGAGTTGAGAGATTTGTGACATTTAGCGTGTTTGGAGTGTATAGTTAGTGTGTAATGTAGTGTTTGGTGTAGTGTGTTTAGTGTGTAGTGGAGTGGGTTTTTTGTTTAATGAGTCAAAACAATGAGAAGCTGAATGTGGAGCAGGCAGTGCAGCTCTTCATTCAGCTGGAGGGAGCTCAGGCAGACCTGAGCATTGCCTGCATTTAAATGTAAATAGTTACATATAACTTTGTATATTTTTTTACATTTATGCTCTAATTCAGCAAAAAGCAATTTATATTTGCATTATAAGTAATAAAAAATGGTTTGTTAAACACATTTGTGGTTTACACAGTAAAAAAATCAAACTTTTTCCTACTCTGATTTTATGTTTTTTTTTTTTTTTGTGATTTTAGGTCCATTGTGTTAATACAGTCTGTCAAAATGAAAAAATAACTGTACAGTCACACATGTGAGGTTGTGCTGAAAATAATGACAACCAGTGAATAGTTTTTAGGTGAAATATAATGACAAAATCAAAAATAGTCAAAAACGGCCAATTACACTCTGGAATATCGGATTTCACAACAAACCTAAATATCCCTGACGTTCCACCTTCAAACACAGCCTCATTTGGCCATCAATGAAAAAGCTTCTTAACCTCCCACTTTTCTATAGGAACACATATTTTCTTATGGGCAATGCACTAGTTTCTGTAGTAGAGAGAGTGGCTGAGGTCTTTGCAAAATGGATGGCAAGTTAACAACGTCTCCGCAATTTAAAGTTGACGTTTGGAAGCACTTTGCCTTTTAAGTTAAGAGAGATAGCAAGAACAACGAGCTGGACAAAAAGAATATTACTGCCCGGAAATTTCATGGGAATTAATAAAATGGAGAGGCTGTTTTGAATGAAAAAGTTTTGACTGAATTTGTCCTCTGATCAATATCATCTGATGTACATATACAGGTACTTGTGTTTTCATCTTTATTTATATCGCAATATCGTGATACGTATCGTATCGTGACCAAAGTATCGTGATGTGTATTGTATCGTGAGGTTCTTGCCAATACCCACCCCTTCTCCAAATAGATAAATGCCGAATTTTGCATGGAAATGGTCGAACGCACGGTTTTCTGCCGTACGTTCGTTTGATAAATGAGGGCCATTGAATGTCCACCAGACGGACATTCAGAAGTACCTCACAACATACTTGAGGAAGCGGATTCACCTGTGTTTGTTCCTCAGGTTTTCCACAGGATCTGAGGTCCATTTCACAAAGCAGGTTCAACAAACTCTGAGTCTAACCCTGAACTCTGAGTTGATCTACTCTGAGATAGGAAACTCTGAGTTTTTGGTTCCAGAACAGCTGATTTGGGTTAGCTTGATCAACTCGGAGTAGTTTCACGTGGAGTTAAGCGCGTGCACCACAAGTATAGAAAGACAGCATCAATGGAGCCCCGATTCGATGAGTCACCATGGCAACGGGGAAGAGGGCGGCTACGTTTTTCACCCCACTAGAATTGGAAATATTAATGCGCTCATAAGGTGAGTTTGTGCACGTTCTTAGAAGGAAGTGTAACACCGCTGCAGCAGCAAAAGAGAGGGAGACGGTGTGGGAGAACATTGCTGCTCGGGTCAATGCGTTAGTTTAAATGTAGTCCTTTGCAATCACAATAATATTACAGGGGGAAACTACTTGAGTGGTAGCCTATTAATTTATTTCATTTAGATGCAATCCCGCGGGGGAGAAGCGCACTTAGCAGCAACTTAAGATGAAACATGAAAACATTAGACCTCGGCATAATCTCATGGGGATTCCTCATTTTGATCATGTTTTACATTAAGTAAATATTAAGTGGCTGTTTGACTGTATAGTTGTTTTATCCCCAACTTAATTCTGTTTTCACGAACATAAATGTCTTCTCATCTATATCATATTCTGTAAAATAATTAAGCCTTAAACTAACACAGACTTCTACTCAGCCAACAGAAAGAAAGCAGATGCCCATAAAACAGGTGGTGGCCCAGCACCGCCACCTCTAACGGAGGCAGAGGAGCTGAAAATGATAAAGATGGGTAGAACCCGTTTCAGGGCGAGGCACACTTTTCTGACCGCTCTGCGTACAGTTGCCTTGCTCAAGTGCTCTGCATCTCCGACGTTGTATAAAAAACTCCCATTTGCAAAAAAAAAAAAAAAAAAACACAGCACAACACACAATATCTGCTGGGATGTGAGAGCATGACTTCGGTTGGTAATGTTGGAAATGTAAGGACGGATTAGGTTGTGTATGTAAATGATGGACTGTGACGTGAAATGGTACCGCTAAAATAGATAATTGTCTAGAAATGCAAGGACATCTGTGCGCGGTCTGATAATCATCTCCCGACGAATATTTAATTCTCTGCGCAGTAATGCTGCACCTTCATCCACGGGATCATTATCAAAATGACATGCCATGCTGGTGAAAATAGTCGCCACCTAATATAACTTCTAATGTAGGCCTACTGACTGATTTTTGCAATGATTTTCTCAAAAAACAGACGGCAGAACTGTACTACGCCGAAACTCGCCTGCTGACTGAATGAACGAGGAAATCAAATACCGTGTGTGGCTGAAAGAGGGCGGAGACAGAGAGAAACTCGAGGTTTGTTGAGAAAAACCTGGTCCCGACCAGGTTAGTTTCAAAGAGTATGTTACCATGGTAACTGACCGAAAGCTTAAGTTACCTCTCTCTGTGAAACAGGCTAGAGTTAACCCTCTTTCTCTGGTTTGAGTTACCTCCCTTTGTGAAACGGAAAACTCAGAGTTTCCCTCATTTCCGGGTTAACAGACTCAGAGTTTTCACTAAACCTGCTTTGTGAAACGGACTTCAGATCTATTCTTGGGGAAGAACATTATTATTGACTTTACCCAGATTCAAGGTTTTCAGAGAAGACATGTGGCCCATACATGTGGCTGTGTGCTGGAGCTGTCAGTCCATTATGACAGCTACCCTGACTTTAGCTTAGAGATGAACAAGGTGTTGGAGTCTAATGTGTGGGTAATGGACATAATCTAATCTTGTTCTTACACAGTTTAGATACTAAATAATCGTGTTTGTTGATACGTAAAGGCATAAAGTTAAGATGGTAATATGTGTAAGAATCATCACAAAAATCTGTGGCAGCTGTCACAATTCATGACTGAAATCGCTGACTGTATTGTATTTTCTTATTTTTTTCATTTTTGAGCCAAGCAATTGTTATGTCAAGTGAAGTAATATTTTGGCTGCATTAGTTAATGTTACTTTAGGTTAAGGCCTTGTCGCATTGTAAAGGAAATCTATGGCAAACTGACCATTGTATTTATATTTTTTGAATTAATACATGCCTCAAGTAAGCACAGTCATAGTGTAAACATGTTCATAAATGAGTTAGAGTGTTCTGTTGTTCTGGTAGAATGTAAACAGTTTGTAAACCAATAGAGCACTTTGGCAGATATCACTTGCTATCTGTTATGAATGTTCAGCTCTCAGGGTCAGTTACTCAAAACAACCACCTAGTGAAGGAATCTTTTTGCTAAATTGTCAGACGGATTAATTTACACAAAATCTACAGCATCATCATTTTTTGGCATTAGCATAGAGTACATTTGAACAGCTTACATAATAAATGATCTTTTTTGACATGTAAAGGCATAAAGGGAAGATAGGAATATGTGTAAGAAATATTACAAAAAAGTCTTTGGCAGCTGTCACAATTCTAGACTGGATACCTTTTTTTTGGTCATGAAATTGCCATGTTAGCATGTGATTGTTGTTGTTGTACTTTTTACCATTACGACTGTTACCATGGACTGTGTCGTCATGTTCTTTTACTGACAACGTTTTGAAAAGGTTAGTACTGTGTGAAGTACTTTAACTTTTTGCACAGATTTACAGGTGCATCATACAGGGCATGCCAACTCACTGCAAAAATGTCATTAAATGTAACAAGTTACAGCATCCGTTGTTGCAGACTTGACTAGAGATTTGTTCTCAACAACCAGCATCGTGAGAATTTTAAAATCAGGTTTGGAAAAATGTTAAGACACTTTTTTTCTTCTCCGTTATGTTTTATTGCATCTTGCTTGCCAGTCTATACTACAAAATGGCTCTATCAGCATAATAACAGTTACTGTAACAGTAACTAATAATAATTACAATGACACTCAATGAGATGCAACATCTGGCTTGCTCAAAATGAAAATGTAAAAATTATAATCTACACATGCTGCTCTTTTATACCTTTGTTGTTAAGGCAATATGGAGCTACAAAAACATCAACCTATAATTTAAAGACAGTGTCACTAATGTATCCACCCTTACATGCCTGTATTTCAGATGGAATGTACAGTAAACAATTAAGGGCATATTTGTGTACAATGGTAGGCCTCCTTAGCTAAAGCTTTTTCTCTATTCCCCCAACCCATTAATAATCATTTGACGAAGTCTTAGATAAAGGTTAGTAATTTCATACACATCATCAGACATTGCAAGGTTGTGCCATAAAGTCATTACGATTTAACACATCCTCATCACAAGGATAGTCCTTAAAAATACAGTCCTCTCGACATATCTCTAACTTCATTTGATCAGCTGGCTGCAAGAAATACTGAGACCCATAAAGATTGGGAACCGCATAGATTATTGAAGGCCAGCCATTTGGAGCCCAAGGATTGTTGGCTCTTCTTATGCGATGATCATTCCAGACAGTTACAACTTCATCAAGCTCCTCCTATAGAAGAAGAGTGAAATGGCTGTGTGAAAATAATCTGTGTTTATGCCGTTATATCTCATATTTACATTTGTGTTGATAAACAATATTCTGAGGATACTATACCTGTATGGTATTTTGTCAATGAAGCTGTCAACAAAATAGCCATCTGCTTTCAGCTGGTCAAAGTGATCCATCCAAAACTGCACACATTCACTTCTCAAGGTGCACCACCAACGTTCAATCCTTTGATCGCCAGTACTTGGACCTAAAGTGACACACTCCATGCAATTCTCATCCTCACTGTTGTGCAGAAACTTTTGCATCACTGCAACATGTGTATTCTCAGTGCCGGGATCTATGTTTTGTTTTCGGTCACAGCATCAATAAAATAACCTGTGATAATACGAGGGTCACTGTTGGTTTTGTATGCTTCTAGCCACATAATTTTTCTTGAATAGCCATCTATGCACCCACTGATACATATGCCATATGGCTTTAATTTATCATACCCATCCATATGCCATACATAGTTTGGCCCTCGACTGACATACATCCGCCGTCTCAAACGGTTGAGTGCACGCAGATCCACCCCATTTCTGTCCATCAGTCGCATCAATTGACGCACAGTTTCTCTGTCAGTAACTATCCCGGCTAGCCAACATTTCTGGCGCATCCATCTGTATCCGTGCTGTTTGCCAGTTGCTTGTAGCTGTTGGTCAATGAAGGATGCCACTTCAGCTTCATCTATCTTCTTTCGTCTCTGCCAAAGCTGGTTCCTTTGTAGCTTTCTCTCTAGAATCCGAAGGCTTAGTTTGATATTGTGTGATTCCTCCAAGAGCACTAAAATTTCACGATTTGTGAATCCACGTCTGAAGTAGTCCTCAATGATGGTATCCATTTAGGTCTGCTAAGCTTTGTCTCGCCAGCTTGCTTCTGTTGCTTTGGCACATATGAGGAAACAAGACATAGGCCTAAGTCAACACATTGAGATACTAAGTCATTATTATGAGATACTAAGTCATTATTATGAGATACTAAGTCATTATTATGAGATACTAAGTCAATATTATGAGATACCTTCTCATTATTTTGATATACTATCTCATTATTATTATGAGATACTAAGTCATTATTATGAGATACTAAGTCAATACTAAGTCATTATTATGAGATACTAAGTCATTATTATGAGATACTAAGT
>CAEMYA010001298.1:44150-57623 GCA_903131615.1 Diplodus sargus
TTTTTTTTTACATGTAGCAAGTATTTGTTTCGTTTCGTTTCGTTTTCATGTCCGCTTGTCCATGCGGGTCGCGGGATGTTGCCGCTTTTTCCCCCTGAGGGGTTGCGGGGCTTACTGGGGCCAAATCCAGTTTCACACAATGGGCGTAGGCCAGGGCTCACCCTGAACGAGTCGCCAGCTCATTGCAGGACCCTTACTGATGGCAGTGGCTGCCTCACAAGGTGCCAACTGCACATCAGGAGCAACTTTGGGGTTCAGTATCTTGCTCAAGGATACTTCGACATGTGGTCAGTCCCGCCCTGGGGAGCTGGGATTCGAACCAGCGATCTTCTGATCACTGGTCCACCAGCTCTACCCACTGAGCCACAGCCGCCCCCAGCAAGTATTTGTTCAAAGATATGTTCATTTGTATGTATTCCTAAATGTATGCACAAACTGAAATGTCCCATCCATAACTTTTTTTCAAGTTAAGAAGTCGAAAGTCTTTTATAAAAGCTGTGTTCAGGGAAATGATGCATTTTATCTTTGCAAGTATTTGTTCAAAGATAAAATGCATCATTTCCCTGAACACAGCTTTTATAAAAGACTTTCGACTTCTTAACTTGAAAAAAGTTATGGATGGGACATTTCAGTTTGTGCATACATTTAGGAATACATACAAATGCATACATTCAAGTCTTTAGAGCCGTTGCCCACCAACTCCAGTACTTCAGCAGTGAGTTACTCAAGAATATCAGCACTGTACAGAGCTGCTATGACTCCAACATGACCATGACTTAGCTTGAATCACGAATGAGATCCGCCCTTAAATTGACAAGAGCAGCACATATTCTTAGAATCTTGTCTTTTTTAGGAGCCATGGTAATCGGAACAACCTGTGACAATATTTTGTAAACTTTCAGATGTCTGATTGCTCTTTCAACATGAATTCTTACATGTGCAATCCGTCTAGTGGTTGTCACCTGTTCCTCAGTTAGCTGTCCACGTTTTCTTGTAAATGAAGGCATTACCAATTTAACCTTTCTCTCAAACAGCAAATCGTTTATGGTAAAGCCTCGATCTGCCCTGACCTCATCTCCAGGCATTAAGTAGTCCAATATTCCAGAGTCCATGATAATGAATTTTTCACTGCATCGCCCTCCATATGCCGCAGAAATGAGCATGATGAGTCCACACGGGGCAACAGCTACTAGGTATTTCACCGTGTTGTGTGAATAATAATGGCTGTATGATTCCCCTCTCGAATCAAGGTTTTTGGGCTTTAGTAAAAGACTTTCACTGCAGTCTACAATACATGTTGTATTGGGAAAGTTTTTCTTAAATGCCACAGGCATGGTTGCCTGAATAGTTTCTCTTGGAAGCCATGGAATTAGAGGTCGCAAAACTTCCTCCATTTTGTCAATCCAATATGAGATGATTTTGCTAGCCATGCTCTGTGATGTGTGGAACTGTCTGCTCAAATCACCTATAACATGGTTGGTCTTTAACTTCATAAGTGTCATGAGAACTTGATCTTGCAGAGACATTGAAAATGAATTGCAAGTATGTCCTTCCAGTGTTGACACAAGGGTGTTAAATGTTTCTAGGGTTATACCAGTGTACAGCAAAGCATCTGTGTCGTTTTGAAGCATGAAGTAGCTGATCTCATCACACTGAGTCATTTTATCCTGCACATCTTTTCCGGTGGCTGTCTGGCAGTAACTGTGATCCTGTTGTTCAGGGCCCTCCCACTTTGTGTGGACTGAGCACAACTGTCCAGGGGGATGCGCAGATCTTGAGATGCTGGTCTGGTCTGAGACAGGCGAAGTCAAGTCCACTGAGCATTCTGACAAACACAAAAGTACGGCTAAAGTTACACACTAGGAGATTAAACACTGCAGACGAGGTCATATACTGTACATCTGAATCACTTGCATGTATGTAAATAGGTATAGAAAATAAACAGATAACTCAGTGTATGCCTAGGTAGATGGCATGTGTTATGACTGCAAATACAAGCTGAAGTTTGTGCTCCTTGTATAAATGCTTATTCAATTTGTCTTGATTTTCAGACTACCTACATCCATGATTACGTTCTGTCTCAGACTACGTAGCATACTCTTTTTACAATGACAGAATACAACATTATATGCTATATTACGGAAGCGTATTGCATTCACTTGAAAAAAATAAAAAACTCCTGTTTTTCTGAGTAATTTATTTTTTGGTTTGTTTTTTTGAATAATTTTTTTCTGTTTTTCTGACTAATTCTTTTCCTGTTTTTCTGAGTATTTTTTTCTGTTTTTCGTGGTAATTCCCCCCCCCCCGTTTTTCGGAGTAATTATTTTTTTTGAATCATCGCGATACTTCGAACTCCCACGAGAACCTCCATCCTGCAAGTGACGCCCGCACATTCATGCCCGTGGAGCACTTGAAAAAAATAAAAAACTCCTGTTTTTCTGAGTAATTTATTTTTTGGTTTGTTTTTTTGAATAATTTTTTTCTGTTTTTCTGACAAATTTTTTTTTTCCTGTTTTTCTGACTAATTCTTTTCCTGTTTTTCTGAGTATTTTTTCTGTTTTTCGTGGTAATTTTTTCCCCCCTGTTTTTCGGAGTATTTTTTTTTCTGAATCATCTTGATACTTCGAACTCCCACGAGAACCTCTATCCTGCAAGTGACGCCCGCACATTCATGCCCTTGGAGCATGCCATATCTGTGCAACTGATCCTGCAGAAACATTGCTATGTCTAGCAGATCTGAATGGGCTTTCCTTCTGAACAACCGCAAAGTCCTCAGGTGCCTGCGTAGAGTTGACAAACTAATGGTAATACCATCGATATGACTTAAAGACAGGACTATCTCCCAGTGTCTTAAACCCAGCTCAAAGTAAATCTTGATTAAAGTAAAAAGTTGGTCATGATTGTTTCCATCAAGCTTTCAATAAAGGAATGAATATGGCAGTTGTTTCAAATGGTCTCTAAACTCAGAAAAATAATTATTCAGAAAATCAGAAAAAAATTACTCCGAATAACCAACCATAAAACTAAATTACTCTGAAAAACAGAAGAAAAAAAATTACTCCGAAAAACACACCAAAAAATAAATTACTCAGAAAAACTGAAATAATTACTCAGAAAAACAAACAAAAAAAAAAAATTACTCAAAAAAACAGAAAAAATTACTCAGAAAAACGAACCAACCATCAATCTGATGCATTTTGAGAGAAAAATCAAGCAGAATTACAAGATAGTATGAATGTATAATAAAGTATCATGGTCACATTATGCTGCACCTTCTTCTTGTGCTCTTCTGTTTGATGGTGTGCCTGTAGTGCATGGCTGCCCTTGTTTGCATAATTACTGTCTTTCTGACAGAGAATGCAATGTGCAAATCCCTGCTTACTGATCTTCCTGAACACATCTGCTAGATGGAATAATAGCGCTTGTCTTTTTACTGTGACTTTGCCTTCTAGCTTGAGCCAAGACCAGTTCCAGCTGCACTTGATTCCTGCAACGAGTTGTTTGACAACCACGGCATCTTTCTCTCCTAACACACTCATTCTGGAAAAACAATGTTAATGTTGGGGTTAACTTCTAGTCTACGTTAAAGTTAGCTAGCTAATCAGTCTCAAAAAGTAAGCTAGCACGAAATATAACGATGTTAGCTGGCTCACACTTTTCCTTCAGCCTCCAGTCAGTCCCCTAGAGTTCAGATTCTCTGCCTCTCTGAAAAAACGGAAAAAACGACGCGTGAAACAGTAAATAACTTCAATTACAGTTAAACTTACGAGGTCCATCTTCGGCGTCTCGGTCAACGTTAACGCTGCTGCTGCTGCTGCTGCTGGAAGTAGCCGTCGCAGTCACACGGACTAGCTTTCGCCTCTTCGGAGGAGGAGGTCGGTCGTAACCTAGATAGAGCTCCGGATCAGGGTGCAGTTCAGTAGGTTTTTTGTCCACAAAGTGAAAGGAGCAAACAAACACTCTTTTCGGGGGGTATTTTAGTCTCAGCGCCGCGAGCCACGCCAGTCTTCGTTCCTCCTTCCTCGGCAGGGCGTAGGGCGCAGGGCACGGACATGTTCGTCTAAGTTGTTCATATTCAACACAAGAAGTCTCTGAAAAATCCTTAAGTTTTCTTGAGTTGTTGTGGCAACCAACAACGGCACATGTCGTGCCTGAGCTCATTTTAAAAACTATTTATAATAACGCTAGTTGTTTTGGCTAACTTGGCGCTGGCTGTCAGTAATGCAGTTGCAAGGCAACCGGAAACAGAAAACCGCGAAGCGGAAGTGGTTATCCGACATGGCAGCCCCATAGGCTTCTGAAGAAACGGGTGGATACGGACACCTACTAAGTAGTTCCAGTCAAATTGTCTGTTTACCTTTCAATCAATGCGCTAGCTGGCGTATCAAATCTGAATATTTTATTTCAAACACTGAGTGCAGTCCATCAGTCCTTCAGTGCCGTATCCTCTGAACACCACAAGGTGGGTCATCTGCCTCCAAAACGTCAGCGGCAGCTTTCGTCACGGTCCACCACGGTTAGCTCCGCCCCCTCCTATAAAAAATAAAAAAATAAAATAAATACAAGCTTTTTTTTTTCTGCATGTGTGAGTGTGGTGACAGTTAGGGGGGAGGGGGAGGGGGGAATCGGAGAGTACTCCTGGAGCCCTGCCCATAATCAAGGCATTTTTTGAATTTCCAGCTTCGAGCACGTCATCCAAAACTGAGGGGTTTAGTTGCTCTTTAACTTTTCAAAAAAAAGTGTTCTCAAAGGGAACATTAAATTGCATCTCTTTTCTCAATTATCAAAAATGAAATCTACAAGGCTTATTTAAAAACAAAATTTTAAAAAAATGATAATAATATATATATATATATGTATATATATATATATATATATATATATATATATATATATATATATATATATAGATATACGTATATATATATATACACACACATATTTAAATCAGATACAACAATGCAAAAAGGAAAACAAAAGCAAAACAAAAAACAGAATCAAGTAAATGCAAGGTCACAAATCAAGGCATCCTCTCTAATTAAGTCTCTTCTATGCCTGACACTCTGCACAGCGCAGCAACCTGTAACAGCCCACAAATTCCTTCATATGTGTGATGTTATCTGTTTTACTTTTTAACCAGTTATGCATGGATTGCCAGAAACGGATCACTACCGGACATGAATAAAAAAGGTGCTCGATATCTAATTGACAGAAGCCACATGGCTCCACCTCAAAACCAAATCTTCTTTTTAATGTGTCTGCAGCTGGATAATAACCATTGATAATTAGGGGGCCAAGCCCGAGGGGCCGAGGGAAGGCGTATGCAAGCATACGCGTTTCATAGGACCAGCGGTGCTAGGAACCCTATTGTAATTGTAAAGATTTTTATTTTTATTTTTCTCCGGCTAAAAGTGGTGCTGCAGCCTAAACCATGCAAGGGAGGGTGGTGCAATTTGGAGGGTTGGTCCAGACTCCTGCGAATATCTCAGACACAAAAAACTGCATATATCCGCCCGCAGGGGGCGCTATAACAGAGAAAAATATGTTTTTGCCTATAACTCCCACGCCGTATGTCGTACATTCAAAAACCTTGTATCCCCAGAGTCCCTGAATGGAGCTGAATCATTTTGCGATTGGCCACGCCCACTTCCGGTTAGAAAGTTTTTTCACAAAATCGCAAAAACTGGAAAACTTACTTTTTCGAACTCCTCCTTGGGATTTTGTCCCATCTGCGTGAAACTTGGCACGTACACTCTTCAGCTGGACCTGATATAAAGTTATCAAAAGAATTTTGCTCGGTCAAAAAATGCGCAAATTGTTAACAAACACATCATTCAGATCCTTTGGTTGCCATGACACTGGGAAGGGATGTGCCGAATTTGGCGAACTTTGACCAGTAGGGGGCGCTAAAAACATGGGAAGTTGATATCTCTTGAACGGATACACCGATTTTTACGAAATTTGGTCGGTATGATGTAGAGCCAATCCTGAGGCCATATCTTGAAGGTGGTCATCATGACTGGTCAATGTGGGCGTGGCTTATTACAACATATCCAAATAGGCACACATTCAGCCTTTTGCGCTTCCAGCGCACTTCCCATTACAGCGAATACCACAGCTCAGTCATTGGCCTGTGTCCTCACCTTTGCCCCGAGCCCGGCATCCTTTGGGGCCAACTTCGGTGGGCTCTGCTGTGCATGGGGTCCGAGTTGCGTGGGGGGGCTTGGCCCCCATTCATAACTGCTTGCAGTTCTAGTTTTAAATTGTAATTCTTTTGCTTTTGGAGAGATAGGCCATTTCATATATTTAACATGCTTGCTTGAGATTTTTGAGTTGTTCTCGCTTGTTTTAATATTTGTAGCTCTAGCAAGATCATGAAAAATAATTTCTTTACACTTGTTCCTTATGACTTTATTACTGCATTTTTTATCTCCAATTTGGATTCGTCCAATTTGAATATCTGGCAAGATTATCCTCACTTCTGAATGTGAGAGTGTGTTTTGAATTTGTTGGATTAAGGAAGCTGGTACTGCATGACATATTTTACTGTATTCTCTACAAGAACACTGTGTATCAAATTTATCTTTGAAAGAATCCATTTTCATGATCGACCCTTTATTTATCCATCAGGTCAGCTACGAATTATTATTTTCTTGTCATACCACGTTTGTGTAAATAGTGTTTTTTTATTTATTGTGATTGTTCTGTTGTTCCATAAGGTGGAGCCATGGACTAAAACTATGAGTAAATAACATTTTCCAGTAGTGTAATATTTGCCTGTGAAATTCAGATAGTTTCACAGGCAATTTTGTAATTTCATAATCACATTTTAACAAAATCCAAACCTCCCACTTTTTTAAATATATTTTTGGGGATATGAAACCATATGGATTCAGACTGTGATAGAAAGGCTTTTATCCAGTTTACTCTGAATATTCCTATCATTGATTCAAAGTCTAACGTATTTAAACCTCCCTTGCTTGCTCCCTTTTCATATAATGTGTTTTGTTTCTCCATAAGAAAATGTATATAATTGAGTTGGCTTTCTTTATGGTTTGAGGAGCAACAAATAAGGACTGGCATGGATAAACCAGTTTTGAAACGCCCTCAGCTTTGGACAGTATATTTCTTCCAAAAATGGAGAGATCTCTAGTTAGCCAATGTTTATAATTTTCTTCATGGTATCTAGTTTTTCATGAGAAATTGTTGCTTTCCCTTAATTTGTTATCTTTGATTATATTCAGACCCAAGTATTTAATTTCTTTTTTCACAGGAATAGACATTATATGGTTTTCTTTGCAGGGGGACAGTGAGAGAAGCTCACATTTGTTCAAATTCAAACCAAAACCAGATGCTCTGGAGAATATGGAGATTACATTTAAGGCTTTTTCAATTATAGATTTATCACGTAGAAAAAATACTGTATCGTCAGCAACATGACTGATACGAAATAGGTAATCCCTTTAATTTCCGAATGATAAACAGATATGCTAGTATTTGCGTACTCAAGATGAAAAGTTTCAGTGATATGGGACACCCTTGTCTAATTCCTCTATGAATTTTTATTTTAGGGGTCATTCCTGGATTAAGAGAGATGTAGCTCATTATATCATTATAGAACATTTGACACAGAAATTAGCCCCAAACCCAAATTTTTCAAGTGTTTTGATCAGAAATGTATGTTCTATGGAGTCAAATGCTTTGAAAAAATCAATGAACAAAATAAAGCCTTCAGTTTCCAGGAGGGATTGATAGTAGCATATCTAATATTACACTGACGTTGTTATGAATATTCCTACCTTTAATGAAAGCAGACTGGTACTCATCCACTAATTCAGCCAAAACCAGTTTGAGTCGATTAGCATAAACAAGAGCTATTATTTTATAATCATTGCAAAGCAGAGTTATTGGTCTCCAGTTGTCAAGTTTCAGTAGATCTTTACTTGATTTAGGTAATTAAGTTATTAACCCTGTTTTCATTGTTGGGGACAAGCATCCTGTTTCTATGCATTTAATGAAGACATTATATGACAAGTCTTTGATGTCATTCCAAAAATGTTGGTAAAATTCTATTGTTATACCATCAATTCCTGGCGATTTTCCATATTTCATTTGCTTTATTGCAGTGTCAATTTCCGATTTACTTAGCTTTTCTTCTAAAATATTTTTTTCCCTCTCATTTAATATTTTTATTTGATCTTTTACCAGTCCAAAAAGGAATTCACACTCTTACACACTTACTGTTTCTTGGAAGTTTGATTTATATAAATTATTATAGAAAAGCCATATTTCTTCATTTACTTGTTTCGGGTCTTCGATTATTAGATCATTTTTCTTCAGTTTACAAATCTTCTTTTTAATTTGTTTGTGTTTTTCTAATCCAAAGAAATAAGCTGAATTTTTTTCTCCATGTTCTAGCCACCTGGCTCTTGATCTTACATACGCCCCGTTTGCCTTTTCTAAATAGAGTTCATCTAACTGAAGTTGAAGGGCATGTAATTTAGCCTTTTCCTCTTCTGAAGGTTCCAATTTATTACATATTTTATTTATGTTTTCAATTAACTGTTCCTGTTTACATGTTCTTTTTTGTGATAATTCTTTTCCAGTTTCTATTGCTATCTGTTTAACTTTGAACTTGAACCATTCCCATTTATTGAGGTCTGACATTTCAAGTTTGAGAACACTTTGATATAAGGTTTTGACCTGACAGCAGAAACCCCTACTAAGTAGCAAACTGTTGTTCCATATATTGTCTGATTTTCTATTTTGTTGAATAATCACAACTTTAATGTTAATCATACAGTGATCTGTGAGTGGGGATGCTGATATTTCACACATCAAGATATCTTTACATAACATTTGAGAAATAAGCCAATAGTCTAATCTTGAATAATGCGTGTTGTTTGAAGAGCTGATCCATGTGTACTTTAAGGAGGTAGGATTTGTCATTCTCCAGCAATCAACTGTGTTAGTTGTTGCACATAAATTGGACAAAGTGTCATCAAATTGTGGTTGTGGACCTCCATGAGGTATTCGATCGATCCAGGAGTTTGGTGCTATGTTGAAATCTCCTCCTAGTATCACCTATTCAGTTATAAATTTAGTTTTCCATTCATTTATGAGTATTCCCAAACTTTCCATCATGGCTCTGTTGTTGGTTGGGTTATTGTAACCATATACACATGTTAAAATGAATCTTTGGTCATGAATCTCTACCACCACCATAAGCCAGTGTCCACCTGTATCACTTTTGTGCTCCAGTATCTTGCCAGGTAGTCTGTTGAACAATATCATAACCCCTGCAGAGTGAGAAGTTCCGTGTGAAAACAGAATTTTATCTCCCCACTGTTGTGTCCATAGTTTTGTTGTTGTCCATAGTACTGGGATCACCCTTGTGAGAATACCGACCACCACATCTTTTGTGTCCTCGTTTTCTCGTTCTTTCAACCCCAGAAGTCTGAGATCCCACCGTCTTTTATATCTCGCATTTTCAAGGCACATTTCCTTGAGGGAGCGGTTTTCATTTGTCAGAGTCTCAATTTGCTTCTGCATTTTTCCTATGTCCTCCTTGTTCTCTTCGACTGCTTTTGAGTTGGCCTCTATGCGGGATTCAAAGATTTGGAGCCGCTTGTCCTGCTCATCGAATCTCATGAGAACTGCTTGAACAGCTTTGAAAATACTTTTGTTGCTCACCTCCATTTCTTTTTCTTTCGTGTCCTTCTTCTTGATTTTTTTGGGTTTCGGACTCGGCAGTGGCGTGTGTTCATTAGTAATCCCTTTTTGTTTCTCCATCTCTTCTATCGTGTCTTCATCGCATGCCTCTTGCAGAGCTAAAATGTCGTAGTTGTGGTCCAGCATGGTAATGTTTTTAGCGTTAGCTATTAGCCTTTTTCATTCGGTGCAGTTCGAAACTTTGTGGTATAACTTAGCTGGTTCAAAAACTAGTTTCCTGATATTGGGTTGGTTTCCTATGGAAGCCCATTTCCGCCATTTGTGAAAAAAAAATTATGAGATACTAAGTCATAATTAGGAGATACTAAGTCAAAATTATGAGATACTAAGTCATAATTATGAGATTACTAAGTCATAATTATGAGATAGCTAAGTCATAATTATGAGATACTAAGTTGAAATTATGAGATAGCTAAGTCATAATTATGAGATACTAAGTCGAAATTATGAGATATCTAAATCATAATTATGAGATAGCTAAGTCATAGCTAAATCGAAATTATGAGATACTAAATCAAAATTATGAGATAAATAAATCGAAATTATGAGATACTAAGTCAAAATTATGAGATGGCTAAGACAGCTAAGTCATAATTATGATAGCTATGAGATAGCCTACTAATCAGGAAACGAAACTGTAGCTACTCTAAGTCTAGTCTAAAACGCAAATGGATCTCATCATTGAAGACTATTTCAGACGTGGGTTTACAAATCGTGAGATTTTAACCTTATTTGAAGAAGTACATGACATTAAGTTAAGCCTTCGGACGTTGGAGAGAAAGCTGCAGAGGAACCAGCTTTGGCGGAGACAAAATAAAACAGATGAAGCAGAGGTGGCCTCCTTCATATCCCAACAGCTGCAAACATCTGGCCAACAGCATGGATACCAATGGATGCACCAGAAATGTTGGATGGCCGGACTCATCACAGACAGGGAAACTGTGCGCCAATTAATGAGACTACTGGACAGAAATGGGGTCGATCTCTGTGCGCACAACCGTTTGCGACGGCACATTTATGTCAGCCGTGGTCCAAATTATGTTTGGCATGTGGACGGGTACGACAAGTTGAAGCCTGATGGCATATGTGTGAGTGGGTTCCTCTCAGTGGCGTCCCTATGCTGTTTTATTCGGGACTATAGCCCCGGATGTTTTGGGAATAGCCCCGGATCTCTGTGCCTTGAAAAAAAAAACGAATCAAATATAATTGCCTATGGTGAAAGGTTTTTATGTGGTTGCATGTCGAACGGCCAGCAGCCACAAATGCGACATTGTCGCCAGCGCAAATTGCGCAGAAGCTGGCCTGGCTTTCCTCATGGCATATATGGGCAGTGGCAGAATAATTTGTTGCAAATTCAGCATCAGTGTTATTCTTCCCCCCTACTGTTGTGCCATTGCAGCGTTTATAGCAGGGATGGAAATTAAACCCGCCACCAAATGCGGGTGAATTTGTGTGCTGGTGGGTGAATTGAATCAATTCCAGTCAGATCTGATCCAATTAATCTCAGTTATCAATATCTTGGTTAAGGTATATCAGCACGCTTTCCACGACCCTAGAGTTAGATCGGGTCAAATTATATGTTTCTGATTGGACCAAAGTGTCAGTTGGACTTCAGAAGGGCCGGAATTCAACACTAAGTTCACCATACTAATGGCCATATGCGGTCATTTGGACTGCTGGATTTAAACTCTATAATGTCTCATGCAAATACCCAACTGAGTGATGAATGCATTCATTGTGTCATGATATTTAAAAAAAAACGAAATAACACCAAAGTGTACATTTCAACAAGTTTAATTATACATTTATCGATGTCATAGTAAACCATAATTATTGCTATGTACACAAGATTTTAATAGAGAAAGAGAACAAGAAAATTAACAATTAAAAGTAACTGATTTGATCATGAAACATTTTATTTTAACACTTAATATATAATAAAACAAATAATACTAATCGAAAAAGCTGGAAACGAGCTGATTTAAAACAAACAAAAAGAGCCGTTTCGATCACTTTGAGCACTTCTTGAATAAGATGCGGGCATTGATCCCAGCCAGGTCGAGGATGTTAAGACCGCCACTGGCCATCTTCACTGACACAGACACGGAGGCAGTGCCGGTCCGAAAGAGCTGCAAACGGAACCAAACATCGGACACTTGAAATGCCACAAGCCCGTGGGTGGTAACTGTGCAAGTGGAGAGCGAGGGTAAACTGCAGACTGTGACCAGTGATCACAACGGCTCATTCTTTGTTTTAGACCAACTCGTTTCCAGCTTTTTCGATTATTATTACTACTAGTGCATTGCCCGTAGGAAATATGCGTTCCTACAGAAAAGTGTGAGGTTAAGAAGCATTTTCATGGATGGCCAAATGAGGCTGTGTAGAAGGTGGGACGTCGGGGATATTTATGTTTGTTGTGAAATCTGATATTCCAGGGTATAATTGGCCGTTTTTGACTATTTTTGATTTTGCCATTATATTTCACCTTAAAAACTATTTACTTGGTGTCATTATTTTTAGCACAGCCTCACATGTGTGACTGTACAAATTTAAATGGTTGTTTGCTGAATATGTGCATACACAGTTATGTGGAACTATTAACATTTAAATGCAGGCAATGCTCAGGTCTGCCTGAGCTCCTTCCAGCTGAATGAAGAGCTGCACTGCCTGCTCCACATTCAGCTTCTCCTGTTTTGACTCATTAAACAAAAAACGACTCCACTACACACTAAACACACTACACCAAACACTACATAACACACTAACTATACACTCCAAACACCCTAAATGTCACAAATCTCTCAACTCTCAATATCGCTGTCTGTACACCGACCGCTGTTGCCTGTCAATCATCTGCCGACGTCCCTCCCACAACTTCCTGTTCCTGTACAACCAAACTTGCTGCTTGGACACTTTAGTGACAAAAGCCCGTTTTTTTACCGTTTCTTCTGCACCAGACACAAAGCAAAGGCGACGGCAATGTTCGCGAAAAAGCGTGGCGGACATTATTTACCCTAAGTCCGGTTTTGAATGTGCCGGTGCCTCCGGTCCGTCGACTCGGGAGGTGGGCCGTGTGGGTGGGCTAGCGGCTAGCAGCTAGCTACACACGAACATCCACAGATTCCGATTCCACTTTGTTGTCTGCGCGTCTCCGCATCTCCTCAGACCCGAACAGACTCGGTCGTCTTGTCTCATTAATCCACAACAGTCAGTTTAGATGCACAGAACAGAATGGGACCGAACCGCCAGCTAACTCCCACGCGCCAGCTCGCGCAGCTGCACGTAAACATCCGCTTGTTTCTTAATGTGTGTCGTAGGCTTAAGCTCTGCTGCGATTGGCTCTGTTGCGCACGTGACTGTGGTGGCTCCTGTGGACAATGCTCCCGAATTTGTAAAGCATTTATGAAATAATTTATTCACGGTATCATTGCAGTCCATCAAATGCGAAGTCGCACACCACTGAACCAAATGGCAGCCATGTTGAAACTCTCAAGTCAGTCTGACCCTGATCCGCAGAGATATTTGAGGCACACACATACACACAGACATACAGACAGACAGAGATTCCTTGCTTTTATAGAGAGATTGTTTTATTATAGGCTAAAATTATTAAGTGTTAAAGGGACATAGGGCAGGATCTAGAAATAAGACTCAATAGCGACACGACGGCCGTTAGGGTAACTGCAGCCACCAGCCAAGCCGGCGCGGGAGCGCGCATGAACTCTTCACAGCAGCGCAGCT
>CAEMYA010001298.1:60516-75238 GCA_903131615.1 Diplodus sargus
GGCAATGGAGAGATACGTGGGCGGGCTCATTCTTTTTGGTTTGGAACGCTTCATCACCTATTAGCATAGCAATACTTATAATGACTGTTCATTTTTTCACAAATCCTGCCCTAAGTCCCTTTAAAATAAAATGTTTCATAGTCAAATAAGTTACTTTTAATTGTTCATTTTCTTGTTCTGAGTTTTCTCTATTAAAATCTTGTGTAAATATGCAATAATTGCGGTTTACTATGTGCGATGATGTGAATATTGATAAATGTATAATTAAACTGGTTACATGTTCATTTTGGTGTTATTTCGTTTTTTTAAAAAGTATCAAGACACAATGAATGCATTCATCACTCAGTTGGGTATGTACATATAGAGTTTAAATCTAGCGGTCCAAATGACCGCTTACGGCCGTTCTAGTGGTGTTGAATTCTGGCCCTTCTGAAGTCCAACTGACACTTTGGTCACGGGGGATCCGCTGTGTGACAGCGGAGAGTCAGCAGCTGGATTTTGCACCCACGGTCAGTAGTATTAGTAGGTGTATAGGCAAACAAACAAACAACAACCACCCCGACCATTATTCATTGTATTATTACATTTGTGGGAAATTATTACAATAAAGATTTTCACCTCCCCACAAATAAATCATTGCAAACGCAATAGTTATTACATGTGTAGGAAATAGCATGTTACGTTTGTAGTAGGCAGCGGCTCTTACGTTTGTGGAAAATGTATTACATTTGTGGGTTTATTACATTAAATGCTGCAGATTTTAATACGTTTGTGGGTTTATTGACGATGTTAAATGACGATGTTTGTCTCTTAATACCCCACAAAGCCTCCTGTAGGCCTGATGCAGATAGACGAAGATGAAGCCAAGAAGTTATAATAGGGAATGTTCTACCTGCTCTAATAGCCTATGCACACAGCGCAGGTCTTATTAAGCTATAATATCTTTAACGTAAACATTACTGAGTAGGCGTAGTGAGGGAAAATTAGCTTTATTTGTGATTAAAATATAAGGATGAGGACCGGTTAAAAAAAGACTATTTGCGCAGTGATGCCGGTATCTGACCACTTATTTCAGTAATGAGGAATCTAACACGTCGATATTTACTTACTGATCATTATTTTTGTCATTTTCCTGAAAATATATGTTTCTGCTTTCTTCTTGTCTCGGGGAGTGATGTCACGTATGCCACAAGTCAGTTTTCAGCACGAGCACAACTCACATGTAATACCACGCAGCGACACAACCACAAACAACAATGGAGGGAGAAAAGAGATGCTGTTTTCTAGTTGGAAATACAGTCATTATTTTGAGTTCCTGTCAGCTAAAGATGAGAATATTAAGGTTTGTTGTTCACTCTATGCTGGCAACAGAGTACTATCAAGCTTTGAAGAAGCTTAAAGGAGTAATCAGTAATCAGATTACTTTTTCAAGATAACTGAGGCAACACTGTGCGGGGCTAAAGCCCCGGATGTTTTGCACTCCTGGCGATGCCCCTGGTTCCTCTGCAGCTTTCTCTCCAACGTCCGAAGGCTTAACTTAATGTCATGTAATTCTTCCAATAAGGTTAAAATCCTCACGATTTGTAAACCCACGTCTGAAGTAGTCTTCAGCAATGACATCCATTTGCGTTTTAGACTAGATTTTGGGTAGCTACGGTTTCTTTTCCTGATTAGTAGGCTATCTCATAATTTTGAATTAGCTATCTCATAATTTTGACTTAGTATCTCATAATTTTGACTTAGTATCTCATAATTATGACTTAGTATCTCATAATTTTGACTTAGCTATCTCATAATTTTTTTTAAGTGGCGGAAATGGGCTTCCATAGTTTCCCGTGTTCCCTTGTTTTGTTGGTGCTTTCAAATGTCAAAATTAGGACTTTAAAAGTAAACTATTTCTGCCCCTGCTGAAAATGCAGCCGCTCACTCTGCCATCTTGACACTCCCCCCCCATTTCACTGAAGGTCGTATCCCTGGTAAGTCCGGCAAGTTTGTGTACTTTATTTTAATTTTGTGTTGTTTATTTTAGGTAATCGTGGTGATTTTCTGTATTTCATGTGAAACTAAGTTAGTTCTGTGTGTCGTTTTAGTTACAAATCAGTTGCTAATGCCAATGCAGGCATTGACAAAAACAGCAACAACACAACAGAGGAGTTGCTCCCGTGCTAACTAACCGACCAAAACACTTTAAAACACCAAGCTCACACAATAACAATGACTTTGGTTGTTTGAAGGGTTAGTTCGTCACACATCAACGTGGGCAAACTAATCGATTGAGGCAGCAGTAGACCAGCAGCTCCCGCGTCCTGCGAGGTAAAATTGCTGTTTTTGTCAATGGAGTCTGGTGGCCGACGCGACAGAAAGGCTGTTTCTGGTTAAACAGAAATTGTGTTTATCTATGTCTCCCTCTTTTTCTTTATATGTACTTTGGCTTTATCCCTTCTTTATTTCTCTTTAAGTTACATCTGACAATGGCATCGGAGTCATTCAAACAATTTGATGAATGGCTGGAGGCAGGGAAAACCTTGGCAGATGAGTTGGCAGCATAAAAATTTAAATTTTTCATTAATTATTTCTCTATCATGGCGTTTACCTAAATCTATAAGAAAACACTTCAGCACACACCTGAAATGGATGTGTATGCCCCAGTAAAGGCATAAATATATAACCTTAGTTTTTACTTTTAGCCTTCAAAGAAAAGAAATAAGAAGGGGACTGAAGGCTCCAATGTTTCCTGGAGGAAGAGGGACCAGGATGGGAACCTTGTCCCGCAGCACGTAAGGAAGAATCGATCTGGTCAGTAAAATACAATACAGCTACACTGTTATTTACAATTTTTAATACTGGTGGACAGCAGCAATGTTTCCAACATCATTATATTTTCTGTTTGCAGTTAAACCAGCCGGCACTACGGAGCTCCCAGAAGTTGAGGAGTCACAGACAAATGAAATTCCTCAAGAGGTCCCAAGTCTTAGTAAGCGCAGACTTACTGGTCGCCGCCTGGAGAGGCTCTAAAAAAGATCTGGCCTCACCGTCCACCATGAAGCCTACAAAGACCATGCTAGGTCTTATAAAGAAGCTCTCTCCAAGGCTAAAACAAATTACTACACCACCCTCATTGGAGACCAGAAAAATAACCCCAGAATGTTATTCTCCACCATTAACCGGCTCCTTAGCCCTCACGATGTCCCCCAGCTTTCTGGTGCCCCTGACCTCTGTTTCAAGTTCATGGACTTCTTCCAGGAAAAGGTGGCTACCATTCACCAGCAACTCCTGGCATCTGTCACCACCCTACCACATGCACCTCTGACACAGATAGCTGATCCTCCCACTGTTCACCTGCCCCAGTGCTCTCTTTCCTCCTTCTCTCCTGTGGACTCAATTTCTGTTGCTAAGATGGTCTCCCAGGCAAAAGCCTCCACCTGCTCTCTGGACCCCATGCCAACAACTCTGGTGAAGTCTTCCCTCCCTGCCCTATGCCCCCTCATGATGAAAATTATCAACTCATCCCTAGAATCTGGCATTGTACCGTCCACCTTGAAAACAGCTTCAGTGACCCCCATCCTCAAGAAGCCAGGTCTGGACCCAGATGACTTACATAATTACCGGCCAATCTCCAACCTTCCTTTCCTAAGCAAAATCCTGGAAAGAGCAGTTGCCGCCCAACTCCAGCAGCACATGTCCAACCATGAGCTCTATGAACCCCTTCAGTCTGGCTTCAGGGCACGCCATAGCACAGAAACTGCCCTCATCAAGATCACCAATGACCTCCTCATCGCTGCAGATTCTGGCCACATCAGTATTCTGATCCTCCTGGACCTCTCTGCAGCCTTCGACACAATCTCCCACACCATCCTCCTCACCCGCCTATCTGACTACCTTGGTCTCACCGGTACAGCACTCTCCTGGTTCCAGTCCTATTTAACAAACAGGAAACAGTTTGTCACCATCGGAGACTCCAGTTCCACCCCAGCTCCAGTCAACCAGGGCGTGCCTCAAGGCTCTGTGCTTGGACCCCTCCTCTTCACTAACTACATGCTCCCCCTTGGTCAGATAATTCGCAAACATGGTCTCAACTTCCATTCTTATGCTGATGATACTCAATTATATCTCTGCACCAAACCATCCACCCAGCTACCCCCACAGTCACTCGTCAACTGCCTGCATGATATAAAACTCTGGATGACATCAAATCTACTCAAGTTAAACACCAATAAAACAGAGCTCATGGTTGTGGCCTCCAAGGCACTGCTCCAGAAGGTTGGAGATCTTCTCCTGGATGTGGATTTCTGCTCTATCTCCCCATCCACAGAAGTCCGCAACCTGGGTGTCATCCTTGATTCCACTTTATCTTTCCAATCACACATAAAATCCATTACAAAATCAGCTTTTTACCATCTTAAAAACATCTCCAGACTCCGGCCCTGCCTCTCCCAACCAGTGGCTGAGACCCTCATCCATGCCTTCATCACCTCCCACCTGGACTACTGCAATGGAGTCCTGTCCGGGCTCCCTTCCAAAACCCTGGACATTCTGCTGCCAGGGTTCTCACCCGCACCAAGCCCTGGCAACACATCACCCCCACTCTCATCCGCCTTCACTGGCTCCCAGTTAAATCACGCATCACCTACAAAATTCCCCCTCCTGACCTATAAATCTCTCCATTCCCTCGCCCCCCAATATCTATCTGACCTCCTCCACCCCTACACTCAGTCCCGGACGCTGCGCTCATCAGGCACACACCAGCTCTCTATCCCTCACACCAAATTACAAACCCTCTGTGACAGAGCCTTCTGTGTGACAGCCCCCACTCTCTGGAACACTCTCCCAGCTGAAATTCGCAAACAGACTTCTTTGGAGACTTTCAAAAGAGACTTAAAAACCCATCTTTTTAATAAGGCCTATCAGCTCTAGATCCAGCCAAATCAATCAACTTTTCTATTTTTATCTTTTATCTTTATGTATTTTTTTGTTTTCTCCATGTATTCGCTGTTTTGTTTGTTCTTTTTGTTAAGTGTCCTTGGGTACCCTGAAAGGCGCTATAAAAATTAAATTTATTATTATCATTATTATGTAGTAGCCATGTTCATGATGCATATGCAGAGAAATGTCATTTCCTACATGCCTACATCTACAACTTTTAGTTTGTATTAAAATACTTAGTTTAACTGTCTTTTACATTATTTTTTTGTTTTATTATTTTAGATCAACATCTTCAGAGACTAAGAGACCTGCTGAGTTCTGTCACTGTCCCTGCATCAGCGGAAGTGGAGGAGACTCCCATCATGTCTGCATGGACCAGAAGACAGTTGATTTGTGGAAAAAAATTCAGGGCTGCAATGCCAGAGCTGTTAAACTCCAAGTTGGCCGCAGAGACTGTAACCCAGCACTGCTGTCAACAGTGCAAAACAGTTGATGCTGTAGTCCAGTGCCTAGACTGTGTTCCCTCAGGAACTCAGTTTCTCTGTTCATCGTGTGACTCAATCATCCACAGAAAAAATGTCTTCCATGACAGAGAAGCCATGATTGATGGCTTTTTAAAACCTATTCCGCCCACATCCCTAGTTGTGATGGATGAAAGTGGCCAATAACAACTTGGTGAACAAGGTGTTCAAAGAATTTAGATGTCCCCTCAGCATGTTTTCATAATGTGTACTACATGTACAGAGGCAAAATGTAAGCTATGTCTGAAGTTTGTGTTACTGTTTAGAGTGTTTTTAATTTGACTATATGTCCCACATGTCCAAACATTACTGATATTAATTTCTGAAATGTTCTTTCCTGCAGTGTGTCTTCTTCCGATACCCCCACCAAGACAAATCTGCTCCTGCGGTCCAAACCAAGACTTCCCAGGAAAGCAGACTGTCTTGGTGACTATCAACAGTATGTTATCACTTCCTTCTACTTTTATATCCCACCAGAAGGTGATGTGAGGTCAAGCATGATAATGGCTTATTATTATTCTTTTGTCCTGTGTTGTACAGATACTGATCAAATAGTAAATATAATTTTGTTTTCAGGTCCATACCACCTGTGCCTGCCTGCTGTGTGCTGTCCACTTTGTTCTTGCAAATGGACCCCAGGGATTAGTGACTTGCTTGGATACAGATACTGGCCAGCAACCACCAGCTGTCAAATGCTGTTCAAGTTTGATGTGTTCACATCATTTGAGCAGAACATCGATCCCTTTGCACAGGACGAGTAAGAACTCTCATTTCATTCTAAAAATATTTGAATTCCAAACTTTAAATTAATACCATCCTTCTTTACAGACAGGTAGTATTTGTGGTGATACCTTCCACAGAGTCTTTCGAGAGTTTGCCTTCTGCAATTTTAAGAAAGAAGATCTGTGCCTGGTGGAGCCCTTTAAAGGGCCAGCATGCACACCAGACATGCTGGCTATATCTGCAGATGGTAACAGAAAGCATTACTGCTTCAAGAAGTCCAAAGGGTCAGTGGAATCATTTAAAATACAATGGTGACTTATTAACTAAACAATAAAACCGTTATGGATTTTTGATTATGCTGTAAAACAAATTCTTCTCATTTAACAGGACAGACGAACCATCTCTTTTTGATGGACTGTTCATCGCAAAAGATGCCAAAGTTTCTGCCTTTGTTGACCAAGTCAGATGTCAGATGATGAGTGTAAGGATTTATTCAACCCTTTAACCATTATTATTTTTACTTGTCCCATGGCTACATGAAACAAATTGTATCTACTTTCAGAGGACTGGTCATGATGTCTGTGGGCCGGCAACATTGAGAGAAGCATCACAGAAGTCCAGGGCCAAGGTGGATGAGGAGGGCCTGGAAATAGCTGTGTGCAGACATGGAATCTTGCTGCAAGGCTTAAATCACTACCGGGGTGAAATATATGCCTACCCCATGTTCCTGCAGAAGGAGCTGGCTCAAGCTGCCAATTCAACATTCTTTTGTATGGACATTACTTGAAGGTAGTCATTACCATGGTGAAATCATAACTGAAGTTTCACTGATGTTTTTACTTGTCTTAATCCGTATTTTTAGGCCACGTAGAGGCACAACAATCTGACTACCGATCACACATTTCAGCTATTATGGCCTTAGCAAGTTGATATGGCTAAAGTGTTATCTATTTACTACTTGCACATCCAGCAGATATAAGGCAACATTAGCATTCATTTGGCTACATGTTGCTCTTTGATTGGTTACTGTGATTGCACTGGTGACTTCCTAGGTCCGAGTTTGTCTCCTTACCATGATGCTATCATGCACCCCAAATATTAAGTGGTTTTCCCATTACAGGTATTGGCCGTATTTAATGAAGATGGCAGAGAAGTTGCCTGAGCTCCAACCACTTACAGTGATGAAGCCAATTCTCTCTGTAATGCATGCCAAGGCTCACACTGGCAAATGCGAGGTACAGTGTGCAAGTTAAATGTGTATGTGTCATAGGATGTTTTTGAGGAACATATCCCTACAGCCTCTTGCACAGGAAACATTGCTTTTTTATCACTTCAGGTACAGGTTTCAGAAACGGTTGTCCACATTTGTGAAATTATTTAGCATGTTATATGCAACCGTGTTATGTACCTGTAAAGTTTCTTGTAACTGTACAGCAGGGTCGTCTGCAGGATAGACTTCCAAAACCCATGAAATGGCTCTATAATTTAGATATCTATAATATATTAATACTCATTGAACAGAGGTTAGCTTCAACCAACAGCAGTTGTGATATCTTTGCAGCCTAATTCTACCCCAGAACATTTTAGACTTGAATTTGCTCATGATGCTGAATTTAATTGACAATGCACAGTCTAAGAAATAAGATTCTGATGCTAAATGACTTTATCTTATTGTTATGTTTTGGAGCAGGTGAGGTGGGGTGGCAGAAGCCAGGATGGTGCAGGAAACACTGTTGGCAAGGAGGTGGAACAGGTCAATAGCTTTCTCTCAAGGGCAGGTCTGACTACAAAATACATGACCAAGTCAGGTTGGTATAAAAAAAAAAGAAAAAGATAGGCTTTGATACAGTACCAGATTGTAAAATTGGTTTAAATAATTTGCATCTTTTGTTTTTACAGGCAGAGCAGATATGCTAACTGTGCTTGCCATGGGATGGAACCAGAGGAAGGTGGAGAGTCTCCACAAGGCACTGGCAAAGAGATTTGTCAAAGTAAGAAGTCTATCCTGTCAGGCAGGTTTAGAGGGGAAGACTATGGAAAGGGGATGGACCCAAATGCAGTTACACACGGGAGGCGAGATCAAGGAAAAACAAGAGCGAGCTTTATTCTTAAAGCTGATGAAAAAAAAACAAAAAAAGACAAAGCGGGACGAAAAGCAAAGTAGCAAACAAGACAAAGTACAAACCAATAAAAGTTCAACTCAAAAGGCAAAATGCAAAGTCCAAAAACACATACCATGGGGAACAAGGAACAGACAGGAGCAGACGCATGAACGGGAGCATGGACGTAGACAGAGGCTGACAAATACACAAACACTGATGACCAGACGAGGAACAGGTGAGGAGAAAAAAGGGAGGAGGCCAGGTGTGGTAATGAGCAGGGGAGGAGCACAGAGGAGAGACATGGAGGGAACAAAACTGCAGACAGAGGGAGACAGAGGAAAAAACCTAAGACACTTAAAGGACCAGAGACACAAGAGGGGCATGGAAATTCAGCAAGGGAAATACACAAGGAAACTTAAAGGACACATGAGACATGAAAGAAAACAAAACATGAGACACAACAAGACATGATACAAAGACATGGAACCCTGAAAACAGAACATGAATCTACAGTCATGACATATACTGTATGTGAACATTTACATTGGTCATTCTATGGTCACTTCTTGTAGTTTTGAATATCGGCATTATACACATGTTGGTTGATGAAAAAGTATTCAGAAAACATTATTCATTAACAGATGCTTTTTTTGTTTTGTTTGTTTTTTTTAACATTCAAAATAGACGACACAGAGATCAGAAATGGAATCCGCCAGTCTTGAGAGTCTCAAGCAGGAGCTCAACATCTCTCTGGAGGACACAGAGCAGGGGGTGTGGGATGTCAAGCAATGGGCTGCCTCTGGTGTGTAATATGGTTGCTGGTGTATACATTTGGTTACATGTTTACAGTGATACTTATTTTTTTAATTTTTTAAATGGTCAGCTTTGCCTGTTTTCTGTTTTTCAAGAGAAACCTCAAACTCATAGTAGCCAGGAAGAGCTCCAGAGAGAAATTGATGAGATCATTTATTCCCTCCGAAGAAAGAAGCACGATCTCTATAGACAAAATGGTATTTGATATTGCATATATATATAGATATTGCATTTTTTTTCTAATCATTTTTTAACCTTACAGACAGCAACCAAACAAGGGGACGCAAACGGAGGAGACTGAGTGAGCTCAAGAAGAGACTCAGAGAGAAGGTACTCCATTACAACACCATTGCTGCCTGTGAGGAGAAAGTTGAGCTAGAAGCAGCATGCAGTCTCTCTGAGGATGTAATTCTGCCTTGGGAAGCGCAAGGAGATGGTAAGCAAAGATCTAAAACATTTTCTATATACACAAAAGAACCATTTCTCTCAAATATTGTTCACAAATCTGTCTAAATCTGTTAGTGAGCACTTCGTCTTTGCCAAGATAATCCATCCCAATTCATGGGTGTGGCATATAAAGATGCTGATTAGACAGCATGATTATTGCACAGGTGTGCCTCAGGCTGGCCACAATAAAAGGCCACTCTGAAATGTGCATTTTTGCTCTACTGGGGGGGTCTGAAAACCAGTCGGTATCTGGTGTGACCACCATTTGCTTCACATCTCCTTCACATAGAGTTGATCAGGTTGTTGACTGTGGCCTGTGGAATGTTGGTCCACTGTTGGTTGCTGTGCGAAGTTGATGGATATTGGCAGGAACTCGAACACACTGTCGGATATACGCCGATCCAGAGCATCCCAAACATGCTCACACCCCGTTTACACCAAGGGAAGACCGATATTTCCCTGCGCTTTGGCCTCTTATTTACACAAAAAACCCTTTTTTATCACAGAAAACGATTATTTCTAAAGTCCGGCCAAATTGGATATTTCTGATAACGCCGGTTATGTGTTGTGTCAGCTGGGAGAAACAGAGTTTTAGGTTCTCAAACGTCACATTATGCGCCAGAAAATGCTTAAAGGTGGCTGGTCTCAGCCGATCGTGGAGGTAAACATGCTGTATGTGGAGGTCCTGGTCTGGTGTGGTTACACTTGGTCTGCGGTTGTAAGTCCCCCTCTACAGAGGCCGCCATGTTACACTCCAGTAGCCTAGAACAGACAAACCAAACACTGGCTCTAGATGGGGCCGGTCATGTTTTTGCATCGGCCACCGTAGTTAGACTACCACTTGGGAAAGGAGATGTGAGGAGAGTTGGTTGCAATCTACAATGTCACTGCTACATGCCGCTAAATCTTTCACACTAGTCCTTCTTAGTAAATCTGCCTACTAATTTGTCATCTCATGACATACAATATGTAATACAATGAAGAACACTGTGCTAGATCTATGGTGGAAAATGTTGTGGTGAGCCTCCGCTTGAAGAGGCAACTCTTTGTGTTGCGGCTTTCCAATCCCTTAAAGTCGCTTGAGAGGTAGAGAATAGATCCTGTATATTTGTATGACGCGCTGCTGCTGATACAAAGAAGCACGCTGAGTCCAGGTACGTTTTCAAGGTATTTAATAAACAAAAAGAGCTACAGCGGCCTTCCAATTACACTCGCACATTAGATGGAAAACGTGTACACTGTTTGCATATGTGTATTCAGACGATCAGACTTGAACAAAAGGCGGTCAACAAAAATTACGGCTACCTAACCCACCTCTCTCCTCTCCCGGTGCAGGTGAATCAGCCCTTACTGTAACCTACTACCGGTGACCAAACCCCACATATCACCGTGGCAACCAGACCAAGCAAAGCAATGTGTGGCTCCTACACCAGACCCTAATTTTGAAGTTCATCTAAATAATTACTCACATACCAAGTAGGAGACATAAGTGTATGAAAAGACTTTCAACAATAAATCTCAACAATTAATGTCCATCAATAATCCACACTCAACTCTTCTTTCTTCTTGAATCATATCAATATGACTCAAAGGTCCACAGTGTCACTGGTCAAAGTCAAACAGTCAAAATCCAGCAAGGTGAGGCTGGTAACAGTCCAGAAAAAAAAGTCAAAGAAGTCACAACTGAAGCCAGTATGTCCTCAAATTTCTTCAGCCTCCTGCAGCAGGCAAACCTTCATGATAGGCCATTCCAGGCAGCTGCTCCGGGTTTTCATCCGCACCTGACGAACGAATCCTCTTCGGTCCGGGAAGGTTTGTACCACTCGTCCCACAGGCCAAGAGTTTCGAGGTGCCGTGCTGTCCATTATGATGACAAGGTCTCAGAGCGCAAGATTCCTCTTCACTCCTGTCCATTTCTGACGCTCCTGTAGTTGAGGTAAGTATTCCTTAACCCATCTCCTCCAAAACAAGTCAGACATATATTGAACCTGTTTCCACCTATGTGCATAAATGTCTGGTGGTTCAAACACTCCTGATGGCAATATTGGTGAGGTTTTCAGCAATAGCAGGTGGTTTGGCGTCAACGCTTCCAGGTCATTTGGATCCATGGAGGCTTTGGTGATTGGTCTGCTGTTTATTATAGCTTCAATCTCACAAAGCACTGTGTGAAGACCTTGTGTGAGCCAGCAGGTGGATTAAAGCTCCATTGGATCCCCTTTTGAAGCATGACATTGTGAATCTGCACCTGATTCCACTGATTGATGGCCTTTCTCAACTCTCGTTCTGCTCCTACGAAGTTCGTTCCATTGTCAGAGCGTAGCTTCCGAACTTGTCCTCTTCTGGCAGTGAAACGCCTGAGTGCGTAAATAAAAGAGTTGGTGTCCAACAATGATGCAACTTCGATGTGAACTGCTCTAACTGCGAGGCAAGTAAATAGAACACCATACCTCTTTACCATGCTCCTTCTACTCTTAAACTCAAAAGGTCCGAAGCAGTCAACTCCCACACGGGTGAAAGGTGGGTCATCTGGAACAATTCTTTCATGAGGCAAATCTGCCATCTGCTGGTGAACTGGCAGAGCATTTAGACCGCGACAGGTGATACACCTGACTAGCACTCTCCTGATGGCTGAACCCACACCACCTATCCAGTTTTCCTCTCTCTCAACTTAGACAGCTATGGTTACGACCACCATGTCCCACTTTCTGATGTACATGTCTAAGTAAGAGCTCTGAGATGTGGAGATCTTTCACCAGGATTATAGGATGTTTCTCTTCCGCAGGCATAGACAATCAACTGAGCCAACCACCAACTCTCAGGATTCTGTCTTGCAGCTGTGGACAGAGCTTATGGAGGTGACTGGACTTCTTAACAGGCTGCCCTTTCCCCAGACTGAATAGCTCTTCAGGAAATCTCTTTCCCTGGCAGAACTTGATGACAGCTAGCTCAGCCTGGTCCAGGTCTTTCTCTGTTAGACTCCTGTGCACCGCTGTCCTCTTAAAATCCTTCATCCGCCTCTCCACGGAGGATGCCTGTTGTTCCTTACTGATGTCAGGCTGTGCAAAGGTCAGATGTAACTGTCTTCTTTTCTTTACACAGGACATGAGCCAGCTTTTAATCCTCAAGAGCCATGCCACTGATTTCTTTAGACTTGTCCAGGAGGAAAAGTACTCAATCAGAATAGTTACAGGTTCTTCCCTGATCATCCTGAACATTCACTGCAACTCTTTTGATCTCAAGGTCATCAAGCGAAAGGTGATTGAGGTTTTCCTGCAGAACAGGAAACCTTGAGGATTTGTGAAACCCAGTTTGCTACAAAGACTTTGAACTGTGAAGTCTCGTTCCTGAGGTATTTTGTCCAGCTTCAACAATTCCTTTTTGAATGTCCCTTTGAAATGTATTGCTGTAATTCATGACGCTTGAAAACCATTCCTTTTGTTTAATGAGTTCATCCACAGGGAGTAGAGGCAACAGTTCATTATGTGCGGCTGTGGCATTTTCACATAATGTGTTTAAATTCTCCAAACATTGTTTCACCTGAGACACATTTTCCCTTTGTTTCATGAGCTCTTTCATTCTTGGTATCAAGCTTTTAATTTTATCGACAGCATGTGTCTGCCTTTTGCAGTTTTTCAATTTTATTCACCAGAGCCTTTTCAGTGAGTTTCCTCTCCCTTTTCCCAGACTCCATGTCAGAGCACGAGGCAGCGTCATTTGTTTGACTCATTTTAACCTCTTTTTATTGAGTTTCAGTGAAACGTGGCATTTAAATCTATCCTCAAAGCAAAGTGGATCAGAGTTTGACACTGATCCACATATCAGAGCAATTCATCTCAACACAGCAGCATCAGCATTCCTTAATGAATCATCATAAAGCTTTGCATACAAGCGACAAAGTGCAGACATCATTCAGAGCACAGAGCAAACATAAAGCACAGACAATGCATATCCGACCAGCATTCCTTCATTCAAATGTTCCAAACGGACCACTTCGACAATGCAATCCGGATTCCTTCTTCACACACATACATGCGCAGGTAAGCTTACCTGTCCTCCATGACAGATGTATGGCGTTGCGCCTTGTCTTACTTTTGCTCGGCACCATTGCACTTACTGGACGTCTCGCTGATTCCTTTGCACTGCGAGAGATCGCTTTCATTGATGCCTTTTTTGTTGACAAATGCCTTGAAAACGTACCTGGACTCACCGTGCTTCTCTGTATCAGCAGCAGCGCGTCATACAAATATACAGGACCTATTCTCTACCTCTCAAGCGACTTTAAGGGATTGGAAAGCCGCAACACTTTGACCAGGTCATGCTCGTCAGGCGTCTGGAAGAGGAGAAACTGATCATTGTGAAGGAGATGACCCAGCATTGTCAGTCCAAAAAAAGGAGTTGGACAAACTGGACAACCTCCTTCATAAGACGAAAGAGGACATCAAGAACCATAGTTTGTTCCACAAATATTTTATAAAATGTAAAGCCTCAGATTCGGGCATTCAAACTGCATTACATGCTACCAACTTCAAAAGTTATTAAAAGCTGCCAAATTTTCAATCTCAGTTTTCCTTCACTTTTTAATTTAGCTTCTTCCAGAGAGCTGACCGAAGAGGGATACAAGGGACTGCACTGCTGTCTTCTGCGAAAGCAGCACATTCTCCAGCAGAAACTGAGCACTGTCACCACCACCTACACACTTGACACAGACCCCTCTATGTTCACGTTTGAGGAAGACCTCGAGGACTATGAAGATGAAAGTGAACAGGACAACAGCAGTCCAGATCTGAGGATGAATTGTAGAGATTGTATACTTGCATGTCTGCCCTGTTGTTGTGTTTTAGGTTCAGTTAATGTTAAGTGAATGTTTAGGCTTCACTGTGCAGAAGGATGTACATGCAGAGTTTGACACTAGAAGGCCGTACTTCTTGATTAAATGTTAATAATACTCTAGTGCACATATGCTGAGGCTGGGTTCCAATACCCATACTGATGGATGTGCCAATATGATAACCCTGTCTTCATCCTGTTTATATGGCCATGTAAAGTTTTATTACCTTACTTTTGTTTAATTGTATTGTGTATGTCGTGGTCTTTTGTGCACATACACTGAGGCCAGGTTCCAATACCCATACCATTAAAGCCTGGTTTATGCTTCTGCGTCGCGGCGACGGCGTAGCTACGTCGTCGACCCTA
>CAEMYA010001298.1:84943-113316 GCA_903131615.1 Diplodus sargus
GCTAGCATTGCAGTTTGGCTCAAACCTTATATTCTATTTTTAATGCTTCATTCTCACCAAACTATTAGGAAGCTTTATTCTCTTCAGATGAGAGTTCAAGTAGATTAAAGCAACCAATTCAGTTTGACCTTAGTTTTTTAACCAATTCTACATTATTTTCAACCCAGGAACTCTGTTTAAATTTATTTGAATATTTCCAATCATCGACACATGAAGATTTATTACATTTCTGTCTGATTCAGAGTCTTTGACTCATTCTCACTGTAACATCTCTTCAAACTCTATATATTTTAATGCTTAATTCTCCCCCAACTATTACAAAGCTTCATTCTCTTCAGATGAGACTTCAGATGAATTAAAGCTACCAATTCAGTCCAGCTTTAGATTTTGAAAAAATTCTACATTATTTCACAGTTTTTTAGATATTGTGGACATTATTCAAAGTTTTCACAGCCAGCAGTCCGCATTTAGCTTCAGCTGCTCGCGAGGAGCATTCACAACCGCAAGTTCTTCAGAACTTGCCTTTTCTAGTTTACATTTGTCGCTTTGCAAAACGTGTGACATTTTTATGTATTGATATGGTTATAGTTTTGAGACTGAGACACTGGGCTCAGATGAAGACTTCACGCCAGCAGCTGCTTCTACGAGCACGGGTAGACGAGAGAGCCATGGACGAAGTGGATAAGGCCGAGGCCGGGACCGTGGACGCCGGGGCAGAGGGCGTCGCGTGGGGCAAACACCCGATGACCTCCGTACAGATGACACTGCTCGAGTCGGACATGTGAGATTGCAGAGGATTGCATTTGAACGTGTAAGTAATCACAGTAGTAAGAGTCTGTTTCTAAACACAAACAATTATCATTGTATCTCAGGTAATAGTTTTTTCACTAATATATACTTTATCTTGTAATTACTAGGAGCAAATTCAACGCTTGGATGTACATCAGGCACGCCACATATCGAGCAAACTTTGACACGGGACCCCAGCCTCATCTGTGATGTCCTCAGCCACTCAGCCCCTGCTGCTCCTCCAACAGCACCTCCTGTCCAACTCCAGCCCAGAGTTGCAGGGAAATGCTCACGGTTGTGGAGAAGAAATGCTGCAACCAACAGCCTGAGATGGGCATTTGCATTTTTGAGTGTTGTGCAATACTGTACATAGATTTCTCTGTTTTTATATTGTTCAAAATGTACAAATCAAAATATTTGTGATTTCATTATTTATCTAATAAAGTTTCTTTCTAAAGGGGATTGGTTTCTAATTGCATAAATGTGAAAACATAGCACTTTACGTTATTTTATTGAAATACCCTTCAGAATAGTTTAAAAAGCTAACCTTCAGTATAAGAAATTGAATCACTGTCTGGGTCTAGGCATGCGTGCCTCAAAAGCAAGCAGAAACAAGTGATAACTCTATAAATATTGTCAAGCTTTATTTTTCAAAGTAATATAACAATGTAGGTTGTATGAAGAGTAACAAAGCACAGTCACAACTTCTATTTTTGCCGGAAGATTCTTTATTCTTCAAAGTACAACTTAACCCAAATCTAACCCAATCTCTGACCTGTGGAAAGAAAAAAGAACTGGATGTAATATATACACACATTTAGGAAGAGTCAGAAGAGAGAACAGTCTATAGTTACATGGGTTTTATTTCAACAAAGTTATTACATTGGAAATTTGAAACAGTCAAAATGATGCCTTGGTTGTTCTAGTGTGAAATGTTGAGTTTGGCCTTGCCAGATGAGGCCTGACTTGTTTTTAAATACTTATGATTGTGCTTTTTATAGTTTTCAGTAACCATCAGGGAGGCAGTATCTAGTTGTGACACCTTGAACACAACTGGCCACAGTCTGAATAATAACAGCTAACTAGCATCCTGATTATAATCGTGTTTTTGGAGGATCCTGGTTATGTTTTGCACATGTAAACATGTTATCCCAGTTTTGAGAAACCAGGACATATGTTGCATGTAAAAATGTTATCCTGGTTTCTGAACATTCTTTGTTGGTGCAGAACATAGTGGCTGAAATGGTGAGAAATTATGATAAACTTAATAACATTTATTATGCTTATAACATACTCTATGGAAGCATCAGGACTTCTCTTGGCTGGTCTGTGGACATGGTGGTTGTAGTCCAGACCAGCCAGTAAGATTCAGGCCTTATTGACTGGAGGGCTGAAACTGAAACGCGTGCTGGCATACATCAGGATGTAGTTGACCTACAAATTCAGTGGGAAATATCAGATTATAATAATTATTATAATTTCTTTCTGAACTGAAATCTAAGTGTACATGTACAAATAAAAACACTGAATAATCTTTGAAAAGCGACACAAAAGGGAAGTTAAACTGCATAATCATACCTGAAATGCAAGTGCTAATGAACCTCCTTCAGCCAGCGTTCACTGAGAATGAAAGTGTATATGAAGGAACACAGCCAGCGACAGGTATGTTATTTCAAAATATTTCATTTGACAAATATCCAGTCTCCTAAAATACAGAAAATTTAGGTCATGCACTTTATAAAGCAGTGACATAACAGACAGAACTCATGAACATTATTGTCAAAAAATTCACTATAGGAATTAATCTGACAAATCAAAATCAGTTATAAAAAACAACAACACTGTATTAAAATATCTTCATATAAACAATTCTAAATGGAACACACAGCAACAAACAATACATGCGTACACGCATTTTCCGGATGGTGTTAAATTTGTACATTTTCTTTTGGCTCCCAGGAGTTTTTCCACTTCGCCCCACTGTAAGACAGAAAGTTTACATAATCACATTGTTTGTAACTGTTTGGAGTACTATGCTGCAACTGCACTAATTACAATGAGACATGTAATCATCAGGTATTGATACCTCAAAATATGGCATAAAACTTATACAACTGCCTTCAAGATTTAACAGCAGATTGAAATCATTTTCTGAATCACAGTATGTTAAGAAGATCGTTTTAATTCTATACACTGACAGTAATATTGATTTGGCGTTATTCCCATTGCTCAAGTCAATGACATTATAGAGCAGCTCCCAACACCTACAGCTTATAAAAGGTTTAAACCAACCACAACAGTAGTTAAAAACCTCATTCAATAGTTAATAGTTAAACACACCATATTTCAAATAATATCTATTTAGGTTTTTAACTAAAAATAAAATAAAATACCATACCCTTCACCCTAAAATGCTACAATTATTGTAAGATGATACAATTTTGAATCATTTAACATTTAGTGATAATGCACAGGGGTATACTTACTTTTGTTGTATACTGTATTTTTATCTTAAATCCAATGCACTACACTGCACAAACATTATTTGACCACTATGTGTCTTGCTTGACAAGTTGTAGACATGTTTATATTTGTGTTTGTCCTGTTGCCCCAGGCCCAATCATCTACAGTAAAGTAAAGTTCAGGTAACATACTCACCATCCAGAGCAAGGATGCCACTGCACCAACAACTCGGGATGGCCCTTAGCGAAGACAGAAAGACATAAGGTAAAATAAATCAAATGTTCTTTCGACAAATGGCAATATTACACATACTGAACTGTAAATACAACAGTAAGTCCAGGTGTATTCACACAATAAAGTGAAATAATAAGTCAGCAGGACTAACTCTCACATATAAGCATTATAAAATTGTCATGCTATCCATACAATTTTGAAAATGTAGAAAATTTCAATCTTTGGTTTTTAATTTACATGATGTGATGACAAGAAAATGTGAAATTACTGAAAACACAATTTGTGAAGTACAAATGTACATAATGAATGGCTGAACATTGTGACATGAAGTATTACACAAATTCCTAAATCTTAAATTAACAATGATGTAGAATCTAAATATTCAGCATATCTTGTAATGTTTTCAAAGACATATTGAAATCAGACCATAATTGTTAAGTGTTGTCACTTCATTATTGTTTTTTGCAGTCTGGCTTTCGACTAACTTAAACTCTATTTTTAAACAAAGAATAATGGCTATCAAGACTTCTTTCTGTTGGACAATTATATGGTTCCAAGGGGTATTTTTTATCATTGTTTCATTAATGTCTAATGCTTTTTTAAACAAAGCTCCCTGATTCTTTCCCTCAGTATTTTTCTGTTGGGGAAACTGGTTGACCCTTGATGAATGGGACATTCTGAAATGAATTAAAAGATGGTAATAATTTGTAGGTTTAACAGACATCTTGTAAACATTGCAATGAGGGTCATGGTTCAAGAAACTATCCCAACTGAAACTCAGACTTTTGATAATCAAAATTAATGCTAACTGTAAACGGTTTACGGTTGCTATGGCGCCGTATACTAGGTGGCAGCCTGTTGCAGCAGCTCCCGTGGGCTTCCAAGTTTTTCGTAGTTTTTTTGTATTTCTGTTTTGATTTTCGACGTGATTTTTGGCAACTCCTCTCCAGAGACAGTGAGAAGATGGACACTTTCCTTTTTAAAACTTTTGTGGCACTTTGTATGATGTTTATTATGCTAACCCTAGCAACGGAGGGTCAGGAGCGCATCATTGAGCGCATTGTTTACACACGCGACCAGCTGATTGCGCTGTGTAAACCTGCACTGCTGTGTGAACCAGCACTGCTGCCCGGAACCAGGCCTGAGGTCCTGAAGGAGCTGCGGAAGAGACGCCGGGGGTGCAGAGCCGGAGCGAAACGGAGGGTGAAGAAGAGGAGACACAGACCGGCTGTACCGGCGATCGTCATGGGGAATGTGAGGTCTCTGGGGAACAAGACCGACGAGCTCGCTGCGCTGATAAAGTCTCAGAGGGAATATCGTGAGTGCAGTGTGTTGTCTTTCACGGAGACATGGCTCCACTCACACATCTCGGACCACAGCGTGGCGGTACCCGGTTTCAGCACTGTTCGGTCGGACAGGGACGTGACAAGCAGCGAAAAGAAGAAAGGAGGAGGAATTGTACTGTATGTGAGTGAGAGATGGTGTAATCCCGGACATGTTCACGTGAAGGAACGTCTCTGTACCCCGGACATTGAACTGCTGACTGTGGGGATGCGGCCTTATTATTTGCCCCGTGAATTCACGTCCGCCATCATCATCAGTGAGTACGTTCCTCCTACAGCTGATGCAGCGGTGGTCTGTGACGTCATCCACTCCGCTGTTGCCCAGATACAGACGCAGCATCCTAACGCATTTATTGTCATCACTGGGGATTTTCATCATGTCTCACTGGACAAAACCCTCCCAACATTTCACCAGTATGTTGACTGCCCCACCAGAGACTGTAACACACTGTGTAGCATACCCTCCGACAGATTGTGGACCCGACTGATTATTTTCTCAAAACTGTCTTTATTTTCACAAACAGCTCCATAAACCAGCTTCCATGAAAACCAACTTGTAGAAAACCAACTTGTAGAAAACCAACGTGAGAACTTATGCCTCCTCGGGGGGTAGCTAATACAATCTTTGGTGTTTTATTCTTGAGTTACCGTTGCTTTATCGCCTTATTTTCCTTAGTTTGCCTTAAAACCTTTTACTTTTACCGTCAGCTCACTCATACTGTTCCTTTGTTTATACCGGAAGACACAATACCGGAAGACACAATACCGCCAGGAAGTAGCAAGGTATGTTAGCGATCTCTTCAAAATAAAAGCTCATTACAAATATAACCTTCAAAACGGACAATATACATATAAAACCAGATGAATTACATTTTAATATAATGTACTCAGATCATGAAATATATTAATGTAACAAAATCATGTCACAATGCATTTAAAGTAATTTAAAGTAATTTAACTATTTCTTTTTAAAGATTTTAACTTATTTAACCATTTTAGCAATACAAGGCCGCACTCTTGTGGACAAAATGAGTACCAGCAATACATAAAATCAAAAGGTGGTTTGCTACACTCCCACCAAAATTATTTGTGTTCCACATTAAATACTGTGAGTGTGAACTAAGAATAATTTTCTCAATAAGAGTGTCATTGTCTTTGTGTAGCCACAGCTTAAGAAGCTTCAAAAAGCAGAACTAACTTCTGCACTGGGCGTTCCAATATTGAAGGTTTGGCAAGAAGCTCAGCCTTCTTGCTCAGATTCTTATCTCCTACTGAGATTTTCACTCTTCTTACAAGTCCATCCTTGCCCCTGATAGTCTCTATGACTCTTGCGAGTCTCCATTCACCTCTGGGTAACAGTTCATCTTTGTCCATCACTATATCACCTACCATTAGATTTCTTTTTGGCGTGTGCCACCGCTGCCTTGTGGTGATATTGTGGAGATATTCTCGTTTCCATCTACTCCAAAACTGTTCTAATAAAAACTGTACGCGACGCCATCTCTTTGCTCCATACAGGTCCTCTCTAGGGAACGTGCCTGGTGGAGGGAGTGCTGTACTGGACTTCATGTTGAGGAGATGATTGGGGGTGAGAGGTTCAAGGCTGTCAGGGCAGTTCAAGTTATCAACAGTGAGGGGTCGGCTGTTGACTATGGCCATGGCTTCGTACAGTACAGTCCTTAGTGACGCATCGTTGAGTCTGCCTTGAGAAAGAGACAGGGTAGAGCTCAGAACACTTTTGACAGTCTTTATCTGGCGTTCCCACACGCCCCCTGCGTGACTGGAGTGAGGTGCATTCATGATGAAATCACACTGTTTCTGTGACAGGAATGTGCTCAGTCTCTGTATGTCAAGTTCTTGTAAAGCTGTCTTGAATTCATTCTTGGCACCAACAAAATTGGTGCCCTGATCACACTGAATTTGACGAATCCAATATCCACTGGCTCTGATTTCATTTATTGTGAATCCTTTTCCTTGATGTTTTGTCTTTTCATGGTTGTGAGCTATTATTAACTTTGTCACATGGTGCTCTTTAGGAATGACAATTGGATGCTTGTAGGAGTCAGTGAGTGACGAGTGGCGGAGCCGTCCTCCCACCTTGAGGAGACCGTCTGTGTCGAGGAAAGCATCAAGGTGGTGTAATTTGTTGCTACGCTGTAGTTGATTACCTTTGCTCAATGATTTGATTTCCTCTTCATATGCTTGTCTTTGCAGATCCAGGATTATGACACGCTCAGCACTTTCTCTTTCGCTCACTGTTGAAATAGCATGTGATGTGATCCTTTTGACTCGTCGAAGCAGACGGGCTATAGCTCTGGTAGCTCGGGACCATGATGAGAACTTGGACAGGCGGTCAACAAGACTCATTATTTCTGTGGTTTTTGTTTGCAGGGCTTGTGCTTTTTTGACTTCTGGATCCCCTGTGGACAGGTCTGGCACTGCATCATTTTCCGTGGGTAACTCCTTCTCCCAGAGAAACATGGGGCCGGTGAACCAGTCAGAGGTAAGTAGTTAATTTACAGTTTTACCTCGGGATGCTCCATCTGCTGGATTCTCATCCGTAGGGACGTAGCGCCATTGCTGTGGGTTTGTACAGTGGCGGATCTTCTGGACCCGGTTGGCTACAAAAGTGTGAAAGCGCCGCGCATCGTTATTTATGTAGCCTAACACCACCTTTGAATCAGTCCAAAAGTATTCTTTTCCGTCAACAATTCTCAATTCTTCTCGGAGCATGTTACTGATGGAGACTGAAACCACTGCTGCGGTTAATTCAAGTCGTGGTATCGTGGTCACTTTTGTTGGAGAAACACGGGCCTTTCCTATCACCAGTGAGCAGTGAATCTCTCCTTTCTTGTTCTTGACTCTCAGATAAGAGCATTGCCCGTATCCGCTTGTGCTCGCATCTGAGAAGTGGTGTAATTCAGTTTCCACAACTTCTCCAAAGTCAGCAGGTAGGTAACAGCGAGTGATGTTTATTTTCTGTAGGTTGGTGAAATCACGTTGCCAACTCTCCCACCGTGGTTTTAACCTCTCTGGCAGGGGTTCATCCCAACCAGTGCTATGGTTACACATCTCTTGGAGGATTCTCTTTCCGTTGAGGACATATGGTGCGAGAAAGCCGAGAGGGTCATATATGGAAGCGACAGTAGATAATATGCCTCTCCGTGTGGCTGGTTGGTCTTTTAAGGTGTTGTTGAATCTGAAGCTGTCCTCTTTTATGCTCCATTGAATTCCTAAAGCTCGCTCCAATGTGTCATTGAATGTTAAGTCCTTTGTGTTTATCTCTGTTGCACACACTGATGGGGGCAGGCTCTGCAATACAGCATGGCTATTTGACACAAATTTGTGGAGACGGAGACCACCTTTGCTGCATATCTCCCTTGCCTCCTGTGCCAACTGAATGGCTCTTTTCACATTGTCTGCACTTGTCACTCCGTCGTCTACATAAAAGTCTTTTGCAACAAATTGGGCTCCTACTGGGTGTGAGTGGCTGTGTTCTTTGGCTAAATATTTAAGTCCATAGTTCGCACACCCGGGGGATGACACCGCACCGAAGAGGTGTACTTTCATGCGGTACTCCTGAGGTTGTGTTGTTGCGGTCTTCCTCTTGGACATGAAATTGGTGAAACATTTTCTCTATGTCACATAGAAGGGCAATGGGATGCTGTCTGAACCTTATTAGAATACCTGTTAGGTTATTGATCATGTCTGGCCCTGGGAGCAGGTGTTCATTTAAGCTTGTGCTACAGTATTTTGCCGAGCAGTCAAACACAATGCGTAGTTTGTCAGGCTTCTGAGGGTGATATATGCCATGATGTGGAATATACCACCGCTCACCTTCAGTTCCATCTGTGGGCACCTCTTCCACGTCACCTCTTTCTATGATTTCCTTCATGTATGTTGTGTAGTCTCTTTTGTATTTTTCATCCCTGCTGAACTTCCATTGAAGATGACTGAGCCTGATTTCAGCGAGCCTTTTGTTGTCAGGTAGGGAGGGCCGTTTTTTAAATGGAAGAGGCATCTCGTAATGTCCCTGGGCATTTTTCTTTATACCATCCTTGAGTATGCTCAGGAACATGAGGTCCTCTTGTGAGACAGTTTTGTCATCTCCTTTTGTGTCCTTAAAGTCTGACTCCAGTACGCTTATCACATCCATCGGCGTTACTGGAGGAAGTTCCTTTACCGTGACTCTGTGACACAGGCTTGACTGTCTTTCATTAAAGCCAGGTGTAGAGCAGCCCACAATGCTCCACCCCAAGTCTGTGAGGACGGCGTAGGGCTCATTGTCTGCTCCATCAATCATTTGTCTGGGTTTTTATAGCTCTCGGACAGTTATACCCAATGAGGAGTCCGACATCACAGCTGAGGAGAGGTGGTATCTGATCTGTGATTGCTGTTAGGTGAGGCCATTGTTTCGCTGTTTGATGGGTAGGTATGTTATCACGGTTCATGGGGATACAGTCTTTTGTGTATGAAGGAGGGAGATCAATGTAAGTGCCTGAATTGTAGCCTCTGACACGAAGTCCTTCTACTCTTTCACTTTTCATTGTCATGCTCTCTCCTAGCATAGTAGTGAGTTTCAGTTGTACAGGGAAAGTGTTTGGTTGTAATTCATCACTTACTTCTCTCTCAATGAAGGTGCTGTCGCTCTGGGTGTCCAACAGTGCGTAGACGAGCTGTTCTTTGGTTGGCTGGGAGGCAGAGGAGATCCACACAGGGACGATCATGGAGGTGCTGTATGACTGACCCTCTTTAGTGACACAGAGTGGGCTAGCAGTCACAATTTCATTTGTACAGTTTGAAGCTGTGTTCACATTTGCTGTAATTTTCCTTCTTTCCATGCTTACAGGTCTGTCTTTCTCCTCATGCCCTTTGTAATTCTCATCATGTAGACAGGTGGGATGCCTTCCTTTACACAGCTCACAAGTGTGACGGTGACGACATTCCTTGGCACTGTGACCTGGTTTGACACATCCATAGCACAGTTTATTGTCTTTTATGAACGTTCGTCGTTCCTCGATGGATTTTTCTTTGAATTTTGAGCACTTGGACAGTTGATGCTTGTCGTCTTTGCACCACATGCAGGGAGGCCTTTCTTTTCCATAGTTTGACCTTATGTTTTCAGTGTTTGCATTTGTTTGAGTGCTGAAGACACTCACCTTGTTTCCCTTTGTTTGATTTGTGTTTCTTTTGACGAGGGATGAGGTGGATGAGTGTAGAGCATGCAGGGAAGTGATTGGGTTACATGCTATCTCTGCTTCCACTGACACAAATTTGGCGAAGTCTTCAAAAGTGGGGAAGTCTCTTCCTTCCATGAGAGCTATTGAGACTTGACGATTCCAGCGTGCTGCTAGCCAATCTGGGACTTTCTGTGTTAGCTTTTGATTCTCTTCACAATCATTCAGGATTTCTAAACCTCTCACGTGAGGCATGGCTCTGAGACAGGGATTTAGGAAATCAGAGAAGGCCCTTAACCCTTCAGCGTCTTTGATTTGCACTTTCGGCCATTTTGACAGTTTGTCCCTGAAGGCCCTTTGAATGACAAATGGCTGCCCGTAGCGTTGGTTGAGCTTATCCCATGCATCTCTGTATGCTTCGTCATCGTCTCGATAAAAGGTGCCTTCAATACATTTGTGAGCAGGGCCACTGACATATTTCTTTAGATAATAAAGTTTGTCGGCTGATGAGATGCCTTTTCTATCTATCAGTGACATGAATGAAGCTCTCCATTCAATGTAGTGGATAGGGTCTCCTCCAAATGCTGTGGGCATTGGCATGGGGAGTCTGTTAATGGTTATGCTGTCTTGTATGGCTTGGGCTAAAGAGGAGATGTCCGTGGGGGGATTTGGTGGGACTATGGAAGGGTTTTGGTGATGCACAGAGGGGATGGCAGGGTTCTGCCTGTTGTATCTACGGTCTTGTTGCTGTGTAGGCAGATTGTTCATTTGCTGTAAGGGCTGATTGTCAGATTCCTGTCTGATTTCTCTGTCGTAGCTTTCCAGTCTGACACGTGCTACTTCTCTGTCCCTTTCTGCTTGCAAACGCTCTAATTCAGACTCCATCATCCTTATTTTTTCCTTCTGCTTTCTTTCTTCCTCCATTAATTTACATTGAGCCTCTTTTGCAGCGAGCTCTGCGACTGCTTCAGCCCTCTTTGCAGCCATGACTGATGCTTCTGAGAAGTGACTATTAGCTGACTGAGAAACAGTCCCATAAATGGAGTGGGCGTAGTTATGAGCATGGAGCTCACGGAGTTTGCGCTTTTCACGCTCTGCATCAAAGACATCGTCTATTCTGGATAAGCGTTCATTGATTATTTTCATGTCTTTAGTGACTGCCTCACAGGCATCTATTTTGCGTCTTAAATCAGCGGATGGGGTGGTACCCTGTCTTATTTCGTAGTAAATTTTCATGATGTCATCCTTTCCGTTTTCAACAGTGTCTGCCATTTTAGCTAGTTCCATATCTGTTGTGTCTTGCTTTAAGTTTTCTTTAGTTGATCTGATTTGAATTTTCCATTGTTCATAAAGATTAAGCAGTCTTCTTTCCTTTTTACTTTGTTCCTCCTTTTGATAGGCAAGGAACTTCTCTGTGGGTACACTTTTGCGTTCTGAATGACGTGGTATTGTTATTTCCTCAGTGTCATTCATTTCATGTTGAAGCTCAACTAGTTCCTTATTTTTGGTTTCAGTTAGCTTATTTAATTCCTGCCATGACAAGCCTTCTTCATCCTTTTGATTTAGCAATCCTCTATTTTCTTCAATTTCTGCTTGTAGTTTGTTTATCTGTTCCTTTAAGGCATCCATTTTTACTGTATTTGTGGTCTTTTCCGTCCCTTGAGCCATCACTTTACCATACGATGCTGTAGCGTAGCTCCGTGCTGTGTTGTTTGACCGTGGAGTTCACAGACAGAGTGGCGATGCATGCGGTAAAGTTGTCACTGGTCCCTTGCTGGGTGAAATTCTCACTGTAGCATACCCTCCGACAGATTGAGGACCCGACTGATGATTTTCTCAAAACTGTCTTTATTTTCACAAACAGCTCCATAAACCAGCTTCCATGAAAACCAACTTGTAGAAAACCAACTTGTAGAAAACCAACTTGTAGAAAACCAACGTGAGAACTTAAGAAACACAAAAAGTACAATTACATTTATGTTTCCACTCTGCACTGTACAATACACCGTAGCTTCATCGCAGGTGAGCGAGAATTAGCTTAGCTTTAGCATAGTAACGTAAATTGTAAATATGACCGTAACACACACACTGACCTTATGCCTCCTCGGGGGGTAGCTAATACAATCTTTGGTGTTTTATTCTTGAGTTACCGTTGCTTTATCGCCTTATTTTCCTTAGTTTGCCTTAAAACCTTTTACTTTTACCGTCAGCTCACTCATACTGTTCCTTTGTTTATACCGGAAGACACAATACCGGAAGACACAATACCGCCAGGAAGTAGCAAGGTATGTTAGCGATCTCTTCTAAATAAAAGCTCATTACAAATATAACCTTCAAAACGGACAATATACATATAAAACCAGATGAATTGCATTTTAATATAATGTACTCAGATCATGAAATATATTAATGTAACAAAATCATGTCACAATGCATTTAAAGTAATTTAAAGTAATTTAACTATTTCTTTTTAAAGATTTTAACTTATTTAACCATTTTAGCAATACAAGGCCGCCCTCTTGTGGACAAAATGAGTACCAGCAATACATAAAATCAAAAGGTGGTTTGCTACACACTGGATCTTTTATATGCAAATGCTAAGGATGCATACAGTCCCACAGCCCTCCCCCCCGCTTGGAAGATCTGACCACAACCTGGTCCTGCTGACCCCTAAGTATGTCCCTCTTGTTCAGCGGCAGCCTGTCCGGAGTGTGAGGAGGTGGACTCAGGAGGCTGCTGACGCACTACAGGACTGCTTTGAGTCGACTGACTGGGATGCACTCGTTGAGCCACATGGGGAGGATCTCGACAGCATGACCGACTGCATCACAGAATACATCAGGTTCTGTGAACACACCACCATGCCCACCCGGACTGTACGCTGCTTTCCTAATAATAAGCTGTGGATCACCAATGACCGAAAGCCCTTCTTAACCAGAAGAAGAAGGCGTTCAGGTCTGGAGACAGGGAAGAACTGAGGAGAGTGCAGCATGAACTCAGGGATATGCTGGGGGCCTGTAAAGACACCTACAGGAGGAAGCTGGAGGCCAAACTTCAGCAGAACAATGTGAGGGATGTGTGGACTGGTATGAAGCAGATCACTGGGTGTAAGGCGAGAGGCAGACAGTCATCAGGCAGCCTGGAGAGGGCAAATGAGCTGAACAGATTCTTCAATAGGTTCAGCTCACAGCCTTCTGTCGTCTCCCTGACACCTCCAGACCCCCACACACCCTCACTGCCCCAAATGCTTCCTCCCCTCCCCCCTCACTCCCCTGATGTGAGCTCTCCTGTGCAACACCTCTCCTCCGCCTCTTCCACCTTCACCTCCTCCTCCTCCTCCTCTTCCACCTTCACCTCCTCCTCCACCTCCTCTTCCACCTTCACCTCCTCCTCCACCTCCTCGTCCTCCACTGAAGACATCAGCAGCCTCCCCCGCATGACTGTGACTGCAGGCCAGGTTAGGAGACAGCTGGAGAGACTCCACCAGCAGAAGGAAATTTCTCTAGTGCTTTTAACACCATTCAGCCACTGCTACTAGGGGAGAAGCTGCGGGTGATGGGTGTAGAAGACACAATGATCTCCTGGATTACTGACTACCTGACAGGCAGGCCACAGTTTGTCTGTATGGGCAGTGTTCTGTCTGATGCAGTGGTCAGTGATGCAGGAGCTCCACAGGGGACTGTGCTGTCTCCTTTCCTGTTCACCTTATACACCACTGACTTTCAGTACAACACCGGGTCGTGTCACCTGCAGAAGTTTTCTGACGACGGCTGTTGTTGGGTGTATAAAGTGTGGGACAGGAAGAGGAGTACAGGGCACTGGTGGACAACTTTGTGGAGTGGACTGGACAGAATCACCTGCGGCTGAACATCAGCAAGACTAGAGAGATGGTGATAGATTTCAGGAAGAAAAGGAAGACGGCTTTCCAACCACTGCACATTCTGGGAAGGGATGTGGAGGCGGTGGAGGATAACAAGTACCTAGGTGTTACCATCAATTACAGACTGGACTGGAGATCTAACACTGAAGCTGTCTACAAGAAGCCGATGAGCAGACTTTACTTCCTGAGGAAGCTAAGATCCTTCAACGTGTGCAGCAAGATGTTGGAGATCTTTTATCAGTCTGTGGTGGCCAGTGTACTTTTCTTTGCTGTAGTTTGTTGGGGAAGCAGCATCGGAGCCAGCGACACCCACAGACTCAACAAACTGATCAGGAAGGCTGGCTCCGTGATTGGCTGCAAACAGGACACTCTGGAGGCTGTGGTGGAGAGGAGGACACTGAAAAAACTGTTATCCATCATGGATAATCCTCTCCACCCTCTCCAACTCACACTGGTCAGACTGCGGAGCACCTTCTCTGGAAGGCTGCTTCAGCTTTGCTGTCGTAGCAATAGACACAGGAAATCTTTCCTGCCACAAGCCATCACTTTATACAACAACTCTCTCACCTCTGCCTGACAGAGAACTCTGGTCTCTCTACTGTTTGTATATATTATTATTGTTTATAATATATTTTGCATATTTTGTTTTGTTGTATATATTGTTATTGTTTATTGTTTATAGCACACTGAGCATTGTATATATACACTATGTATATATTGCCTTCTATTTATGTTATGTACAAAGTGTTTTATTTGCGGACCCACTACTGCTGTAACAAAATAATTTCCCTGTCTGGGATCATTAAAGTAATTCTATCTATCTATCTATCTATCTATCTATCTATCTATCTATCTAAACAACTGAACAGGACCTTTTTCATTGATGTTACAGTAACATGATATGAAAGGATGACATTTTTGAGACGAGGGAATTCCCACAACACACCACAGCTGTGTGTGTTTTTGTCCTTTTTGGTGAAGGATTCATATTGCATTTTTCAAAATCTGTCTTTAAACAATACTCATGCCCATGTTGAAGTAGTAATTGGTTGCTGTGATTATTTATGCTAGCCACAAATAGATCAATAACCGAAGCAATTATATATATGTATATATATATATATATATATATATATATATATATATATGATGTTACAGTAGAAGATGACTAAAACTGTTTCACAGTACAAAATTAAAAAGTCTGGATTCATATGGTGATAAGACAATGACTGAAAAACCCAAACATATCACTCGTGTCCAATTTCCTCCTTTTTTGTCTTTTCCGTGAGGAAGACACTGAGTCTGAGGGACCCAGCTGGGTGGACACAGGAGCGAGGTTAGAAGTAACAGCAAGGGACAAGGACACGAGAGGGGTCAGGGAAGACACAGGCGCAGTCAGGGAGGTGGGGAAGGAATGAGAGGTAGAGGGCACAGGAGGAACGTGGGACAAGGACACGAGAGGGGTCAGGGAAGACACAGGCACGAGTTCAAGAGTGAATTCAATGTCAGACTCTGGGGTCAGCAGAGGTGAGGGCATTGAATCCAATGCTGGGTCAGCTGCAGTGTCAGAGGGGAAGACATCATGGTCTAATGGTGGAGCCTCACTGTTTTCTGCTGGAGTCATCCTGGTTGCTGGTTCAACTGCCATAGTCACTTTTGGGAATAAGAAATTGTGATGTGGACCTTGGCATAAGCAGTTGTAAACAATCACATATCAAAATCTATTGAAGCTGCACAAAGAAATACCTGATGATGTGGAATTAAATGACCAAAAATATATAGCGCTATATACAGTTACAGTTCATACAATAAGATCATATTATAATAGTATAATGCAGAGCTGAATAGAGTAACCATAATCTTCTCATTAAACTACATTGATTTTTTGATTAATGAAAAATAAGATTGTTTGAGTAGTCATAGTCCTAATTATTTTCCCAGCAAGACCTGACTCTTGGTAGGCTACATGCAGTTCTATTTTGAACATGCGAGTTGACAATCACAAACTGACTAAGGTTTGTGAATCTTTTCAGTGTGGAGTCTGAGAATATTCAGTGCAGCAATACACTACTAGTGGTACTACTTAGCTACAAGAAATACAAGCTATCAGTCAAAGTGAAAGATACCAACAAGGATCTGTTCAAGAAAAGTGTGATATTACATTATTATCCTAAACTGTTTCAGTGGCACTATTTACTTCCCACAGAAAACTATTTACATTAATGTCTGAAAATTATTCAGAGCGATGGAGACAAGTCATGTCCTTCATCTTGGGGTCTGTTCCTGAACAAATACTATTATTTGGTGTGTGAGATATGATAAGAGCACAAAACTACTTGCTGTTCAAGAACATGTCAGCACCATTGAAAGAGACATATTACCACTATGAAATAAATCAAGACTAAATGTTCAACATCAAACTGTGAGGACCAGGTATGCATTTTAACTTAAAGTGAAAGTGTATGTTGTTAATAAAGCTTAATCTCTTTTTTAATTAGCAGGTCATTATATATCAATCTTTATTTATATATCAATCTTTATTTCGGACTCAAATGGTCCATATATAAAAGAAACTACAGGGGACCAACAGGAAAAGAAAGGAAAAAGGATACATAAAAAATAAAAGGATACATAAAAAAAAAAAAAAATAAATAAAAAAAATTCAAATGACTCTTGGATGAAAGTATAGCATTTGTGTGTGTTACCGTTAAGAAGACTTTCATAAATCCTCTTTATTGTGACAAGGGCATCTTTTGCATCTTCTGTGTCCATTTGCCATGGACAGAAGCACTCAGCAGAGAAACCATTTGTAGTTCTCCTGGCAAGGAGAAGGATTGGATGTCGCTCTAAAAGTTCCCACTTGTGGAGCTGGAACAAAATTGACACAAAATCATCAGAAATTGGATACATAACAACAAGTTCAGAGTACTAAGACAAACAATGTGTTATGCTTTGATAGCTAGACAGATAAGCTATGCATTAAAAGTCAGAGTGAAGTAACTACAGTATATACAGTTTCTTAGTAACTGTGCTGATCCCTGAACTGTTTGTCGCCGCCTGCTGGTGGTTATTGGTATAGTTGATTTTCTTAAGTTTCATTTCAATTCTCACCATGTGCTCAGTTGATGAGCTAGCAGCCTACAGTGTGTGCAGCATTTTCTTTGTGTTACAGCCTTGAGAAAGATTTGTCCGTGAGTATAACTCAGATATTGTTTAAATTCATAGTTGTTGTTGTAAGTAATAAGTTAATGACCGCTTTTAAGCCGCAAATATTTGCTTTGTCATCATTTCATGCACATATATGTACCGTGTACGACATGAATTGATTTGTTATTTGTTGTGTTGTATCAGTTTTACAGAAACATTAAACCACAAAACAGAAGACGGATTGTGGGAGTTTTTGTTCGCTATCTGTCTAGCATTGTTCTGCTACACCAGTGTGAGGACAGAATAGTAAAAGGACATCCACACGGCGGGCTAAGACACTGAGATTCAACGCCAAGCAGCACACTGTTCTTCAAAGCAGCCCTGAGTGATCAGTTACGCCATGGAGCAACAACATGACACCAACCAGACGCAGGAAGGCTTCGAAATTAGGTCAGAGGTCTCAGGCTTTAAGTCATCATCCAGATCAAATAGGTCTTCGGCCAGTGCAGCGGCAACCAAAGCGAGGGCCAAAGCGGAGGCAGCCCTTGTACAGGTCTCATACGCCGAAAAGGAAGCTGCAGTGATGAGAGAGAAAGCATGACTTGAGGCAGAGCACCAAAAAATGTTAGCTGAAGCAGCACAACGCAAAGCGGACTTAGAGGCCAAACTGTACGTGTTGCAGAGAGAGAGCAGTGCTACTGCAGCCTCAGCTGAAGCAGCAGTCTACGAAGCGGCAGCAGAGTTCGAAGCTGAGCCTCTCGAGGATTTAGCCTAGGTTGCTCTTGAACGCACAAGTGAGTATGTTCAGGCCCATTCTTTGCCATCAGACACTCAACAACATGATCCAGTCGTACAGCAATCACTTGTTACACCTCACCACATTGAACTGAAAGGAGATCATGTCATTCCACCTGCTAAGACAGAGAAACGTCTCTCCAAGCTGAGCATTAAAGATGAAACTATCAATGACAAACAAAGGAGTTATTATTTGTTTCAGCCACCTCCCCCAATGTCTCATGCTGCCAGCTTTCACAACTATCCACGTGAAGCTCCAGTTATGACAGATTTGGCGAAATACCTGATTAGGAGAGAGATGGTGAGTTCTGGGCTGTTAAAGTTTGACGACCATCCAGAAAATTACTGGGCCTGGAAATCTTCCGTCCTAGATGTTATAAAAGGGCTTGATTTATCAGCCAGAGAAGAGCTTGACCTACTGATTAAGTGGCTTGGTCCACAGTCGGCTTCGCAAGCGATGCGGATCAGATCAGCTCATGTCCACAGTCCTTTAGAGGGTGTTCAGATGGTTTGACAGCGATTGGAGGAGACATATGGCTCTCCTGAGGTCATTGAACATGCCCTGCTACAGAAACTGGAGAATTTTCCAAGAATCTCCAACAAAGACAGCCAGCATCTAAGAGAAATTGGAGACTTACTGGTAGAGGTAGAGTCAGCAAAAGCAGGTGGCCACTTACCTGGTTTAGCTTATCTTGACACTGCTCGAGGAGTCAATCATAGAAAAGCTTCCATATGGACTGCAAGAACGCTGGGTTGTACAAGGCTCCAAATACAAAGAAGAACGACATGTTTCCTTTCCTCCGTTCAGTTATTTTGTAGACTTCATCTGCAACCAAGCAAAGATAAGGAATGACCCAAGTTTTGCCTTCTCTACGCCCAGTAGCTTCAGCCATTCAAAAACAGAAAGACCTGGGAAGTACAACAGTCAAAGATCTGTCCTAGTGAGGAAAACAGACTTGTCATCCCTTCCCTCGGCTTGCCAGGAAAGCACATCTGGAAAGACAACAGATGAACCAGATGATCGGTGTCCAATACACAACAAGCCACATCCTTTAGCAAAGTGTCGTGGATTTAGAGGCAAACACCTAGATAAAAGGAGGGCGTACATTAAGGAAAGGTCTATATGTTTTCGGTGCTGTGCATCAACAAGACAAATGGCTAAGGACTGTAAGATTGCAGTGAAGTGCAAGAAATGCAGCAGCGACAGACACATTTCTGCACTGCATCCAGGTCCAGCTCCTTGGTCGGAGGAGGCTCAAGTAACGGACCAACAGCATGGCGGGGAGCAAGAAAATGATTCTTCCTTTGAAGTCACATCTAAGTGCACAGAGATCTGTGGCAACGCTCCTGGTCCCAGATCCTGTTCCAAGATCTGTCTAGTACATGTATACCCTGCTAACCATCCAGACAAGGCTCAGAAAATGTATGTGGTCTTAGATGACCAAAGTAATCGGTCACTAGCCAAGTCTGATTTCTTTAACCACTTTGGTATCAAGGGAGCTCCATCTTGCTACACTCTGAAGACCTGCTCAGGTGTAATGGAGACAGCAGGAAGAAAGGCTACCAATTTTGTTGTAGCATCACTTGATGGGAAAACCCAGACGGCACTCCCCCCTCTTCTTGAGTGCAACATGATCCCGGACGATAGATCCGAATTTCCCACCCCTGACATTGCTCAGTTATTTCCTCATCTTGTACCAGTCGCCGACAAAATCCCACCAGCAGACTCCAGTGTTCCTATTCTTCTGTTGTTAGGACGGGACATTCTGAGTGTGCATAAAGTGCGAGAACAGCGCAATGGTCCATATAACACACCGTATGCTCAGCGTCTGGATTTAGGCTGGATGATTGTTGGCGAGGTGTGCCTAGGAGGAACCCACAGGCAAGCTAAGGTGAACGCCTACAGGACGAATGTGCTACAAAATGGACACACCTCATATCTCATGCCATGTACTGGATCAATTCATGTAAAGAAGAAATTCAGCACTCCTACACAGCAACTTCTTTTTAACCCCACTGAAGTGGCTGAAGTCCCCAACACAGATAACCTGGGAGACACAGTTTTCCAAAGGACTCCACATGATGATAAACCAGCACAGTCAGTTGAAGATACAATCTTCCTTTAAATCATGGGCAGAGAGGTCTACATTGATGAAGAGAACCACTGGGTGGCACCGTTGCCTTTCCGAACACCTCGGCGGTTTCTTCCAAACAGCAGAGGCCAAGCTCTGAAACGTCTCGCCAACCTGCGACACATACTTCAGAGGAAGGCAGAAATGAGAGAACAATTCATCAACTTCATGAAGCAAATGTTTGAAAAAGATCAAGCAGAAGCAGCCCCACCTCTGAAACCTGGCGAGGAGTCCTGGTATCTCCCCATTTTTGGAGTGTATCACCCCCAGAAACCGGGGAAGATTCGGGTTGTCTTCGACTCCAGTGCACAGTGTGAAGGGATTTCCCTGAACGATGCACTCCTGAGTGGACCAGATCTCAATAACATGCTGATAGGTGTTTTGCTGCGCTTTCGCAGGGAGTTAGTGGCTATCGCTGTCGATGTTGAGCAAATGTTTTACTGTTTCAGGGTCAGGGAGGACCACAGAAACTATCTCAGGTTCCTTTGGTTCCAAGATAATGACCTCACTAAGGATGTTGCAGAGTTCCGCATGAAGGTGCATGTGTTTGGTAACAGCCCTTCACCAGCCGTGGCTATTTATGGGCTGAGACAGGCAGCTGAACTGGGTGAAGAGGAACACGGCTCAGACGCGAAGCAGTTCATCTTTAGGAATTTTTATGTGGATGATGGATTAACTTCTGTCCCCAGCAAAGAGGAAGCCATCAACCTCTTGAAACATGCAAGAAGCATGATGGCAGAGTCAAATATCAGGCTTCACAAAATAGCCTCCAATCACCCACAGGTAATGAATGCATTCCCACCAGAGGAGAGAGCCAATGATCTCAAGGATTTAGACCTGAGTGCCGATCCTCTGCCGCTTCAGAGAAGCCTTGGCGTGAGTTGGAACTTACAGACTGACAGCTTCACATTTCAAGTGGCACCAAATGGCAAGCCCTTCACACGGAGAGGAATTCTTTCTGTTATCAACAGTTTGTACAACCCCCTTGGGTTTGCTGCCCCTGTCGTGATCTAAGGGAAATCATTATACAGGGAACTTACCTTGGAGCAGCAGGCGTGGGATGAACCATTACCAGCAGACAGGGAAGTACAGTGGAGGAAGTGGACTGACTCACTCAGCGAGCTTGAACATCTCCAAATACTCAGACCTATGTACCAGTGTCATTGTCCTTTACTCAAAAGAGAGAGATATGTATCTTTTCAGATGCATCTACCATGGCTATAGCGGCTGTCGCATACCTCAGGGTTATAGACACCGATGGTCAATGCCATGTCGGCTTTATCATGGGCAAAGCTAAGCTAACACCATCCTCTGCTCACACAGTTCCACGCTTGGAGCTATGTGCAGCTGTCTTAGCAGTAGAACTGGCTGAACTGATTACAGAGGAGAACGACTTGATCTGCACAGTGTAACCTTCTACACGGATAGTAGAATCGTCCTCAGATACATTCACAACAGCACTCGTCGATTCTATGTGTACGTGGCAAACAGAGTGAACAGGATTAGGAAGTCCTCAACACCAGACCAGTGGCGTCATGTTAGCACTGATCAGAATCCAGCAGATGAAGGAACGAGGAGCATTCAGGCAGCTCATCTACAGCAAAGCCTTTGGCTCTCTGGCCCTGAGTGGTTAAAGCAGGCGGATTTGGACGTGTACGAGCTGGATGAATCCTTTGAGCTTTCGGAGCCATCGTTGGATCCAGAGATTCGTCCTCAGGTCACATCTCTTGCCACAAAGGTTACGGACCAGATACTAGGGTCACACAGATTCGAACGTTTCTCAAGTTGGAAATCTCTTGTGAGAGTGATGAAAATGCTCGTCCACATTGCAAAGTCATTTTCTAAGACTTCTTACACAGGAAAGTGCACAGGCTGGCACTGCTGTAATGGTCTGCACCCTATGGACCTCTCACAAGCAAAGACAGTGATCATACAGTGTGTACAGCGTGAAGTCTATAAAGCTGAGCTTGAAAGTCTCGCAGAAGAGAAAGAGAAAGAGAAAGTCCTCTTAACAAGCTAGACCCCTTCATAGACCAGGATGGGTTGCTGAGAGTAGGAGGTCGCTTGCAATCAGCCGATCTCTCAGACGCAGAGAAGCATCCTTTGATAATCCCAGCCAGTCACCATGTTGCTGTTCTGCTAGTCAGGCATTACCATGACCAAGTGGCTCACCAAGGCCGTCAGTTCTCCGAAGGAGCCTTACGCACAGCAGGACTGTGGATTGTTGGAGCCAAGAGACTCATTTCCAGCGTGATCCATAAGTGTGTTACCTGTAGGAAGCTGAGAGGACGGCTGGAGGTACAAAAAATGGCTAACTTGCCTGCAGACAGAGTCACCGTAGATCCACCTTTCACACATGTTGCCCTGGATGTGTTTGGGCCATGGAATGTCACATCCCGCCGCACAAGAGGCCACAGTGCTGAAAGTAAAAGATGGACTGTGATGTTTACTTGCTTGAACACCAGAGCAGTGCATCTGGAAGTTGTGGAGACAATGTCAACTTCCAGCTTCATTAATGCCTTGCGTCGCTTCTTGTCAATCAGAGGACCAGTGAAACACCTCCGGTCAGATCGAGGCACAAATTTCACTGGAGCCTGCAAAGAACTGAAGATTAATATCAATGACCCAGAGATCAGAGAGTACTTTCAGGATCAAGGCTGTACATGGAAATTTAACACACCTCATTCGTCCCACATGGGTGGAGTGTGGGAACAGATGATTGGTGTGGTGCGACGCATCCTTGATGGTCTGTTGCTGAAATCCTCAACTACTCGCCTCACACATGAGGTATTGAGGTACAGTCTTATGGCTGAAGTCATGGCTATAATGAATGTCAGGCCATTGGTTCCTGTCTCAACCGACCCTCAAACTCTTGAAGTTCTCTCACCTGCGATGCTTCTGACCCAGAAGGCCAGTGTGGCGTCAGTACCACCTGGAGATTTTGAACTCAAAGACCTTTACAAGAGCCAATGGAGACAGGTACAAGGTCTTGCAGACTGCTTCTGGAAGAGATGGAGGCTAGAGTATCTTGCAACTTTGCAGACAAGAAAGAAATGGCAGGGTGAGAGGAGAAATGTTCAGGAAGGCGATGTCGTCCTACTCAAAGATGGTCAGGTCAAACGCAATGAGTGGCCCATTGGTCTTATAGTGAGAACCTTGCCAAGCGGTGACAACAGAGTAAGGAAAGTTGAGGTCAAGATCATGAAGCAAGGAGTTGCTAAAACATATCTCAGACCTGTTACTGAGGTGATTGTACTCTTATCTGATAGTGAACAGAAGAACTAGTTGATAGTGGTGTATTTGTTAATATACCAGGCGGGGAGTGTGCTGATCCCTGAACTGTTTGTCGCCGCCTGCTGGTGGTTATTGGTATAGTTGATTTTCTTAAGTTTCATTTTCTCACCATGTGCTCAGAAAAATAAATCATGCTTAGAACACTGCATACTGAGTTATCAGGGGATAAGAATTTAATTTTCTTATGTTGACGGGCTTTCAAAGGAAACTGCTACAGTAGTTAGATCTTTGAAAGGATGTACCTTCCCAGTATTTTGTTTGTGGTGCTAAACCAAAGTCACATAATTCTAATGTTAAATATCCAAAGGGGTACAACAAGTGCGATTGTACTGTAGCAGTTTTCCAATGTTGAATACCCAAAGGTAAAAGGTACATTACAGAAAAACTGTATTTGTGGTAATCTTCTAGAGGAAGGGGGCTCTAGAAGAGATCCAAGATCAAATGTAAAAATAAATGCTTGTTTAATGCTAACCCTGTTAACATAAGCATCGTTGAATGTCACATAACTTACCGGTTATATAATTACCATGCTAGCTAATTTAGCTAACGTTAACGTTAGGTCTTATAAGGTTATTCCAATCCTAGATAAACATAACGTAATTAGGTAAAAAAACAACACAAAACCCACAGACTGTAAATATTCTGTTGTTCTCAAATTGTTTTTTTTTTAATCACCATATACTGACTACTTACCTTTATTAGACTATCAGGCGTTAATCCGACAATGCACAGAGGCGAAAAGTATTTGTGGCGAAAAGTATTTGTGGCATATCTCCTGCCACCAGTAGAGGCGCTAATTTAGGAAACGCTCCTCTTTTTTTTAATATGTGTTTATTAATTTTCCATCATAGACAAACATACACAAGACAGGACCAAACAAGAACGAAAGACAAGCTGGGAGTAACAACAAACACACACAAAAAAATAAATAAATAAAAATAAAATAAAATAAAATAAAACAGAAAGATCAGTTCCAGGTAAATATGACAGGTACATTATACAGCACAGAGTGAAATCAATTCCAATGGGAGCCAAACAAAGAAAATTATTAGATTGTTTTGTATTTGTTTTTTTTCCTTCTTTTTTAAACAAATGCTCTGGTCATTATGGCAGAAAGATTTACATTAATATAGTCAAGAAATGGTTTCCATATTCTTTCAAAGGCATTTGTTTTGTAGTGCAGGAGACAGGTCAGAAAGTCCAGAGGTATTCCATTATTGTCCTTTGCCATCCCGCAACTGAGGGGGCTTTGTCTGAGATCCAGTGCTGAAGAATATTTTTCCTGGCACAAAATGTCATAACATTATAAAGCTTTTTCTGGTACAAATCAGTTACAGGAGGGAAGACCCAAAAGGAGGGAAACCAGGTCAAGCTCCAGCTCCTTTTTCAGAACCTTTTGAATTTCAAATAAGCCATCACTCCAATACTTTATCCTAACACAGGACCAGAAACAGTGAGTAAGATCACCAATTCCTGTCTTACATTTAAGACAAAGTGGAGAGACATCCTTTCTGTATTTGGAAAGACGGTTTGGGGCAACATGTGCTCTATGAAGTAACTTAAGTTGCATCGCTCTAGTCCGATTGCAAACTGTAATTTTCCTTGCATTATTCCAGATGTCGTCTCACATCTCCTCAGTTATAACAACACCCAGCTCCCTCTCCCAGCTCACCCCAGCGGCCGAGAACTGTGACCTGAGCGATCCCTCAGACTGACATAAAAGGTTCCAATGGAAGCATTCCCCTGAGAAAGAAGCACTTGTTTTTCTATCTGTGTGACATTAACATCGGTAAGCAGAGATGTGTCTTTTATAATAAAATCTCTGACCTGAAAATAACGAAAAAGATAATTTCTTGATATGCCATATTTTTCCATAACTTGTGTAAAAGTCAAGAGGGTAGAACCATCAAAAAAGGTCCCCCAAGGAAGAAATACCCTTGGCTGACCAGCAGTTGAAAGCCGTGTCCTAAGTCCCTGGGAGAAAATCAGGGTTATCAGTAATCGGGGTGAAAACTGATGTGAGCCCTGATCTGCCTTCCATATGCTGTTTGATCCTCCATGCTCTAATAGTATTAATTGTAACAGGATTGCTGCAAAGCTTATTAATACATTTCAGTTTGTTGATAAAAAGTAGATTTTTTAGAGGACAGTTGGATAGGGACTTCTCAATATCAAGCCAGATTGAGGAAGCATCGTTTTTAATCCAATCAGCTACATATCTTAGATGGGCACTCAATTGATATTTTTTAATATCTGAGAGATCCAGCCCACCCATAGCACTTGGTAACTGCAACACCGACATCCGGATCCGTGGTCTTCGCTTACACCAGATAAAGGAACTAACCAACCATTCAGTTTTTTCACTATTTCATGATTGAATAGGACGGGAATCATTTGTATTGGATAGAGCAAGCGTGGAAGGATATTCATTTTCAGAAGTGAGATTCGGCCCAGCCATGATATGGGAAGATAGTTCCATCTCTCCATATCTTGTTTGATCTTATCTAAAACTTTGGAAATAATTTTTAGATCTAGATTTAGCAGCGAGATCGGCCTGTACGAGGAGCAGTCCTCAGGGCATTTCCCTTTTTTAAGAATCAGAGAAATATTTGCTTCTCTTAATGATGGTGGGAGAGTGCCACATTTAAAGGAGTGGTTGAACATATTCATCGTGGGCTCTGATAAAAGACTTTGAAATTCTTTATAGAACACACTACCTAGACCAGGGGTCGGCAACCCGCAGCTCTGGAGCCGCACGCGGCTCTTTAGCGCCCCACTAGTGGCTCCCTGGAGCCTCTTCAAAAATGTATGAAAATGGATGGGGGGATATATTGATATATATCATTGGGAGATCGAGTTCGGAGAAGAAAGCTTCCATTAATGTTTTGGCATTTCTAGCTTGTTTCGACTGATATAATTTTGTATAAAAATTTCTAAAAGTGTCATTAATTAGTTTAGAATCAGAAGAGCAAGTCCCCGACCCATCTAAAATTGACTGGATAGTTTGAGAAGCCCTTCTTTTTTTTGTTAAATTGGATAAATATCTTCCTGGTTTATCCCCATGTTCAAATAACTTTTGTTTTGCATATCCGAATTTTCCCCCCGCCTTCTTTGTTAACAAGGAGTCTATTGTAGAGCGAATAGCAGTTATTTCCTTCAATTTAGCTGTTGTAGGTTTCTTGATGTACTCCCTCTCTGACATACTTAACCTTTTTTCTAATAAAGCTTGTTGTTCCATATTTTTACGTCTTTTGGTAGCAGTATAGGCGATGATTAAGCGCCTGTCGTAGGCCTTGGAGGTCTCCCAGAGTAGAGATGAATTATTAGCAGAGGGGGGAGTTAATGGAGAGGAAATACCGAAATTCTGTAGTGAAATATGATGTGAAATTGTGATCTTTTAGAATTGAAGTGTTCATTCTCCAACTTGTGGGTTTTTTGGAAAGTTTTTTAAATGTGATGTTCATATACACTGTCGCATGGTCTGATATTATAATGTTTCCAATTGAACAGGAGACAACAGATTCTACAGATTGTTTGGGGGCAAGAAAGTAATCAATTCTTGTGTAACAATTGTGAGGGTTGGAAAAAAAGGTGAATTCTTTATCTGCAGGGTGAAGTGCCCTTCAAATGTCTACACAGTCGAAACAAATCATTGGTCTCTGTGAGGACTTTGGCTGTTTCGATAGCGATAGGGCACCTAAAGAAAACCTATCCATCAAAGGATTTATAAGACAATTAAAGTCATCTCCTACGAAAGTGTTATCCACCGCAAGATCAGATAACTTGGCAAATGTCTCAATCAAAAAATTAAGGGGGTGGCATGGAGGACAGTAAACATTCAAGAGAGCAAAATCCTCCCCATGTGGGGAGGCTGAAATAAGTATAAACCGTCCATATTTATCTTTAATACATCTTGACACTTTAACTGGTAAATTTTTCCTAATGAGTATTGCCACCCCTCTGCTTTTGGTGGTGAAAGATGAGAAATGGACTTGATCAAAGCCGCACTGTTGCAGCTTTAAATGCTCCTCATCATTCAGGTGTGTTTCTTGCAGCATAGCAATGTCAATCTTTTCCTTTTTTTAACGAAAGCAATATTTTTTTCCTTTTGATGGGTGAGTGGCTCCCCCTAATATTCCAAGTGCACAGTCTCAATGTGTCACAGGTCATAGCATTTTTTACTGAGATGATTTAAGCTCCCAGATGTATTAAAATCTCTATGTTGATTCTGCACCTGATTGCAACCTAGCTGAGACACAAAAAATAGACAACAGATATTACACAAAACAGATGTGCCAACAGCACTGTTGGAGGAACCTTCCCCACGCGATAACCAGGGGATTTCTATAACCTTCTTCATAACTGGACACTAACTTGACCAACTTCTCTTACAGCTCCAAGCTCAGACAACACCACCAGAATGATAATTACATCCACCCTTAAACAAGGACGACCAGAGCAACAAAACAAAGGGGAAGAGAGAGAGAGAGAGGAAAAAAAAAGAAGAAGACAAATCAGGATACTCTCTGCTCTATTGATCTACACATCATGTCATCAACCACCCATAAACAGAGGATAGTAGGGCAAGGATTGACATTTGAAAATGTTCACTTTAGCTCTATGAGTTTTCGTTTTCATGTCCGCTTGTCCATGCGGGTCGCGGGATGTTGCCGCTTTTTTCCCCCTGAGGGGTTGCGGGGCTTACTGGGGCCAAATCCAGTTTCACACAATGGGCGTAGGCCAGGGTTCACCCTGAACGAGTCGCCAGCTCATTGCAGGACCCTTACTGATGGCAGTGGCTGCCTCACAAGGTGCCAACTGCACATCAGGAGCAACTTTGGGGTTCTTCACGTCATCAAACCCTTTTTGTTTGACGAAGTCTGACAGATCCTGGATCTGTCAGCAGCGCCGCTGCGTCTTACGGCGTCCAACACCCTCTGTTTGTCAGCGAAGTTGTGAAACCTGATTAAGACGGTCGCGGCTGCTGGTTCAGCCCCGGCTTTGGAGCTAGTGTGCAGTGAGCTCTTTCAACTTTCACCCAACCAGCTTTCGTCTCCAGTATGGGGTTCCATTTGTGCCAAAAATATGTCGACATGCGCACTGTCTATGTCTACTGAAT
>CAEMYA010001302.1:25756-42621 GCA_903131615.1 Diplodus sargus
ACACACACACACACACACACACACACACTGACTCTTCGTTGGACTCTGGACTGACCACTCGAGGATACATCCCTCAGGACTCTGTTTCCCATCATGCAGCAGCGGAGCCTCTCTGAGCTCCAGGGGGTCTCCACCCAGCGGGGGGCCTCGACCCGACGGACTACCCAGGATCGAGCCCCGCGGAGCCCCAAGCCCAGGAGGGGGCCCGGCCGCCCACGTCTCTGCCCGCCGAGGGGAGCTCCTCTCTGGGCCTGGCTCCTGCTGGGGGCCCTGGTGGTTCCTGGAGCCTGGAGCTTTCTGAGCGAGGAGCAGGAGGAGCTGCTGGTGGAGCTTCATAACCACTACAGAGGACAGGTGTCGCCCAGCGCCTCCGCCATGCTGCCTCTGGTAAGACACCCGCAGAGCTGAGAGTCAGGGGTCCACCGTGTGGTTCTGTCAGGTAGCCGGTACCTTAGTCAGTGTAACCAGAGTTTACTGTGTCGGATCCGTCCAGCAGAGAGGAGGCTGCTGCATCGTCTACTTTTTAAACATTAACATCATCCAGCAGATGAGGAGTAACTAAGAACACTGAAATAATGAGCTGCGTTTGTCCATTAAATGTCAGAATGTGAATCATCCTGAGATTTGACGGGTTCTTCTCAGACTTCAGCCACAGAATCTGTGCAGTTTGATAATTACTGGAATGTCTCGGTTCTGTTTCATCTCCAGTCAGATTCTCAGTGCTGCAGCGCAGTCGAAGTGAATCTGTTCTTCCAGCTGCGGTCACAATCTTTATTTAATCCGGCTGAAATCATTCTGATCAGATTCAAACTGAACTGTTCACACGGACGCTAAATAAACTCAGTGATGGATTTCAGAGCCCTGAAGTGTTTAATCTGACAGAAATATATTCGTTCATCCGTCCAATAATCCTTAAAATCTCTTCAGGCTGTCATCTCGTTCGTCACTCAGACGCGTAGAAAGAATGTTTATAGATCGCAGATTAAATGTTTACGTGGATTATCGAGGGTTTACACCTCCAATCTTCATCTGACTGACTGAAGAGGCATTTTCATCAGACTTGTGTGTTGATCTGCTGATTAGACTAATTTATGACGAGTTATTAGTCAAAATGTTGTTCTAGACTGAAAAGGAGAAAACTTTAGGGGAAAAGTTCTGCGTGTCATGTTTTTGGGCCTTAAATGGTAAAAAGATTCTGAGTGTGACGTTCATAAATGTGTGTTTTGAGGAGGTACTTCAGGTCTGTGGTGTCCAAGTTCATATCAACAATCCATCAATCAATCAAACGCTGGAAGACATTAAACAAAGACAGATTTAGAAACCAGCAAAATACATCCAGTGACAAAAATAACAGAAGAATAAAATAAGATACGAGCAGAAACAACAAGTAAATTAAGTTTATAATATAAACACTAAAACAATCACCAGCTTTAAATAGGCGACACATGTTCACTTTCTCAGCGCTCATCAGAGGCAGTTTGGTTTTGAGTTCTGGTCCACATGCACAGATCTGTGTGATGGATTACTTCTGATCCAGAAGCTCACAGAGAGTTCTTGGTTGTACCTGTAGTTGAGTTTGCAGCCCGAGCAGAAACTTATCCAGGAGACGTTAGTTCAGCGTCTTTGATGACTGAATGAAAGTTCAATTCCGTTCTTAGACGCTCACGTCGTCCTCACAGAGCTCCAGGTGAAGTTCTCACAATCTAATTCTAGATGTTTAAAGAACTTACTTAGTACTACCAGAACACAGTCCTCGTTGAAGCTGACGGTTCTGAACATCCTGGTGAAGCGCGTTTCCTGCAGGCTGCTCAGACTGACGTTTCTGCTGCATGGAGTCAAATTTGTCGGTCATAGAAACGTCTCTTCAGCTTCACCACTCATGTTGTATCGGCGTCTGTTGGACGTGGTTCTGCTCTTTGGGTCGGCCGCTGTGGAATTACATCATCTCCAATAAATGCCCACTCAGTCCTGATATCGTGACCCTGATCATGTTTTCTGGGGACGTTCTTCTCTCTTCTTTGGTCTCCACACTCAGTTTTAGGAAGATCATTTTTCGCAGGTTTCACGCTGACGGTGCTCCACTGAGCCTCCGTCAGTAAGAGAACGGTTGAATGATTCGGGGATATGGATCTGATAGAAACACGGTCAGAACCAACACAGAACATCTTGTTCACCGTCTACAGTGTGATTTTTATTCATTCACTGACGCAGCAGCTGAACCAAGTGGACTCCCGACGACTGAAGACCTGAAACTCGACTCAGACTGAAGACTGAACTGCACCTACGCAGTAAAACCACAGACGCCGTCAGTAGTCGTTGATTCAGTGACCGCTGCCTGGTGAATGTGTCGTTCCTGGAAGTGACTGACGAGGCTGTTAAGATGTCTGACGTCTCTCATCTGACATATACGTCATCGTGCTGACTCGTCGTTATGTTGACACCAGCAGCTGGTAAGTTACACATGCTGCTGTTTCACAACTTCGGACAGCAAACATTACGTGGACCATGATGACCAGAGCAGAAGTGGTGCAGGCTGGATTTGATTTCAGAATCCTAAGTTTACTCAAAGTAACGGCGTGTTTCAAGCGGTCGCCTGTAAAACTTCTGATCTGAGGGAGTAAAGAACGGCTCAACACAAAGAGTTTCTGCAGCTGCGATTAAAAGACAAATCTGTCCAACTTTAATGTGAACGTCAGAAGGTTTCGGTCAGACAGGAAGAGCAGAAGCTTCCAGCGAATCTGCTGACAGCGAGCTTCGTCCTGAGCAGCTCACAGACGCAGTCATTATACGTGGAAAGAGATGCTGACGAGTTTCGCTAATCTAATTTCGCAGCATTTGGAGCGCCATGAGTCGCTCATTGAGCCTCATTGTATGAGGACGATCTGATGACTCTGTGGGACGGACAGAGGATCATGTGTTCGTACATGTTGTGAGACCGCTGGCTCTGAGAGGAGGCAGAGAAGGTTTGAAACGGGTCTCTGATGAACAACGTGTGTTACAGGCGAGGAGACGTCTCGATCTTAAGATGCATTGAGAATCGTTGACAGCTGCATCGTAATCGAACCGCGAGGCCAAGTGAAGATTCACCGCTGTAGGATGTCGTCTTCCTCACGTTTCCTTTCGTTCTCTACATTTTACTGTCACATGAAGACAAAGAATAAATAACAATCATCTTCTGAAAACACAAAACTCACGGCAAGGTTGAAAAGATTCCCAGATAGAAAGATATGAACTCATCCGTCACTCTGTAAGCTCGACACTTTGGTTTATAACGGACAACAAACAGGAAGTAGGAACCTCGTGACTTTCATCAAAGAGCAGCTCAGCAGCTTTGTTGGAACTTTGAATCTGAGAACTCAACAAAGAGACGTCAAGATTTTTCCACAAAGATGTCATATATCTCTGCACTCTCTTCTCTTCTCTGTAACACGTTCCTGGAGACGCCTGACTGTTGTCCCGTGACAATTTAATCTAATTGTCTCCAGCTGTGAATTGTTTTCTTCTGCTGTGCGTCTTATTGTGGGCTCGCGCTGCATCAGCAGCACGCTGAGGAAACGCAAACGGCGTCTTTGAGTTTAACTGTGTGAACGATCCGAGTGTGTGTGAAGGCGGCAGGATGAGCTGCGGATCAGACGGTGGTGAAAGAAAAGAGGAAGTAAGAAGTCTGAAACAGCGAACATGTGGAGAGTGAGAGACGAGTGAAGGAGGAAGTGCAAAGGAACAAAACCTTTAACTAATAAATGTTCTAATAACTCGATTCCTTCGTTTATTAGCTGTTTTCTGTCTCCGTGTTTCTGAGCGCAACGACACTAACAGACGTGTAAACTCTGGTTCTGTTTGCTGGCGTCTGTCTTCGCCTTTTGTCTTGTTCTAATTATCTTTGTTTGTTTCTGGTTTTCTGGTCCCTTGTGTTTTTGCAGAAGCTTTTGGCAGATGAAAACATTTCAGCAATGTGTGTCGACAGAACGTGAAGGAAGCGAAACACAGAGACGAGTCCTGAAGTGCTCGTCGGGCTCGGCTGTACGCTAACATGCTAACGAGGAACAGGCGACGTTCTTATTGATTAGTTTAATGGCTCCACATCATCAGAATATACAATATTTGAAAAAAAGCTACATATTAACAAACAGAAACACAAAATGCTACATGCTACATGCTACGTTACTCTTAATTTTAAAGATTCAGAGAGAACTTTAGTTCAAAACAATAAAAAAAAATAAACTCACATCATCAGAGTGAAGAAACAACAGTGTTGATGTGCAGAGAGTTAGCATGCTAACCAGCTAGCCGTCGTCTGCAGTTTCAGCTGGTTAGTTTCTCAAGTATCCGTCTCTGACTGCACTCAGACCAATTTAATCTGCTCGTTAACTCATCGTCACTTCATTCAAACTGGACACAAACTGAACCAGAATCACCAGAACGGTGTTGGTTTGATTTGTCGGTCCAAATAAATCGTCGGTTCACAGAGTAACACGGCTAACTGAGCGACCTGCTGACTAGCTGCCGCATCCAAAGCCAGATTCTGGTGTTTTCCTGCAGATGACTCCTTTAAACTGGAGCCGACTGATATTAATTGTTGAGGTAATCGTGGAGAATCTTCTGCGTTATTGATTTTCATCATTTGTCGATCAGTGTCTGCACAAAATGTTTCTCTAATTCATTAAATAGCCGTCAGCTTCGCCAGCAGACTGACGGAACGACGCTGAACATCACCACCGATGACGTGATGTCGTCGGCAGGCAGAGATGTTTTCTGGCTGATGTCTCTTGGCTTCGTTAACGACTTATGTAAAAGTTTTCCACTCGTCACGAAGCCTCAGACACGAGAACAGTTTGTGACTTTCAGGTGAAGCGAGGGTCAGATTAAATCTCCGTGTTGGTTCTGTGTGTCGGGCCGTCGGGCAGGTTGAGGCCCGCCGGGTGTTTTGGTTTGGTCTGTGGACCGGAGCGAAGCTTCAGCTGCTGGAACTGCTGGTGGAGGTGTGATGATGAACTTTTATGGCAGCGGATTTCAGGAGAAGAGGTGAAACCATTTAAAGACTTCACAGCAGCGCCGGAGGGAAGTTCAGCTTCCATAACAGCTTTAAAAGTTGTTTTAATCTGAGTTGACATTCAAATGACAGTAAATTAGAGCTCCTCCCTGAATACCTGAGGCCCGACCGGCTGAAACAGGTCCAGAACTCCAGAACTGAACAGATGAGTTAAGAACCCGGAGAGAGCGATAACACAGACTTCTTAATCTGAACATCCAGTCTGCAAAACTACTCCCGTCCAAAATGACCTCATTCTTAAACAGCTCAAAGCGACTCCCAAAACATTCATCACTCGCCGTTTGTCAGACAGAGATTCAACACAATGTTTGGACAGAACCGAGCAGCACCAGCATAAAGCAGTGCTCCAGTGTGTCAGAACCAAAAGAGAGCGTACAACATTTCACATCACCACGTTGAGATCTGTCGAGGTGGTTTTAAATATAAAAACTGCTCCTCCGACTGTTTATAATCAACATGTGTGATGTTATAAAGTGTTGTGGTCGCGATCCGGACCCACCAGAACCTCGTGGACAGTGACGAGTACAAGTTCTTTGCTCTTAGCGACACCATCAGTCAGCAGAGGACTCAGTCTGACTCTCACTCCCAGAGACGGAGGCTGTTTTCTGGTGGTGAAGTTGAGAGAAGTCTGAGCTGACGGTCGCAGCGACTTCTCCTCATTATAAAGACAGTAACTACAACAATACGACAGTGGAGAACGCAAAGACGTGCAAGTTAATGTTTTTCTGCTCTAAATCACGTCACATTATCGTCACCGGCGGGACGGACGCTGTTTTCTTTGTGGAAGTGTGACAAAGCGAGTTGGTAGCGACTTTACCACGTAAAAATTCAGCTTTTCTCCCTCATATGAGATGCTGAAGACACGACCTGCGGCCACATTACTGTTGGTCGTTACTTTGTGGGACTCTTTCAGTCGATTGGTTACTTCCTCCGCTGGCAGATCAGAGGCAGAACGAATGGCGTTCCCTCATTCAGCCTCTGTCACTTTTCATACGGATGTCAAGGAGCTATATTCCCGCCTGTAAAGTAAAGTAAGAACAGTAAAGTGTGAAAGGCGCTAACGTTCCCTAACAACATGAACGCTGCAGCGTACCAGCGACAGACGCACTGGACCTTTAATCGTATGCTTGCACTCTGGTTAGCTTTAGGAAACATCAGCGTTTGGCTTCAGAATAACACGAACAGTCTCCTGGATGAAAGTTGTTTATCACATCGTCCCCTGACCGCCTTCCTCTGCAGGCTTTATCCTCTTTCCTTCCTCCTTTGCTGCTCTAACATTCACTACAACCACTAGAGGTCGCCGCCAAGCTAAAAAGCGTTGTCATGGTCTCAATAAGCTGCGTTCACTGTCGACCTGCACAGTTGATTTCCGTCTCATCAGCTGCACTTTGTGTTTGCTGCAACCTAAAAGCTGTCAGCATCATCAGGTCAGCAGCTCTTTTTTCATGAGTCGCTGAGTACATTGCCGCCTGGGTTCCAGTAAGAGACGGGTGTTTCCCTGCGCCGACTCCCTCCCAGCTCATTACACCAGCGTCAGAGAAGGAACGCAGCAGGGAGACGATCCGCAGACGGGGAGGGAGTCGGCGCTCGGCGTTGAGCAACAGAGGAGGACGACTGTTGTGAAAGAGCCGAGAGACGAAGAACACAATGTTTGGATAGAGACGCAGGAAAATTAGGCGGTGAATGAATGAGCACCCAGAGGAATGTGTGTGTGCGTGTGTGTGTGTCTCTGTGTGTGTGCGTGTGTGTGTGTGTGTGTGTGTGTGTGTGTGTGTGTGTGTGTGTGTGGACCAGGAGAGGTCTCAGCCTGTCTCCACTGGTATGGAAGCCCCGCTGGGACATTTCCATATTCATGTTTTTCTTTCTGCTTTTCAGCCGAACTGGAGAGAGAGAGAGAGAGAAGGAAGGAAGGAGGGATGGATGGATGAGAGAGGGAAGGAGTGAAGATGGTAGATGAAGTGATGAGCAAAGATAAGAAGAGCAGAGTGAAGACGAGGAGGTCGGCGTGCTGAACTGTGAGGAAATGACTGTTCAGAGGTTTCTGTTTGTCTGGATGTGACTCCAGCCTCTGCAGTCAGACAACATGTTCAAACTGGCCTGAGACCAGCAGACAAACTGCGTCCGCCGCAGATAGAACAGCTTTTAAACCAGATCAGAGGTCCGTCCAAGACACCAGCCGGGCCGGCTCGTACAGACGTGACAGAACCTGAGAGCCGACCGGAAAGATCCAGACGAACACGGCAAAGATGACGAACCGTCAGCAGACAGCGATACAGAAGCGTCTGTAAAAGCATCACAATCCCCGAGTCAGCCGGCCCGGCAGGTCCAGGTGATTTCAGAAGTCCAGCTTTTATGGCTTCAGAACATCACGGAGCAGCTTTCATAGGACCGAACGGGTTCAACACCATGTCCAGTAATGAAACGTCCTCGATAGGCAGCATCTTAAATTCCTTCCTTGATGTTGATGACACGTCACGCTGCGTGGCAGGAAGTGCATCAGAATGTAGCGTGTTCGCCCGGGTCAGCTGAGCCGAGGTGATAAGAACCCGGGTCGACTGCAGAATCAACTGACCCGGGTGTCAATGCAGAGTTTACACATTCACATCACAAAAGCTCATCTTAGTGGGTTCACGGTGGAAAAAAGGACATTATATCACATCTCCAACACGTGTGGATAAAACACAAGCAGAGAAACCAGTCCGACCGGTTCTGATCAGACCGGTCCGACCCGTGATCTCTCAGAACACAGAACGACTTGTAATCTGTGGATTTAAACTGGAACCTTCCTGCTGCGGCTGAGATGAAAACAAACAGCCGGCTCGATCCTGAAAACAGAACCAGGGAACCAGAACCTGCAGAGAGAGAATGTAAATCCTCTCAGCAGGAGGCTGTTAATCCTGCAGCGCCGCGTCTGACGATGTTTCATCGTCTGAACTCAACTCCACCGATTATTGCTGCGTGGAAACCAATAAAAAACAAACCCGCGGGAAACATTTTCCAAAGCAGCTCGAGAGATTTACAGTTATTTCACGACTGCTCTGCTCCGATCCGACGGAGTTTCCATCACGGCTGCTAGACGACGACACCGCAGGTTCACCTCGAAACAAGGAAATGAATATATTACGTTATACAGAGAGATATAATTATATAAAGAAGTCTTCTCTGCCTCCACCAGTTAGAAACAACAGCGTCCATTGTTCAGGGGAAAAACACGCCGGCCCCTCGAGTGTAGCTCGTCCAAACATTAACAGCCATCTGTGAATTCAACAGGCTGATTTATTCAGCCAGCAGCAGGATGATATCGTGGCGGTTCTCCCGGGTCAAAGCCTGAAAACCCGCCCGAACCACAGAGGAACACAAACAGTATAGATCCATATTCATCAGGGATGTTGATGATGAAATTATGCTTCTTCAGGGAATCATGAAACTGAAATCTGAGCTTCTTTCACCACCTCTGAGGTCCAGAGTGGACCGGGACAGGAAGGACCTGAAGGTGTATAGACGGGCCTGGATATGTGAAGATGGACAGCAGGTGAAACCAGAACACATCAGGCTGCTGACAGGCACAAACACTCTCGCACAAACAAACCCGGACCCGACGCAGGCGACCCGGGTCGCTCAGCTTTATTAAGGAAATTCCACAATTTCCCTCAAGAAAGAACGACGGCAAGAAATCTCAACGGGACCCAAACAGACCGACCTGTTCCTGCAGTGTGTTCCAGAACCAGAACAGAGCCTTTTCACAGCAGGTGGTGTTTATAACCCTAATGATGGCTGCATTCCATTCCGGTGGGCTCGGTCCAGTGGCTCCTCTGACGGATGCAGACCTGAACTGAGACACAGCAGTTCATTAGTTCAGAGCCTCCACACCTGCAACAGGTGATCTGACTCCACTGCAGAGACACAGAGACAGCAGAGGACTGTGACAGAGTCTGAGGGTGATGGTGACCAGCATGTGACCAAGGTTAGAAGCTAACGGCTGCTAACAGCTAACAGTGAGCCGCAGTTCAGGGAGTGTGTCGGGTTCAACAGCTGCGGAGGAAACAGAACCGACACGACGGCGTGTTCGCTCACAGAAAGGAAAACACAGAATATCACGAGCTGGAGCTGTAAATTATATTTACAGTATGTTGAATGTAGTGAAGCAAAGAAACCAGAAGAATGTGTGTGTGTGTGTGTGTGTGTGTGTTTATTTGTCCAGTGATGACACACAACACAAACAATAGTCAGGGGTCTCCTTCACATTCCTCTCTCTCTCCAGGCTCTCGCAACATCTGGTCTGTGTTATGAGTTTCGGGTCATGTGCTTGGTCATGAAGTAACACACACACACACACACACACACACACACACACACACACACACACACACACACACACACACACACACACCTCTGTCTCCACTCTGGAGGTCATCCAGCTGATTTTTCTTTCTCTTTGTCTCCTTGTTGTTTACATTGACATCAGCTATTTTAATTTATTAGACTAATTAGCTTCGTTAGCTTATATCCAATAAATCTACAAACACTGTGCTCGTAAAGTTCAGACTGTGCATGTGAGGAACTGATCTGACGTCAGTGACTCAGTACATTAATGAAGCCCGGTGAGCGCCAACCGCGATCTCAGCGTCTGTGTCTTGAAAACAGGGAGAAAGTCGCCTGAACGTGTTTTCAATCAACATCAATGTGATGCAAAACACAAATGTGTGTAATAATATTGATATTATTGATTGTGAACATTTAATCAGCGTCTTTCACTTTCAAACCTGCGACGATAAATGTTTCCTGAACGGCAGAATCCTCACAGCAAGGAACTCACTGTGCTCTTTCCTCCGCTGTGTTAGATTATTAATACAAACCAGAGGATTTATTATTACAGGTTAAACTCCTGAGCAGTATAGAAATGAAGTAGAATGAGACCGACCCAGCAGGCGAGAGACGTCATGAGACATCTCGGCTCGATGACGCTGTGACCCGTTTCTCTCCTGAAGGATCTTGCAGTCGTTCAGATGTTTTGTCTGCTGCAGTTTACAGGACGTTTGATATTAAAGTCGCATCGACGGCAAACAGCGAACGTACAATAACTACAACTGTCATCAGTTTAATAATGAGTTCATTGGAAGGCAGACGAGACTGATTAGTTTGAAGTGTCGAGATTTATTCTGCGTGAAGTCGCTTAACGTTTTGTTTAAAATGTCAGAAACATGAAGTGAAACAAGCAGCTCCAGGACGTTTTACACATCGATGTGAAAAAAGACGCTGAGCTCACTGCAACATGTTGTGTTACTCATTTAAAGAACATCTGAATGAAGACACCTTCCAGTGGAGCTGGACCCTCCTGTGCAGTCTCAACTTGTTTTTTACTGCAGAAATGAAGATGATGATATTATTTACTCAACAAACGTCACGTCAAACCAACATCTACTGTCTCTGCGAACAACACGAGGTGTGTTTATGATCCACGTCAACCTGCTGTTGCTGTAATCGAGCGAACTCGCCTGCCGGGATGTTGATGCTGGTTCTCAGGCGGACCGCCTGATCCGGCAGCTTGTCAGACACAAATAAACATCAACAAACAGAAAGAGCCAAAGACAAACATCATAATCCACATCGAGTTTTAAAAGACGGGATGATTACGAGCTCACACGCTTCACCCTCCTGTCAGACTCTCGCTCCAGGCTGGAGGAGCCGTGCTGCTCAGAAGAACCACATGAAGAACGTGTTCGTACAGCTGCGCTCGCCTCAGTCAGACGATCAGTATCAGCACATGTTTATTATATTGGATCATTATTATATTTGGGAAAGAGAAGCTAGAACATCACTGATTAAGTGTCCCCGAGTGTGGTGACATTAATACGAGGCAGCAGTCTGATGAAGACATGAAGCTTAACTTCCATCATTCCAGATGTTTCTGTCTGTGGTCCGTTTGGTAAAATATCACGATTAATATTAAAGTGAAACTCTCGCCAAAATGCAACCGAGGGTCTTTTTGTGAATGTATACGAGTCAAACCTTCGTGTAAAAGCATAGTTACAATAAAGAGGAACTTTTAAGATTTACTGTATTTTCGTTTTCGGGTCAAACTCATTTTCAATGGGAGTGCTACGGGCACTTTTACAATAGCATCAAAATCTCTATTTTTAAAACAGTAAGAAGTCTCGACACAACATGAAACTTTGCTCGTAGTATCACCAGGGTCTCTACACATGAACACGAGCACTGAGAACATTGTTTGTGTACACAGAGTTACTAAAAAGAAGGTTTTTGAACAACTCACGTTAGCAGCAGCTTGTTCCGCTCGCAGAGTGTCGATCTCAGAATGTGACGTAACCTGGAGGACAGTTAAGGTGGAACTACTGACTTCCAGCAACAACACGACGCAAGATCTCACGTGACTTTTCCAGCTTTTTATTTTAGTATTGTTTCTTATATGAGGCTCCTTTTTCAACTTCAAGGTCAATACTGTTTTTCGCTAACGACAAAACAACGAATTATCTGTGCGTTTATATGGAACTGAGCTTTAGGAGCGTTCCACCTTAACTGTCCTCCAGGTTATTTGACAGTTTAAGTTAAAGATCTGAATATTTATCCACCTTTCAGCGCATTAGTTGGGATGTGATGATGGGAAGGAAACACGTACCTCGGGCAGGCGGGCTGGTGAAGGGGTGAAAGGTCAGACGGTGTTGAGGGAGAGAGCAGCGTCTGGTTTTATCTGTACGAAGGGAAACAGGACAGAATCGTGTCTGTTCGGATGAATGAAGTCGTGACAGCGATGACTTCCTGACTCAGCCATGACACTCAGGGTCAAACACAACGTGTGTCGATGACTCTAAACGCTTCTTTACTTTCCTTTTCCTGTTTTTAAACACATTTCCTTCATATGATATTAAATGTCAGATCATTTAGAACAATGTGAGGCTGATGAATCACTCGCTTCTCAAGCCAAACATCCGTCTCACTGTTTCAGAAATAATAGAAAATAAACTTTTCATTGAGTCAGCTGAAGTCCACGCCAAAGATCTGTGGTTGATTTTATTAAACATGTTATATAATAACAATAAATCAACCCTCATAAGCTCAGTGCTCTCTGAGAGCCTCGGAGTTATTTACAGGCTATAAATCCACAATAAATCAAAAACAGCCACGCAGTGAAATTATTGCGCTAATTAAAAGGAGGTTTAACGGGGAGCGAAGGAAACGACAGCAGGGAGACAAACTGGTACAAACTTCCTGTGTCACCAAACGAACACTGAACACACTTTAACGCAGCATGAGGACGAAACGGACGGAATTTAAGTTTAGAAAATAAATGAAGCAACATCCTGAACAGAGTGAAGAAACAACAGTGCTGATGTCCCTGTTCTGAAGTTAGCATGCTAACAGCTAGCCTCCTGACAGCCCTCTGTCTCTCAGAGGTGATATTCTGACAGCCTGTTGTTTAAAAGCAGCCAGTTCACTACTGAGTCTAATAATCAACAACATGAACTCATAAATGTGAAGAAAGGAAATATTTTGACTCCTATTTTCATTATAAACAGAAAAATCCAACCGTCCACCGTCTGAACTCCAGTTTCTGAACTCAGACCAGTTTAATCTGCTCGTTAACTCGTCGTCAGACTCGCTTCATTCAGACTGGACTCAAGCTGGGTCAGAGTCACCAGAACAGTTCTGGTTTGTCTCCACAGTCTCCTCTGGTTCGGTCCAAATCAATCCTCAGTTCACAGTAACGTGAAGATATTCTGTCTGTCCACGCTGATGATGTCTGACTCTCTCTCTCTGTCCTCTCCTGATGTGTCCTCTGTCCCCGGAGTCACAGTCCTGGTCTGTAAATCACCTCTGTAGTGTAAATCACCTCTGTACTGTAAATCACCTCTGTAGTTTAAATCACCTCTGTAGTTTAAATCACCTCTGTACTGTAAATCGCCTCTGTAGTGTAAATCACCTCTGTACTGTAAATCACCTCTGTAGTGTAAATCACCTCTGTACTGTAAATCACCTCTGTAGTGAGTCCTCTGTCTCTCTGTGTCCGACTCTCGCTGTCATCTGAGTCCATGACCCGGCAAACTCCTGTCAGCTAACCGGCGCTACTTAGCGACACAGCTAACTGATCTACCTGCTAATGGCAAAGCCAAAGATTGCTACAGCAAAGAGTATAGTGAGAAGCAGTTAGCGGTTATGCTGCCCCCTATAGTTTTGGAGCTACCTTTGAATTCTGGCCATCTTCCATTACTGTTACACCTTTGAAGGATCTGCGTCTGTCTGCAGCAGAAGTTCTGGATTCCCTCTCTGAGCATGTTTGTGTATCTTCATCACATGAGATGATTAACGAGGGTAAACTTGATGAGAAAACCTTCACTGAGGCTCGTTAAGAGTTATGGTATTAATTCTTGATCTGTAGCTTGACCCACTGGAAGAACTGAGATTAATTATGAGTTGTTTGTGAACGAAGTCGTTAGAAATTCTGAGTCAGAGTGATCGAATGAGCTCGACTCAATGATCCTTATTTTCCTCCCGGATCAAAGGATCATGTGTAAATGCATATTTAAAGATCCACTTTCTGACACTTATGATTTAATGATTGCTTGCCTTTAAATTAAAGCTTAAATCAGATATTTATTTATCACCACACAGTCCTGACTGGTGGAAAGATGGTTGAGATCGTTTGGTTAATTAATTACTGGAGAGCAGTTGTGAAATGTGTTTTTAGCCGCCAGTGAGTCCGCTGGTCGGTTCACCACATCTGTGGTCGGATTAATCAACTCTTGGTGACCCTGAACTCTGTTTGTCGCCTTCACAGTGACGCAGCAGTCCAGTCAAATACACAAACAATAAACAAATACATCTTCTAACAATGCGTAATCTCCCTTTACCGGCTAACTGCCAAGAAACTTAGAGAAGAAATAAGAAATAAATAGGAAGGTTTTCATGTAAAGAGCTGATTGATGAAATGCATCTTCAGGGCCTTTAAGACCAAATGAGAGGAAATGTTAGCATGCTAACATGCTAAATTAGAATGCTAAACATCTGCATGTTGGCTTTCTCATCGTGAGCATGTTAGCATGCTGACTTTAGCATTTAGCTTAGCACAGCCTTAAAGGTTCAGTGTGTGGGAGAATCTCCTGTCAGAAATGTTCTGAAACAGAACTGTTGAGTTGTTGTTACCTCAGAATGTGCTGGTCCACTTCCTGAGTCCGCCATGTTTCTACAGGAGCTCAGAACGGCCAAAATACACACCGGCTGTAGAGAAGGCCGTTCATTCATTTAGTGTTTGCTAGCCGTCACAGGGATCTGACACCTTCTGTTTAAGTTCTCAAAGTCAGAATGTTCTAACCCGAGGTCCAGTCGGGTCGTTTAGTCTGAGGACATTTTCCAGAATTCTTCTTGCTAACTTCCACTGGTTCTGTGCAGAGATGGGACCCGAGCCTGAAGGTGATCGCAGAGGGCTACGCAGCTAAATGTGTTTGGAACCACAACCCAGACCTGGAGGACACCGGAGAGAATCTGTACGCCGGCACCGGCTCTCTGGACCTGCGGGAGGCCCTGGAGAAATGGTTTCTAGGTGAGCGGGTTCATCAGAGTGCAGGTTCTGCTTGTAGAACCAAAGATGTCTTCCTCTCATTATGCATTCGTCTTCAGCGCCAAACGGGCCGAGTTAGAAACTGTTTGATGAAAAAGTTTTAAAAATCTAGCAGCTGAAAAAGACTTAGTCCTGAATCCAGACCAGGTTCTGAACCTTCAGGTTCCCAGGCTCTGAACCTTCAGGTTCCCAGGTTCTGAACCTTCAGGTTCCCAGGTTCTGAACCCTGAATCTGCACACATGATGTAATATAATGTAACTGTAACTGATTCCTGCAGAACACCTGGACTACGACTTCAATAACAACAGCTGTGATGAAGACAAGATGTGTGGACACTACACACAGGTCACTACCAACACACACACACACACAGTATCTTTACACACAGGTGTGTCTCCGGACTGGATCTAAACCGTGTGTGCGTGTGTGTGTGTTACAGATGGTGTGGGCAGACACACACAGAGTCGGCTGTGCCTTCCATCTCTGTAACAACATGGAGGGACTCGACTGGGAGAGAGTTTCCTTCCTCGTCTGCAACTACTACCCAGCGTCAGTACAACCAGAACTACTAGAACTATAATATTAATACAATAACAGCACTCCTAGTCTCCAGAACCAGTAATACCAGGTGTGCTTCTGTCAGTGGTACCGTCCTGCTGCACTACAGTCTCTGACAGTGGCAGGACGACAGCTCCCCCTGGTGGACACTCATCACATCTCCACAGTGTTCTGGATGTTTGAACTGTATTTTCTGAGGTTTAACGCTGTGTCTGATCCGATGTGCTCTCAGGGGGAACTATGAAGACGAGAGGCCGTATGTGGAGGGCGACTGGTGCTCCAGATGTCCTGAGAACCTGCAGAACTGCGAAAACAACCTCTGTGGTACGACCCAGTCCGTCCTCCCGTCACAGGGACGTTATGTTAACACGTATACGGGTCAAAGGTCTTCAGAAAGGTTCATAAATCAGGCTGCGGATGACGTGAGAACACAGTGTGTGTGTTAAATGCTGCTGAAGTGGAGAATGTGTGAAATTAAACTCATTTTAAAGAAATATTCCCCAAAAACATGTTGAGACAGGAAGTGGTGAACGTGGTAAAACATCTAACATCTTTCGTACATTAAGACAGAAGCATCTCTTTGAATCTTTCTGATATTTTATGATTAAATATACAAATTGAGCCAGCTGCTTAATTATGCACTCGTTTGCATAAAAGTCCAGAACTCAGATCTGAACTGAAAGTGCATGAAATATTGTCATTCAGTCAATTAGTTATTGAAGATGCACTTCTCCTCCGGGTCACAGGAGATCACTGATCAATGTTCCAGCACATAATGACGCCGTCTGATGAGCGAACTGTGTGTTTCTCCTTCAGCGCCGTCAGATTGTTCTGTGTTTAATCACCAACAGGCGTTTCTGTAAATAATCAGCTGCTGATCAGCAGAGAGACCAACAAGGTCTCTGACATCAGAACCAGGATCAGGCCGCTCTGATCACAGAGACATAAATATATAAATTACAAAGTTTTCTCATAAAAAGAGGTAAATTAGTTTGATTTATACAAGTACACAGTCCAACAACGTCCTCATAATGAAGAACAAACTAATTCAGATCTTTAAAAAGGTCTCTGAAATAATTCAATATGTTTTGGACGTTCAGAGCAGGTCATAAAGATTGTTTTTCTTCTTCTGTGGTGTTCTCCAGTGGCTGACGCAGTGGATGAGGATGATGAGGATGATGATGACGGGGGCGTGGCGGCGTGGACAGATATTCCTTACTCCACCCTCGATCCTGGAGGGGACGCAGGTCCTCTTCCCTCGACAGCTGAGCCGGACGTCCCGCCCGCCACCACCACCAGTGCTCCCAGTGTCACCACCACCTCTGCATGGGACCCTGCGGACACCCCACCACCAGCCAGCCCCGCCCCGGGCACCCAGCATCCTGAAGTCCCCTCCACAACACTGGGAAAGGAGGAGGAGGAGGAGGAGGAGGAGGAGGAAGACATGGTGGAGAAGGAGGAGAGGAAGAAGGAGGAGGCGACGAGGAGGGAAACAACAGATACGATGGAGGATAATGAAGGCAGAAACAGAGGAGGAAAAATACGCCACAACAATAACAAAGTTGTGATGAATGCTGGTTCAGTAGCTTCACCCTCCCTCCTGTTAGTCTGTCTGACTGGGATCCTGAGTCGGAGGCTGTGAGGAGGAGGAGGAAGAGGAGGAGGAGGAGGAGGAGGAGGAG
>CAEMYA010001303.1:0-34510 GCA_903131615.1 Diplodus sargus
AAGGACTCTCAGGCCAGTTTCAGTCTCTTTGTCCTTCAGGTGGGAGTACAGATCCAGCAGGAAACCAGACTGATGGTGTTCATAATAATCTTCATCATAAGGGAATGTTTCATATGTGCACACTGATGATAACAGCTCCAGTATCTTCTCTCCTGTCTGCTGTTCTCTCTCTGCTGCTCGACAGAACAGATTCCCAAAGAACTTGACTTCATCTTTAAAGTCGTAAAAGACACTGGAACAAGAATGTAACATTTAGTTATGACATGATGTCAACAACAGAAACACAGTCATGCATCACTGATGTGGAGTTTATCTGCTGAAAGTCTCCAGATACCTGCTGATGAGAATAATACAGTAAAGTAGATCTACTCTATGTAACTGAGGAATAAATACATTGTGGTGTGTGGAGAGAAACAGAGCATCATATATAAACTCTGTACAGTCACAGTTGTGAACTAACCAGCTGAATGAACACATCTTTCATTTTGGTGTCTGGTCATTTACACGACTCGTCCCTCATGACAAACTAACTCACAACAAATCAAACTTTCCAGCATGTTGACCAACATCATGTAGCAGCACAAGACATCAACATCCCAACAGAGACATCATCCAACTCACCAGACCTCCACAAACAACATCATTCCAGGGGAAAAGAAAAGAACAGATACACAAACAGCCCCCGAAACACCAGACGTGATACCAAATCACATCAAGATGAAGCAAGTAAACACAAATCAATCAATAGGTCAATAAATAAAACTAAACTAAAACTACATCTGCATCCATTAGTGTCAAAACCTGAATATTTAATCCAGCTGACAAATCAAACGTGTTCAGTCCAGAAGAGAGGAACGTATGTGTTGTATGTGACTGTCCTCCTCCTGTCCTCTGCTCTGGAGACACATTCACACTATTTAAACATTATCAAAGAGCTTTTCACTTAGAGCTCCATCCTCAATACCTATCACATCTACATCCACTACATTAACTTCTTAAACAGTACTGGTCATGAATCCTGATATAAAGGACAGTATGAAGTCAAATGAATGTCATTCTCCACCTCATTCAGGTCTCAGTGTTCACAGCTCCTTCATCTGCTGCCACACCTCTGTATCTTCCTGTTTAATGTGCAACTTCACACACAGTGATCTCTGACTGTCAGACTAATTGTACCCAACATATTCTTCACATCTTTACTCTTTGTTAAATAAACACTAAGCTCTTAGCTGTGGTTTGATCCAAGAACATGACTGGGAGCATTTAGCCTGCGCTTGCTGTTTAAACTCCTCCACCTCCACATTTACTTTGTGGAGGCACTTTTCTTCCAATCTAAACTCTTCTAATGAATCAAGAACTTCACAGACAGTTTCACCTTTAACAGACAAACTCCAGTAGTATATATTCTACTGGCTGTTCTACTAGTTTGAAGCTTAACCGTCTGTTCCACAAGATCAACATGCTAACTTTCCCTCTGACTTCACACGAGTCCACTCCATCTCTCTGTAAAATACCACGAGAGCTGCATATTTATGAAGTGACAGAAATATCAACTCAATCAGGAAAATATTAGCTTTGACTAATACTTGCCTCGAAGAAATTCTGGCAAACCATCCGGCGCCTCAGGAGGGGGAAGCAGTCCTCCACCAACACTATTTACAGTGGAGGTGGGGAGCTGTTGACCTCGACTGGGGACATTGTCCGGCGGTGGAAGGAATACTTCGAGGATCTCCTCAATCCCACTGACACGCCTTCCATAGAGGAAGCAGAGACTGGGGTCTCAGAGGTGGATTCATTCATAACCAAGCCAAAATCAATCAGGTAGTTGGTAAACTCCTCAGTGGCAAAGCACCGGGGTGGATGAGATTCGCCCTGAGTACCTCAAGTCTCTGGATGTTGTGGGGCTGTCTTGGTTGACACGTCTCTGCAGCATTGCGTGGCAGTTGGGGACAGTGCCCCTGGACTGGCAGACCGGGGTGGTGGTCCCCCTATTCAAAAAGGGGGACCGGAGGGTGTGTTCCAACTATCGGGGGATCACACTCCTCAGCCTCCCTGGGAAAGTCTACTCCAGGGTACTGGAGAGGAGAATTCGGCCGATAGTCGAACCTCGGATTCAGGAGGAACAATGCGGTTTTCGTCCTGGCCGTGGAACACTGGACCAGCTCTATACCCTCTGCAGGGTGCTCGAGGGTTCATGGGAGTTTGCCCAACCAGTCCACATGTGTTTTGTGGACTTGGAGAAAGCATTCGACCGTGTCCCTCATGGCATTCTGTGGGGGGTGCTCCGGGAGTACGGCGTCGGAGGCCCTCTGTTAAGGGCTGTACGGTCCCTGTACGACCGGAGCAGGAGCCTGGTTCGCATTGCCGGCAGTAAGTCAGACCTGTTCCCAGTGCATGTTGGACTCCGGCAGGGCTGCCCTTTGTCATCGGTTCTGTTCATTATTTTTATGGACAGAATTTCTAGGCGCAGCCTCGGGCCGGAGGGGATCTGGTACGGGAGCCGCTGGATCTCATCTCTGCTTTTCGCAGATGATGTGGTCTTGTTGGCTCCTTCGAGCCAGGACCTCCAGCATGTCCTGGGGCGGTTTGCAGCCGAGTGTGAAGCGGCTGGGATGAGAATCAGCACCTCCAAATCCGAGGCCATGGTTCTCGACCGGAAAAAGGTGGCTTGTTCCCTCCAGGTGGGAGGAGAGTTCCTGCCTCAAGTGGAGGAGTTTAAGTATCTTGTGGTCTTGTTAACGAGTGAGGGAAGGATGGAGCGTGAGATTGACAGGCGGATCGGTGCAGCGGCCGCAGTAATGCGGTCGTTGTATCGGTCTGTCGTGGTGAAGAGAGAGCTGAGCCGAAAGGCGAAGCTCTCGATTTACCAGTCAATCTATGTTCCTACCCTAACCTATGGTCATGAACTTTGGGTCATGACCGAAAGAATAAGATCCCGGATACAAGCGGCCGACATGAGCTTCCTCCGCAGGGTGGCAGGGCGCTCCCTTAGAGATAGGGTGAAGAGCTCTGTCACCCGGGAGGAGCTCAGAGTAGAGCCGCTGCTCCTCCACATCGAGAGGAGCCAGCTGAGGTGGCTCGGGCATCTGTTTCGGATGCCCCCAGGACGCCTCCCTCGTGAGGTGTTCCTGGCATGTCCCGCCGGGAGGAGACCCCGAGGAAGACCAAGGACACGCTGGTGTGACTATGTCACCCAGCTGGCCTGGGAACGCCTTGAGATCCTCCCGGAAGAGCTGGAGGAAGTGTCCGGGGAGAGGGAAGTCTGGGTGTCCCTGCTCAGGCAGCTGGCCCCGCGACCCAGCCCCGGATAAGCGGACGAAAATGGATGGATGGATGGATAATACTTCATTCATCATTATCTACGAGCTTCCTGTTTTGTAAATGATGATTCATAAACCCTTTACTGAATCACTGGTGATAATGAACTAGATTTATCACGGAAGAAAACTCTTCTGAAGTTTCTACAAAATATTTTTAAATGTACATCATCTGTCTGTCTTACCTGAGCTGTGAGATATGAGGCAGACACTGTAGGAAACTCCTCACTTCACTCTCTTCATGTGAGCAGCCTGTCAGATCCACTCGTTTCTTCTCTGATGTGAGTTTCAGCACTTCCAGGAGGATGGAGCTCTTTCTCTCTGAGAGGTTTATGGACCAGACTGCAAGAGCTGACTGGAAAACTGACTGTAATGATGGAAGGACTCTCAGGCCTGTTTTAGTCTCTTTGTCCTTCAGGTGGGAGTACAGATCCAGCAGGAAACCACACTGATATTCATCATCCTCATAATTATCTATGTCATTTAAAGGGAATGTTTCATAAGTGCACACTGATGATAACAGCTCCAGTATCTTCTCTCCTGTCTGCTGTTCTCTCTCTGCTGCTGCACAGAACAGATTCCCAAAGAACTGGACTCCACCATGAAGCGGGGGAGAGACACTGGAACAAGAAAGTAACATTTAGTTATGACATGATGTCAACAACAGAAACACAGTCATGCATCACTGATGTGGAGTTTATCTGCTAACAGTCTCCAGATACCTGCTGATGAGAATAATACAGGAAGATTTATTCAAAACACAGACGATTATGAGCCAGATGTTTATGAACCTGCTTCATCTGTAGTGAACCAAACTGTATTTTCAAATGTACATTATATAACAAGTAGTTCCGACCAAGCAATCTGATTGGTCAACATGGCATTTCGACCGTGCTCAAATCAGCATGACAGCACGCCTGACTCATTACTCAAAATATTACTCTGCCAAGTCTGTGTGTATGCATCTCCATGGCAACGTAGTAACTGCTAGAGCTGCCTGGAGCAAAAAAAATAAAAAGTACGGCTTGAAATTCAAACTTTCTGCCGTAAAATATGCAGAAGAATACTCGGGAGAAGCAGCCGCTAGACGTTTCTCTGTCGACCCCAAGAGAGTGAGAGATTGCCGAAAAAATAAAACAGAGCTGTCCGAGGAGGACAGCAACAGGACCAGGCTGCTTGGTGGAGGGAGGAAGAAGGCTAGCGAGGAGCCTGAGATAAACATGAGGGAATGAGTGATCAGCGAACGGGCACGCCACGAGAGAGTGTCCCGCAAAATGATCAGGGCGATGGAGGAACAAATGTACGCCACCATGAGTGACAGCAGAGATGCAACTTCACTTGTAGAAGACAACTATTGCCCAGAGGGGTGCCAGAGAATTCACAGAGAAGCTGGCGAAGTTTGTGACATTTTCATCCCAGATTTTTGAGAGGAAGGAATTAAATGCCTGTCCCAAGTTGCCGCCTGGTCCCAAATAAATCCCTTAGTTTGTTAAGTGACATAAACAAATAAACACCCCAGCTATTATTTGGTATTTTACGGTAGTTTGGGAAATTCCGAGACCTCGATAAAACATTAACGTCAGCTCAGAGTTCATGCATCTGGGACTAGGAAATCCTTTCTGTTGCTAGGTCGTCACTAAGGGTTGGATTATTTGCTGCAGTGGTAAACTACGTTCCATTACACATATGAGTCTACTGACGTGATTGATTTTGTTTCAGTTATTAGTCAGACCCCATGTGTTTCCATGGAAAGGCGACGCACACTTGCAAAAACCTTTAAAATTTGAGAGCAAAATGTCCATCAACATGGATATACTTTGATAATACATTTTATTTGTGTTGGTATTAGTTGTATAATCGCAATATTACCCGAGAGGGTGTGCTTTAACGTCATTTGAGTCATTTGAGCACAAATGACTCAAATGACGTTAAAGCACACCCTCTCGGGTAATATTGCTTAATTATCTGTCAGTCTTACCTGAGCAGTGAGATATGAGGCAGACACTGTAGGAAACTCCTCACTTCACTCTCTTCATGTGAGCAGCCTGTCAACTTCACTTGTTTCTTCTTTGATGTGAGTTTCAGCACTTCCAGGAGGATGGAGCCCTTTCTCCCTGACAGGTTTATGGACCAGACTGCAGGAGTTGACTGGAAAACTGACTGTAATGATGGAAGGACTCTCAGACCAGTTTCAGTCTCATAGTCCTTCAGGTGGGAGCACAGATCCAGCAGGAAATAAGACTGATAGTCCTCAAGAATGTATCTGTCATTATAAGGGAATGTTTTATATGTGCACACTGATGATAACAGCTCCAGTATCTTCTCTCCTGTCTGCTGTTCTCTCTCTGCTGCTGCACAGAACAGATTCCCAAAGAACTGGACTCCACCATGAAGCGAGGGAGAGACACTGGAACAAGAATTGAACATTTTGTTATGACATGATGTCAACAACAGAAACACAGTCATGCATTACTGATGTGGAGTTTATCTGCTAAAAGTCTCCAGATACCTGCTGATGAGAATAATACAGTAAGATTTATTCAAAACACAGACGATTATGAGCCAGATGTTTATGATCCTGCTTCATCTGTAGTGAACCAAACTGTATCTTTAAATATTCATTATCTGTCAGCCTTACCTGAGCAGTGAGATATGAGGCAGACACTGTAGGAAACTCCTCACTTCACTCTCTTCATGTGAGCAGTCTGTCAGCTCCACTCGTTTCTTCTCTGATGTGAGTTTCAGCACTTCCAGGAGGATGGAGCTCTTTCTCTCTGAGAGGTTTATGGACCAGACTGCAGGAGCTGACTGGAAAACTGACTGTAATGATGGAAGGACTCTCAGGCCAGTTTTAGTCTCTTTGTCCTTCAGGTTGGAGTACAGATCCAGCAGGAAACCACACTGAGCTTCTTCTTCATATTCATCATCAATGTAATTTAAAGGGAATGTTCCATATGTGCACACTGATGATAACAGCTCCAGTATCTTCTCTCCTGTCTGCTGTTCTCTCTCTGCTGCTCGACAGAACAGATTCCCAAAGAACTCGACTTCACTTTTAGACCAGTCAAAGACACTGGAACAAGAATGGAACATTTAGTTTTGACATGATGTCAACAACAGAAACACAGTCATGCATTACCGATGTGGAGTTTATCTGCTAAAAGTCTCCAGATACCTGCTGATGAGACTAATACAGTAAAGCAGATCTACTCTATGTAACTGAGGAATAAATACATTGTGGTGTGTGGAGAGAAACAGAGCATCATATATAAACTCTGTACAGTCACAGTTGTGGACTAACCAGCTGAATGAACACATATTTTATTTTGGTGTCTGGTCATTTACACGACTCGTCCCTCATGACAAACTAACTTACAACAAATCAAACTTTCCAGCATGTTGACCAACATCATGTAGCAGCACAAGACATCAACATCCCAACAGAGACATCATCCAACTCACCAGACCTCCACAAACAACATCATTCCAGGGGAAAAGAAAAGAACAGATACACAAACACAGCCCCCGAAACACCAGACGTGATACCAAATCACATCAAGATGAAGCAAGTAAACACAAATCAATCAATAGGTCAATAAATAAAACTAAACTAAAACTACATCTACATCCATTAGTGTCAAAGCCAGGCGCTTCGTTACACCTGGGCATTCGGGGCTACAGCCCCGTATGTCTGTGCCTAGAAAAAAAAAAGCATGTCGAACGGCCAGCAGCCACAAATGCAACATTGTCACCAGCGAAAATTGCGCAGAAGCTGGCCTGACTTTCCTCATGGTGTATATGGGCAGAGTCAGAATAATTTGTTGCAAATTCAACATCAGTGTTATTTCCCCCTACTGTTTAGTACCATTGCAGCGTTTATAGCAAGAACAGAAATTAAACCCACCACCCTCCAAATGCGGGTGAATTTGTGTGCTGGCAGGTGAATTGAATCAGTTTACCAGGTTAATTCCAGTCAGATCTGATCCAATTTACAATCGATATATTAATTAAGGTATAACAGCGCGCTTTCCACGACTCCAGAGTTAGATCGGTTCAAATTATATGTTTCTGATTGGACCACAGTGTCAGTTGGACTTCTGACGGGCCAGAATTCAACATTATTACAATGGTCGTAAGGGTTACCTTGGAAGCTATCACCAAGCTGCTCGAGGAACATCGCGAGGCATTAGCCACCGAGTTCAAAACCTCATTCAGCCAGCTCGACTCCAAACTTGACCAAACACGGCTGGCAGTGGAGGACCATGGCCAACGTGTCTCGTCCCCTGAACTCGCTGCAGAGGACCTCAGTCAACGAGTTATGGACCTCGAGAGTATTTGCTAGACTCTACGTGACGGCAATGCTAAAGGCTAAAGTTACTGACTTGAAGAGCCGAAGCAGGAGGCAGAACATACGTATCCTGGGTCTACTGGAGTCCATTGAAAGCGGATCTCCCACTGAGTTCTTCTCGAAGCTGCTGTGTGAGATATTTGGGAATAACACGCTGCCCTCACCACCAGAAATCTACACAGCCCATCGTTCTCTAGCATCCAAGCACGGTGGAGAGGGAAACTTGAATATCACGGCCAGCCGGTTGGGGTTGTGGAAGACTACAGCCCCGAAGTTCACAACCAGCGTGCAGAATACAGTGGAGTAATGGCAGAACTTTATAAATTGGGTCTGAGGCTGGCTCTTCTCTACCCCGCCCGGCACCGTCTCACACTGTCTGGTGGAGCCAGAAAGTGGATCAACACCATGGACGAGGTGCACAAGTACATCGAGAGCAACCGCAGGTCTCTGAAACCGGCATAATGGGACTGTGCAACAACTCACTACCGTTCGCGGTCCTGCCATTCTGCAGGTTCATGTTAGCCTGTGTGGTTTGTTTATATAGGTGAACATGTTCAATCCTCCGGCTCGTACGTGAGTATATTTGCTTCGCTCCTTTTGTCAGACAACTATTGCTGATATTTATTCATGTTTGCAAAAAAATCTCATGCTGTTCTCATTTTGCATGGACTGATCTCATTTTGCATTGACAGTGTAAGTGAAACAGAACTTAATTCCATTCTCCCATCACTTGAAGCCTGGTTCTTTTAGCAGCATCATTAATATTCAATTTGATCTGACTTGGCAAGCTCTAATAAGTTATTTCCATTTACCTGCAAGCTCTGCAATAACTTTAGTTGACAATTCTAACTCTACACTGTTAAGGGCACGGATATTTGCTTTATGTTATTTGTAATCACATCTCAGAGCTCACGTCAGGGTGTCTAAGTCTTATTTTGATAAGGGATTCTTTCCTTCTTAAGTATACATGTTGTTTTTGAGGTGCCAAGTCCACAAATGTTCAAGATACGGGAGTAGTAGTTAGTTAAGTGTAAGACAGGAAGATCAGTCACTGGGTAATGTTTGGTTGGGGAGGGTGGGTTGGGGGGATATGTCACTGCCAGAAAAGCTCTAGTATTTCCATTGAAACTAGCACTTTACACTAGCTATATCCAATCTCTCTTAAGCTTTTTGCTTGGGTCACTGTTCTCACATCCTAATACTCCTTGTCAAACGAAATGAGTAGACACTCGAAGCTGGTTAGCTGGAATGTTAAGGGTCTTAACCACCCTGTTAAAAGAAAAAAGGTCTTGTCACATCTAAAACAACTTAAAACAGAAATAGCCTTCCTACAAGAAACCCATATTCGCTGTTCAGACAACAGCCGCCTGCTTTCAGGATGGTTGGGGCAGGGATTTCACTCCTTGTTTCAAGCCAAAGCCTGAGGAGTTTCAATCCTTATTGGTCAGGATGTTTCATTTGAACTGCATAATGTGATCTCTGACAAGTTTGGCCATTATGTGATCATCTCTGGTGAATTATACAACACACTAGTCGTACTTGTAAATGATTACGCCTCTAATGTGGATGACTCTAATCTGTGTAGACTGTGACCAGTGATCACAACGGCTCTTTTTTGTTTTGTATTCAAGCAGCTTGTTTCCAGCTTTTTCGATTATTGTTATTATTGTTTTATTATATATTATTAAGTGTTAAAATTAAATGTTTCATAGTCAAATAAGTTACTTTAACTGTTAATTTTCTTGTTCTGAGTTTTCTCTATTAGAATCTTGTGTAAATATATGCAATTATTACAGTTTACCATGCGCAATAATGTGAATATTGATAAATGTATAAAATATCATGACACAATGAATGCATTTATTACTCAGTTGTGTATCAACATGGGAGATTATAGAGTTTAAATCTAGCGGTCCAAATGACCGCTTACGGCCGTTATAGTGATGTTATATTCTGGCCTTTCTGAAGTCCAACTGACACTTTGGTTACGGGGGATCCGTTGTGTGACAGCTGAGACTCAGCAGCTGGATTTTGCACCCACGGTCAGTAGTATTAGTAGGTGTATAGGCAAACAAACAAACAACAACCACCCAGACCATTATTCATTGTATTACTCAGCAGGTCGCAGGTCTCTAGAGAGCCTGCGAGTGTGATTTTTAGTGCTGGTAAGGAGTCCACTAGCCTAGTTAACATGGTTGGTCAGGGACATGGTGCCAGACTGATAGCTTAGTTCATAACATTGAGACTGTCAACTTCCCTCGCCACTTTTTCATTGAATCATCCTCTAAATGTGTAAATCATAATAATCTAATTTTGATCTCCACCTCTGACAGTGGGGAAATGTCTCAGCTTACACAGTCTTACAAAATAAAATCCTAAAGCTAATCACTTCTGCATCCCGGCATCCTTACCTGCACAGGCAGCCAAAACCTACTACTACTAAAAGGTACCTTGTTCCAATTCCTAAATTATCTACCATAAGCTCCACCGAATGGCCGGTTACTGGAAACTGCTCCAAAGAGCTTAAAACCCTCAAATTTGGTTTTATCAATATTAGATCACTGTCAACCAAAGCCTTACTGATTAATAATTTGATCACTGAGCATAAGCTCGACATGATTGGCTTATGTGAAACATGGCTGAAACCTAATACCTTCTGCCATTAAATGAAGCCTCTCCTCCTGACTATAACTATGCCCATGTTGCTCGGGCCTCTAAACAGGGGGGAGGTGTTGCTCTGATCTACAAATCTATTCTCAGCCTAAACTCAAACCAGGATATTAAATTTACCTCTTTTGAGGCTCTGGTGTTAAAACCATTGTCATCAAATAGCAACAGCCTTGTCCAGGGAACAAGCTTTCACCTGGTTGCGCTGTACAGGCCTCCAGGGCCTTATTCCCAATTCCTAGAAGAATTTGGTGAATTTATTGCAGATCTTGTGACTTGTTCAGATAAAATCCTAATCATTAGGGATTTCAATATCCACTTAAATAAGCCCTCTGACCCTCTAGGGAAAGCTTTTTTGAGACAAAGTTGAGACACTTTGGATTTGATAATTTCCCATGGACTTGATGTGTCAGCCCTGAATGTCGCTTCTGTCTCCTCTGCTGTGTCGGACCACTTTCTCATTACATTTGAAGCGTCATTAGCCCGTCCCTATGTCAATGACACAAATGTTTTTACTTCTCGTCATATCAGCCCGGCAGTCACAGCTACGCTCAGTGATAAACTGCGACAAAACCTGTGGAAAGCCTCAATGAATGAAGTGAACTCAATACTTGTTTCGCTCCTCGATTCTGTGGCACCGGTCTCTACCAGGACAAGACGACCAAAGAAATCTACTCCCTGGTTTACTGAAGAAACCCGAGATCTCAAGCAGGCCTGCAGGAAAATGGAACGAGCATGGCGTAAATCTAAATTGGACGTTTACTATCTTGCCTGGCATGATAGTGAACTTAAACTATAAACCTGCTCTAAATACTGCTAGAACAGCTTATTTCTCCGGCCTAATAAACAATAATAAACACAATCCTAGATTTCTCTTTAACACTGTGGCTAAACTTACTTAAAACCTCAGTCGGTGAGCTGTGCACCCTTTAATGCGAATGATTTCTTAGATTTTTTTTGCAATAAAATCATTTCAGAATTAAAATTAATTCATCATCTCCGGCTTCCTCGTCAAAGTTTGTTAAAAAATATCCTGCTGCCAATCCTCAGTTAGTCTCAGCTCTAAACACTTTTGAAAATATCTCCCTTGAGATATTGTCCAAAATTGTCTCATCCTCAAAACCAACTACCTGCGTCCTGGACCCCTTTCCGGCAAAACTGTTTAAAGAACTATGGCCAGCACTGGGACCTACAATGTTAAACATTGTCAACACACCTCTTATGACTGGTGTTGTCCCTTCCAGTTTTAAGTCTGCTGTGGTTCAGCCTCTACTGAAGAAACCACACCTCGACCCAGGATCACTAAATAACTATCGCCCAGTATCTAACCTTCCCTTCTTCTCTAAAATCTTAGAAAGAGTCGTGTCCCAACAACTTTCAGGCTACCTACTCCATAATAATCTCCTGGAACCTTTTCAGTCAGCTTTCAGAGCCTGTCACTCCACTGAAACCGCGCTTACTAAAGTGGTAAATGACATTTTACTTAACTTAGATTCTAACTCAACATCAGTGCTCATGTTACTGGATCTCAGCGCTGCATTTGATATTATAGATCATGGCATACTGTCAGACCGACTTGAAAGTCAATTTGGCATCTCTGGCCTGGTTCTAGCCTGGCTAAAATCATACCTCTCCGAAAGAACACAATGTGTTTCCTACAATGGTACTTCATCAATTTTTACTGTTGTGAAGTATGGAGTTCCCCAGGGTTCTGTTCTGGGTCCTTTGCTTTTCTCTTTGTATATTTCGCCTCTCGGCCAAATTATTTGGAGCTATGGAATACATTTACACTGCTATGTGGACGACACTCAGCTGTATGTGCCTATAAAAGCTGACGACAAATCTCAAATCACGAAACTAGAGACCTGCCTATGTGCAGTGAAGTCATGTAAGAAAACGTCCTGCTCCTAAATTCGAAAAAAAAAACCTGAGATGCTGGTCATCACTCCCGCCAGACAGAGACACCATGTTGATCAGGTGACTGTAACTCTCGACAACTGCGTTATTTCTCAAAGCTCAACCGCCAAGAATCTCGGTGTTACTTTTGATTCTACACTCTCTTTTGAACAGCACATCAAAGAAATTACCAAGATTTCATTCTATCACCTGCACAATATAGCTAAAATTAGGTCCTTCCTGTCCACGGCGGACGCAGAGATCCTGATTTCCTCTGGAATAACCTCCCAGCTGACATCAGACAATCTGGCTCTGTTTACGCCTTTAAATCTGAACTCAAAACTCACTTTTTTGATGTAGCCTTCAGTTAGCCCTTGATATCACATGTAAGCTGTAAGTCTCAACGAGTTCTTATGGTATTAGATTACATTGTGCTGCCGACGAGAAACAATCTGTTTATTCTGATCAATATTGCCTCCTTCTCCTTCTATTCTCCTCCTTCTATTTCTTTCAGGCTCCCTTCTGATGGACCGCGGCCCCCTGGGACCATCTACCATTTCCGGCCTCCTGCTGCTTTGACATACTGGCTGATCTGGATCGTCACAGCCCGGGTTCTGCTGGATCATCGCTCTCCTCTGCTTCACTATCTCCTCATATCTATATTTCTGTTAATCTTGATGCCTCTCTCTGTCTATTACTAATTATCTGTGTGGCCTGCGCTCTTCCAGGTCAGCATGGTGGATAGGAGGTCGTCTGGCTTGGGCACCACTTGGTGAAGCCTCGTCCTGCTCGGTCGTCTCCTGGATCCACTCAATTTACATATAACTTGTAAACTGTGATTTGTTGCTTTTTTTTGGTACACGCAACATCTATTGCAGTCTGTCCGTCCTGGAAGAGGGATCCTCCTCTGTGGCTCTTCCTGAGGTTTCTTCCATTGTTTTTTTTTTACCCTGTTAATATGTTTTTTTTCCATCAACATGTGAAGTTTTTCCTCACACGAATCGAGGGTCTAAGGACAAAGGATGTTGTTCATTGTACAGATTGTAAAGCCCACTGAGGCAATGTGATTGTGATTTTGGGCTATATAAATAAAATTGATTTGATTTTATTTGATTTGGGTTTATTGACAATGTTAAATGACGATGTTTGTCTCTTAATACCCTACAAACCCTCCTGTAGGCCTGATACAGATAGACAATGAAGCCTAGAAATTATAATAGGGAATGTTCTACCTGCTCTTATAGCCTATGCACACAGCGTAGGTCTTATTATAGGCTATAATGTAAACATTACTCAGTAGGCCTCGTGAGGTAAAATTAGCTTTATTTGTGATTAAAATATGATGATGAGGCCTTCCTTTCATTCTCAAACTATGTTGAAATTGCATCTTTAAACAGCCCAATTTTCAAAATTTTCAAAATTTCCCCGGACCCGTTAAAAAAAGACTATCTGCGGGCAGTGATGCCAGTATCTGATCACTTTTTTCAGTAACGAGTAATCTAACACGTCAATATTTACAAACCAGTAATGAAGCGACGTCTGCAAGCTAGTTCAGGCAGTCAACTTGAGCTTCACTGCCACATACACACGTGACATGCTTCATTCTCCAGACCATCTCACAAACGCACTCTCTCTATTGAGCGGGCTATTTAAACTGCACGAATTAAGCAATATTACCCTCGAGGGTGTGCTTTAACGTCATTTGAGCACGACAGTGATGCAGTCACCGCAAGCAGCACTGTCGTGCTCAGATGACGTTAAAGCACACCCTCGAGGGTAATATTGCGATTATACAACTAATACCAACACAAATAAAATGTATAATCAAAGTATATCCACATTGATGGACATTTTGCTCTCAAATTTTAAAGGTTTTTGAGAGTGTTCCCGAACTTCCGTAATATACCAAATAATAGCTGGGGTGTTTATTTGTTTAAGTCACTAAACAGACCAGGCGGCAATTTGTTACAGGCATTTTATTCCTTCCTCTCAAAAATCCGGGATGAAAATGTCACAAACTTCTCCAGCTTCTCTGTGAATTCTCTGGCACCCCTCTGGGCAATAGTTGTCTTCTACAAGTGAAGTTGCATCTCTGCTGTCACTCATGGTGGTATACATTTGTTCCTCCATCGCCCTGATCATTTTGCGGGACACTCCCTAGTTGTCTTCTGCAAGTGAAGTTGTTACAGCGGAGGAAACGATTCAGCGACCAGCACTCGCTGTCTCACAGTGGCGTACATTTATTTCGCCATTGTCCTGATCATTTTGCGGGACACTCTCTCGTGGCGTGCCCGTTTGCTGATAACTAATTCTTGCATGTTTATCTCAGGCTCCTTGCTAGCCTTCTTCCTCCCTCCACCAAGCAGCCTGGTCCTGTTGCTGTCCTCCTCGGACAGCTCTGTTTTATTTTTTCGGCAATCTCTCACTCTCTTGGGGTCGACAGAGAAACGTCTAGCGGATGCTTCTCCTGAGTATTCCTCTGCATATTTTACAGCAGAAAGTTTGAATTTCAAGCCGTACTTTTTAATTTTTTTGCTCCAGGCAGCTCTGGCAGTTACTAAGTTGCCATGGAGATGGATACACACAGACTTGGCGGAGTAATATTTTGAGTAATGAGTCAGGCGTGCTGTCATGCTGATTTGAGCACGGTCTAAATGTCTTGTTGACCAATTAGATTGCTTGGTCGGAACTACTTGTTGTATAATTTCCCTTCTCTCCCTCTGGCTTGTCAATGCTGCTGTTGCCCCGCACAAGCATCATCGCCTGCTCTTTCAGCTCTTTCCCCAGATCATCGACTCTGCTATAATTGCTGATGAGATTACTACTTTACCTCCTGATTGTGTCGATCGCCATGTCTCTCACCATCTCCGACTTGGGAAGCGAGTCTCCGTCCTCGGAGGAAGAAGTCGGGGTCATTCCCGAAACCCAGGCTCAGTCTGCCGAGGTTCACTCCGGGAATGAATCAGAGGCACCTCGTCTGCGCCGCAGCTCCCTCACCACCCGCAAACGACTCGCCAGATGGCTGGTACACCGCATCCTGGAGGCGTTATACGCCCGCAACATCCCAGTTCCATCCGGCCTTAACCACGAAGAACTCTTCAATTATTTCCTGAGTCAAGAAAACTCCGCCAATGCCCAAGAGTTCAACTCAGGAGCCACTCATCCAAACAGCGCTCCTCCTTCCAAAGGCAAAGCGCTCCGCTTCTCAACCAGATAATCCAAGACCCGTGGTCAATATTCCTGCAAAGAGACCTAAGCAATCTCAACCCGGCACCTCAGTGAAGCAGCCGTCATGTCATCTTTTCTTGAAGTGAAATCAGCACTCAATGTTATGAATTCCAGAATCCATTCCCTGGAAATCGTGAACTCCTCAGCACGTAAGGCAAGTTTGGCAAGTTCATTTGTATAGCACAATTCAGACACAAGGCAACTCAAAGTGCATAAACGGAACATACAACGGCCCGGGCCCATCCACTTTGACCTCTAACACGGCTCTAGCTGCACTGCTTCCTGCCGACATCACACCCCACAGGACTCTGGGAACTGAAGTTCCAGCTCCAACAATGGGCTCTAGGTTCCTGCCCCCCCGCAGCAGCAATTCCTGACTCCAGGAACCAAATTCTAATTCTAGGTCATTCGTTCTTATTATAATCTCGGCCTTGGGATCTAAATGCATACATTTTAAATAAGGGAACATCATTTATTTGCAAACACTGTTCTATTACTGATTTAAGATCAGGGAGTTTTATAACAATGTATATTTTTATATATATAAAAATAAAAATAAAAACAAATAAAATAAATGCTCTGCTCTCATTTGACAGGCCAGGACGTAAATCTGGTGAAGATTCTGTTATGCGGTTCTGAATCTGCTGACAAAAGATTTGTGGATTGTGGGGATTTCTCTGTAGTTCTCAAAGACAGCAATCCTAGATTGTCAAAAACTCTAACTATGGCAGAATTTGATGTTGCCTTTGGTGTCTTTAGAGACACCATATGCGAAATGTATCCGCAATGCAGAGAAGAACTTGACACCTATCTGACTATAATCTCAGACCTTGGTCTCTCATACGGTGGTTCTCTCTTTTATGAATACCACAAATCCTTCTCTGCCAAAGCTGCTATGTATATTCAAAAATTCAATCAGAGACTGGATTGGTCCGTAGTCGACCTGCCCCTAATCAGCAGACATTTGAGGAAGAAAATACTCATTTGGAGTGACGGAGCCCTTTGACCTCCTTGACCTTAAATGGTGATTCCTGTCTGTCTCCTATCCCTTAATCAAAAGACATCCAGGGCCGACTTTATCACTATGTTAAATGCGATCAAACTAATGTGATCAGCTGTGATGACTTACTGGTATTCTTTGAATAAACACATCACCACAGCAAACTGTTCAACAGGATTTGAATAATTATCTTCAACAATTTGGTGCCATGACCCGGATGGCAACAAACCGTCTACAGAGACTCCTTTTTTCCAGACCAACGACATGTCAGTGACCTGAGAACCAAATTGCAGAGGTAAAGGGTCCTTTTGAAAACCGAATTACTGTTACTGTGCATTGTTGGAGGTCTGTCGAGAAGGGAGTCCTAAGGAAGGGTGGCGCCACCCGACATTCAAGTAAGTTTGCTGTGTGTTTTGTGGAAACCTTTGGTGTTGTATGGTTTCCAAACCGATGTTATTGGGAAGTTTTTAGATGTATGGGAATGCTTGTTTTCATAGCTTTTGATTAGTTGTGGAATTGCTTGTGTTTTCTTAGTCTTATGAAGATTTGCTCTCATAAAGGCCAAGCATCTAGGGGTTAGCATCTTACTTAATATCCACATGGTGATATAGAGCTCTGATTTGGGGAACAAGAGGTTTGCCCACTAAGAAGATAGGCCTATGTAGGACCAGTAGGAAGCAGTAGGGATAATTTGTTATCCCAGGGATAAGAGATCCCAATACTAGATGTATATTTTTCATTCCGTAACAATCTGATTTATTCTTGTTACACAAAAAAGGGAGTAGAGCGTTCATTGAAAAGATTTGTCTGTGAATTGTCGGTTAAAGTAAGAGAGTATGAAGGAACTTTTTGTTTTCGTTTTATAAAAAGATCTTTCAAAAGGAAAATGGGAAGTTGTTTCAGTAGAAGGTCTGAGAGAGATTTACTAGTCCTGTGAAGTACATGCATGATAATTATGGTGACGCTAGCTTTTGTTTTTTGTTTGTTTGTCATGTGTTGTAACTTTTGTTTAAATTGGGTTAAGTAAAATTGGAAAATATGAGAGAGAAATTGAGTACTCTCCCAGATAAGAAAAAATAAGCATTTCTCCTTCTTCAAAATTTAGATGGATGGAAGTAGCTGCTGTTATACAGAATCTAAAATAGTTTCTCTTCCAGATCAAAACAAAAAGCTAATAGCTCAATTAGTAAATAAATAAAAACACAACGCAGACTAAGATTATGCCGGACAGTCAAACGGACAAGTCCTGTAGAAACACTAAAACAAAGAAATACGATCAAAATAAAAAGCCTTTATCCTGTAAGAGAGATAAACGAATCCAGTGTTGATAACACTGGTGATGACTGGGTTTTTGAATACCGAAGACCTGAGATAAATACTCAAGTAGAGGAACTAGGGTGGGTTCCAACAAGAAAAAGTTGAAAAAAGCAAAGGCAAAGAAAACAAACCCAGCAAAATTAGCTCGACAACTTACAATGGGAAAAGATGTTGTCGACAAACCTTGGCGCCGAAGGGAGCTAAAAGCAATAGTCAGAAATTTTACCAAGGATGTAAGAACAAATCATCAAAAAATATTTTTAAAAATGGTGATTCGTGTGAACGATGACAACTGCAAAGGAAAATTGTGGTCTGTCACCAAGTCCAATTGTTGGAATTCCACTTGATTACATGCAACATTTTTTTGTGAATAGTCTTCAACCAAAAATCAGGACAAAGGTACAATTGAGAGTTGGGTGGTCAAGAAAACCAATGACTTAATTGGTAGAAATAGCACCACACAGTTGGGATTGGGATAAAACAGAACAAAGAATATGTAGAATGCATGAAATGCTAATGATTTATCAAGTGTCTCACTACACAGGCGGAACAACCAGAGAATGCAGTGGCAAAGGAAGCTTCCAAAAAGAGAGAGAGTGCAAAAGATGCTGGCCCTCGCACCATGAGCAAAGCCACAGGCTACCTTTCTCTAACCATGAGAATTGTTTCTTATGTGGTGAGCCAGGTCATTGGGTAAGAAACTGCCCAAACAAAGTAGCTCCACGTACCATGCCAAGGCCTTTCCATCAAGTAACCAAAATAGATGCTCCACCAATGCAACAGTATAACCAATAGCACTGTCAGGACAGTGACAACAGTGAAACAGGAGAAACTGTAACTCAAGCTCCACTAATTAAATTAGCAATTAATTAAATGAATTTACCTGCAGCAATTTGGAGATTAAACACGGGCTGGATAGCTTCATTTCGGAAGATAAATGTGGGTCTCATAGATGAAAATAAACATCTGTGGCAGCTACGTTAGCTTATTTGAATGAAAAGTGTAAAATGTAAATAGCATCCGACAGTGTGCTAGACCCACCCTAGATTTTCAAGTTTTTCAAGGGGGGCGGGGGCCCACGTTGGCGAATAAACATAATTTTTGATAGACACAGGAGATTCTCTTTTTCACCAGTAAAACCAACTAAATCTTCACGTTTTAAAGTTTCTTAAGAAAACAGTTAGAGCTGTGGGGGTTGGAAGTATTCCTATTGCCTACCTGTGTCTAACACTACTCCATTATCTATAGATCCTTTCACTGAAAGCATGTCCAGTTTCACTACTTTCCACTCCTTTCTTCTATCAGATACTACACCCGTGAATCTGAGTGAATAGAGACTAATGAACATAAAACAACTGTATTAGATGCTCTGATAGATCAAAATCAACCAATAGGTGAAGGGAAAGGGAAAGTCCATGATAGAGTTGTGTCTAGTGTGCCCCCATCAGTATGGGCCTCTTTCTCTGATGACATTGGTTTGATTAAGACCGCTGAGCCAGCACACATTTTGCTAAAACAGAATGCCCCCTGTCAAGGATCTCACAGTATCCCCTCTCTCAAGAAAAGAGTGAAGGCATTTGTCCCATAAATCCATCTCTGTTAAACCAAGGGATAATGGTGTAATGGAACAGTCCATGTAACGCTCCTATACTTCCTGTAAAAAAAAAAAGAAAAAAAAAGATATAAATATAGATTTGTACAAGATCTGCGAGCTATTAATGAAGTGGTACTCCCTGTTTTCTTTTAGTTCCAAATCCTACAATTGTATTATCTTCAATATCAGCCAATTCGACTCATTATACGATTTCAACCTTTGCAGTGTATTTTTCTCTGTTCCTCTACATAAGATAGCCAGTATCTGTTTGCATTTGACCCCTCTCCCTCTACTGCTGCATGTGAGACTGACACAGTTGTCTTACTCAAATCTTTAGTGGCGAAGGGCCACTAAAGCCTCACTAAAGAAGGCTCAGTTGTGTCAGAAATACTTTGGAGACACATGATCCGGTTCTACAAGAGTCCTTCCTCCGTCCAGGATAAAAGCTATAGTGGAATTGCAAAAACTCACACATATGTCACAGATGAAGACATCTTTAGGAATGACAGGTTATTGTAGACAATGGATAATTGACTATGCCTCACTTGCTGCACCAACAATTTTCTTTTAAACCTCATCCATTTTTCAATAATTGATAGCGCCGCCCTGCCACCCTCAAGTTCCGCCCACGTAGCTGAGTTGTTCCACTGAACATTTACACAGACTCCAAACATGCTTTTGGATGTTTACATGATTTCCTTCATCTATTTGCCGTTGCTAATTGGGAAGCTTACACCAAATCCAAGAACACTGGTTCAAGAGGCTGTGCTTTAGCTGATCATGCAGCCAAAAGTAGCTGCAAAACTTGACATTCCTGTCCTTGTAAAGCTCTGTCCTTCCCTACCCGCTAATAATCTTGCTTCTCATAATGACGTGATCCTGTGATGTGAAGGAGCATAAATTGTGGCTTTCCCATGTTTGTAAAAATTTAAATAATGTGTGGGTCCACAACGACGGCCGCGTTGTCGCACCAGCTTCCTTGTACTTAGAAATGTAATGGATATGATAATATTCTTTTATGTATAGAGAAGTTCTCCAACCAGTCCGAAGCCTGGGCCTCCAAGAAGGCTGATTCTGGATATGACAATATTGTTGTATATATAGACATGTTGTCCAACCGGGCTAAAGCCTGGGCCTGTAAGAAGGCTGATTTTGTTTCTTTAGCGAAATGCTTGCCAAGCAACAAGGATGAAGAAGATGAACCTCCATGCCATGGATGAGTCTATGCGAAAACTGGGCTCAGCCTTAACCTCTGCTATTCAGCTACTCCACAGACAAGTAAAAACTGTCCAGTCACCTCCTAGCAGCCAGCAGTGCTACAACCAGGAGATTGGGTCTGGATCAAAGAGTTCCGGAGAAAAAAACGCCCAGCTGGTCGAAAACACAACACGTCCTGCTTACCACCAACATAGCAGTCAAGCATGAGGGTTGTTCCTCTTGGATCCAAGCATCACACTGTAAGAAGACACCCCGCCCTTGCATAAGAAATCCGCAAGGTCCCTCTACATCCACTGGACCATCTTCCTTATCGCCAAAAAATGTTTGGCCCTGGGAAGGATCTCCTCCCCCCCCCCCAAAGGACAACGCTGGCACCAGAGACCCAGAAGAAGATGTACGCTGGCTTCCAGAGAAGCAGAGGAGCAACGCTGGAACTGTAGGCCCAGAAGAAGCTGTGGAACACCCACCAGCACATCCACAGAGCAGAGAAAGCAAGAGACACCACAAACCAGACCTTTCCAGTTCCAAAGACACTGGAATGATGTGTTGAAGGAAATTGGAACACTGACGTTGAAACATCTAAATGTGACTATACATGCTTCACCACAGCTTGCAATTGATGAGTCCAAAGAAAATGTGAAGTATAACCACCTTGTTTCCGTGATGAATCATTGCTCCTTACCTTTACCCAAGGGTGTGTGCTGGATTTGCAGCACAAAGGCTTACGAATACTTACTAAAAGGATGGTCTGGAGTATGTGGTCTGGGTCATGTGATACCAGCTATCAGAGTCCTTACTGGGCTACCGGAGGTTCACATCGTAAAGAGAGACTTATATACACACACAAAAACCCCATGGACAAGATTTTTTGGCACTCTCATTCCAAGTTATGGATTCATGGCATCCTTGGACCAAAAAAGAGACCTCTCCCATGCAGTGGAAGATTTTGCAAACTCCACTGCAAAAGACATGTCCATGCTCTCAGAAGAGATGACTACAGTAAGAATGATGACGTTACAAAATCGTGCGGCACTGGACTACTTATTGGCCTCCCAAAGAGGAACTTGTGCTGTAATTGGACCTGAATGCTGTACGTTCATACCTGACGACAATGCCACCTTACAAGAAATAACGAATGACTTGCATAACTTTCCAAAGACAATTCATCACCGTTACCCCTTGTTTGTTGGACTGGTTTAAAGAAAAGCTAGGATCTTTTGGTTATTAGGGCCCGAGCAGGTCTCGACCTACGAGGTCCCTATTGTTTTTCAAATGATTATTATTAGGGGGCCAAGCCCGAGGGGCCGAGGGAACGCGCCCCCTCGGGCATACACGTTTTCGCCTATAACTCCCAAACCGTATGTGGCACATTCAAAAACGTTGTATCCACAGATTCCCTGAATGGAGCTGAATCACTTTGCGATTGGCCACGCCCACTTCCGGTTAGAAACCAAATTTCAGACCCTTGGTTGCCATGACACTGGGAAGGGATGAGCCGAATTTGGCGAACTTTTACCAGTAGGGGGCACTAAAAATATGGGAAGTTTATATCTCCTGAACGGCTACACCAATTTTTACAAAATTTGGTCGGTATGATGTATCCTGAGGCCATATCTTCAAGGTGGTCATGACTGCTCAATGTGGGCGTGGCTTATTATAAGATAAACAACAAACATTCATTTCAGCCAAACTATTATGCTGACAGTTTTAAAATGTATATGGTACAAATAGAATAGGACGCAGTTCTTCCATACCAAAACTTGCACATGTACGCCAGTAGGTGGCGCTATAATGGATGCAATCGTGTTTTTGCCTGTAACTTCCACAGTTTAAATAACACATCCGCAAACCTAATATCCATATGGTCCATCAAGAGACCTGGGTTTTCTGACATAGGACACGGCCACTTCTGCTGCACATTTCGCTTTCTGAATCGCCAAATAAGCAAAACCTACTTTTTCAAACTCCTCCTTGGGATTTTGTCCGATCGGCATGAAACCTGGCACATACACTCTTCAGCTGGACCTCATCTACAGTTATCAAAAGAATCATTAAAGAACAAATTTCTGTAGCTGGCTATGAACATGTAAACTGTTTGATATCTCGGTCAAACTACATGATATTAACACCAAATTTCATTACCTTGGTTGCCATGACACTGGGGAGGGATGAGCCGAATTTGGCCACTAGGGGGTGCTAAGAAGATGACAAGTTTATATCTCCTGAACGGCGACACCGATTTTTACGAAATTTGGTTGGTATGATGTAGGGCCAATCCTGAGGCCATATCTTTAAGGTGGTCATCATGACTGATCAATGTGGGCATGGCTTATTACAACATATCCAAATAGGCACACATTCTGTTATGTCTCGACCTATGTGATATTTTGTCCCTGTTTTGCCTGGCGTTCTCACCTCTCCTCTCATTTCAGATTTCCCCCCTTCCTGCTTGTTTGGTTTAGTCCTCCTCTCTGAATGTGTGCCCCACCCTGATTACCTTCACCTGTTGTGTGCTTGTGTATATTAGGTCCTGTGTTTCCTCTGGCAGTTGCCAGTTTGTCATGTTTGCCCCGGTGCACAGCGTCCCAGCCTTTCGTTCCTAGAAGACTTCTTGTGATTATCGTTACCGACCTCAGCCTGCTTATTCTTCGTCCTGCCTCTGCCTGATCCCTGCCTGGTTTGTCTACTTCCGCTGCCTGCCTACACGTGTACCGAACTCTTTGTCCTGCCTGCCCCCTGTCGGATTTGGTTGCCTGCCTTGACTGATTTAGTGTACTTGTTTGCCCTGTTTGGAAGTAAAGACTTTTGCTTGGCCTACATCCTGTGTCTGTCGTACTATTGCGTCCAAACCCTTGTTGTGTTGCCCTGGTTGTGATACATTCAGCCTTTTGCGCTTCCAGCGCACTTCCCATTACAGCGAATACCAAGGCTCAGACATTGGCCTGTGTCCTCACTTTTGCCCCGAGCCTGGCATCCTTAGGGGCCAACTTCGGTGTGCTCTGTGGTGCACGGGGTCCCAGTTGCTTGGGGGGGCTTGGCCCTCGTTCATAACTGCTTGCAGTTCTAGTTTTTATTTTTCTTCGGCTAAAAGTGGTGCTGCAGGCTAAACCGTGCAAGGGAGGGCAGTGCAATTTGGAGGGTTGGTCCAGACTTGAATATCTCAGACACAAAAAACTACATATATCCGCCTGCAGGGGGCGCTATAACCTAGGCCAACACGTTTTTACCTGTTAGTCCCAAACCGTATGTCGCACATTCAAAAGCCTTGTATCCCCAGATTCCCTGAATTGGAGCTGAATCACTTTGTGATGGCCACGCCCACTTCCGTTTAGAAAGTTTTTCTGCAAAATCGCAAAAACTGGAAAACCTACTTTTTCGAACTCCTCCTTGGGATTTTGTCCGATCTGTGTGAAACTTGGCACTTACACTCTTCAGCTGGACCTGATCTAAAGTTATGAAAAGAAGTTTGCTCGGTCAACAAATGCGCTAATTATTAACGAAGAAATTTCTGTAGCTAGCTATAAAAATGTATACTGTTTGATATCTTGGTCAAACTAAATGCTATTAACACCAAATTTCAGATCCTTGCTTGCCATCACACTGGGAAGGGATGAGCCAAATTTGGTGAATTTTGGCCACTAGGGGGCGCTAAAATTATGGGACGTTTATATCTCTTGAACGGCTACACCGATTTTTCAGAAATTTGGTGGGTCTGATGTAGGGGCAATCCTGAGGCCATATCTTGAAGGTGGTCATGACTGGTCGATGTGGGCGTGGTTTATTACAAGATAAACAACAAACATTCATTTCAGCCAAACTATTATGCTGAGAGCTTTAAATTTATATGGTACAGATAGAATAGGACACAGTTCTTCCTTACCAAAAATTTCACATGTACTCCACGAGGTGGCACTATAATGGATGCAATCCCGTTTTTGCCTGTAACACCGATTTTTACGAAATTTGGTCAGTATGATGTAGGGCCAATCCTGAGGCCATATCTTGGGGGTGGTCATTACTGGTCAATGTGGGCTTGGCTTATTACAACAAATCTATATCGGCACATATTCAGCCTTTTGCCCTTCCAGTGCACTTCCCATTACAGAGAATACCACGGCTCGCAAGTTTTGCCCCGAGGCCGTCATCCTTTGGGGCCACCTTCTGTGGGCTCTGTGGTGCACAGGCTTCAAGCTTGGCCCCCGTTCATAACTGCTTGCAGTTCTAGTAATTTTCTTCTCACAAAATGATCGCATTTTTCACTGCCTGAACATACCCCAAAACTCACCAAACTTGGAATATAAATCACACCTGGTGAAAACCTACTTTTTCTATCTCCTCCCAGGCGATTTTACTGATTTGCACGAAACTTGTCACACAGTATCTGTGGACCCTCCTGACAAAAAGTTATTAAAAGAATTTTGATAGGCCACACAATACTCAAGTTATTAAATATCAACTTCCTGCAGATTTGGCTCAAAACAGGAAGTGTTGCATATCTGCACATTGGTGTGGTCCAATGACATGAAACTAAAGTTACTACTTCGCCATAGGCCGCTGAGGCCCTGTACAAAATTTCAGGCGATGACCTCAAGGTGGCGCTCTTTAAATTGAATTATTTTATATCTCTGCATCTGTTCATCGGATTGACACGAAACTTTGTATAGCCTAGTTATTGTCAGTGCCCTCCTGAGGAGAGCTTATGAAGGGTTTACCAATTTGACTGTAGATGGCGCTGTGGTGCCAATTTAATTTTATATTTGGCACTGTGCCCACACCATAACACTTGAAATTCATAGGGGTGGTCTAGAATGGCCCCTGTGACTCACACACCAAAAATGACCACCAGGTGGCGCTATTTTCCATGTGAAAGCGTTTTTGACACATAACTCCCACAGAATGTGTCGCACATTGTTGAACCTTATATCTACGTATTCGCTCAATTCAGCTGAATTATGTGGTGTAAACCACACCCACTTTTGCGGTAACTTTCCATTCGCAAAAAGTGAAAGAGCTTTTTTGAACTCCTCCTAGACGATTTGACCAATATGCACCAAACTTTGAATGTAGCATCTGTGGACCCTCCTGACAAAAAGGTTTTTAAAATCATTTTGATAGTCCATAAAATGCCCGAAATATAAAACAGCAAACTTCTGCATATAGTGTTGAAAACAGACAATCTTGCATATCTTCATAAGATACTGTCTGACTATCACGTAAATGTTCATATTTATGTACCATGGCATAATGATGGTCTGTGTAAAATTTGGTGCGAATCGGCCAATAGGTGGCACTCTGGTCGCAGTCTTATTAGTGTCAATGGAAAGTAAATGGAAAAATCTTTAAATCCCCTTCAAAACTCATCGACTTTTAACCTCTCCTTGTCCCTCATGCTTTGAGCTCAGCCTCAAGCCTCAAGATTCCCCCCTCTCCATCCCTGATTCTTTGCCCAGGATCAGAGCACTCTGTGTGGGCTACAGACCAGAGCATGTGAGCGGAGCACAGCGAGTGGGGAGCGGAGCGTGCGCAATATAATCGGAGCGCAGAGAGGGTTTTAATCCAAAGGCCAGAGCGATGGTTCCGTTTCGCTCCAGTTCCGTTCCGATACTGCTCTCCACGATTCTAGGGAGAGTGGTCTTGGAGCGAAGCTGTCTGGTATAACTTTGAGCGATGGAGCGAACGCTCACGTGAGTGGGGAGTGGAATTCTCGCCGCTCAGCTCTGCTCACATGCTCTGCCACAGACATACATTGCTGGTAAAAAAACAGCAATGTATGGGGTGTTTTATCCAAGACGTCCACTAGATGGCATTGTTGTCTCTCAAATCACATGTATCATGTATCCCAAGCTTGACAATGATACATGGCCACAAATACAATTTTGAAAGAAGGCAAGTGAAGCATTATGTTATGCTCATTTATGTGCAATGATGACAAACATCATCAGATGTACATGGCATTTGCAGGTAATTTTCTCCAAATTGCACAGTACAACATGGCATAATTGATGGGTGATGTTTAGCACCACATAATGGATAAGTCAGTAGCAGTTAGCCACAGCACACAATTTTCATATAAGCCAATTTGCTAAGAATGCCATTTGCGTGTTGTGTCTGCCCTGTGAATGTGGCAGACACATTCCCTTAATCCCCTATCCCTTAATCAAAAGACATCCAGGGCCAGTTTGATCACTATGTTAAATGCGATCAAACTAATGTTGCTGTGATGATCTAATCACACTCCCCACAGTGCCCCCCCCCCCCCTCCTTTCTTTGTATTCCCATTGATTGAACCTGCCATTTTGTCTCCTTTGTTCTTACTGTATAAAATGCTGTTGTTTCATTTGCTCTGGGTCAACTCAGCGACTCAGACCCGCTCTGTGCCTGTCGGTTCACCAGTTTACCGGTATTCTTTGAATAAACACATCACCACAGCAAACTGATGAACAGGACTTGAATGATTTTCTTCAACACATTTGACTGGGCATAAAACTCTTGCCTGCTCCATCTGCGCTTCCTTCTCTTACACAACCTCCCTCTGTCCAAGAACTGCTTAGCAAGATTTGTCCACCCCGAAGCCTCAGCCAAAAAATCCAGTGTTAAATCCTGTAAACCATCCTCCAAAGCGACAGGTTTTTTTTCCCTCAGGATTCAAGTCTCCTACCTGCAGTAATTTCAACGAGAATGTTTGTACTTATCCTAATTGTAAAGTTATGCATATGTGTAGCTGGTGTGGAGACAGCCACCCACACTCTGTGTGTCCCTGGAGGCTTTGTCCTGCAAAATCTGGGAAATAAATAAGAAGCATCCTTCGACTCCAGTGAATGTTCCACCTCTCGCCAAAGCTAGTTTGAACCACCCTAATAGATGCTTTGTCAATTATCTCCTCACTGGCTTGGTTCAAGGATTCCTAGCAGGTCTATGCTGGCTCCCACAAGCGACCCATGTCTTTAAAAACCCGCAGTCTGCTCTCAATGAGCCAGAAATGGTAGATGAGCTCCTATCAAAAGAGGTTAAAAAGGGCTACATGATAGGTCCACTGTCAAAATCCCCCTTTTCCATCTTCAGAATAAGCCCAATAGGTGTCGCTACCAGGAAATATTCAAACAAAAAAAGTCTCATCATTGATCTCTCAGCTCCTCATAATTCTTCCATTCCATGTATAAATAGCTTAATCCCTCAAGAGCCCTTTTCCTTGTTCTACGCCTCTGTAGATAATGCTGTTCAGATGATTTAGTCAGCAGGGGTTGGTGCATGGCTGGGGAAAGCAGACATCGTAGATGCCTTCAAATTCATGCCACTACATCCCTCGCAATCGCATCTTTTCGGTGTAAAATGGCGTTCTAAGTTTTACTTCTCGGTTAATTTGACATTTGGTTGCCACAGTAGCCCTCGCATTTTCGACACCCTGTCAGAAGCATTATGCTGGATCCTCTACAACGTCTGCAAACTCCCTTTCATCTTGCATCTTCTAGACGATTTTTTAGTAGTTGACTTTCCCTCATCCCCACCAGCTCGCAGCATCTCCATAGTCAAGCCTTTTCCATGAGTTAGGTGTACCTCTTTCAGAAGAGAAAACAATAGGCCCTAGCACGCACTTAGAATTTCTCAGCATCCCCCTTGATAGTGTGCTTATGCAAGCATCACTGCCACAAGAGTTGACTCGCATCAGAGAAGCTATCAAATCCTGGCCTGCTGCTGCTTTTTTCTCTAAAAGAGATCTTTTATCTCTATTGGGCCACCTTAACTTCACTATGCGCATCATCCCTCACGGAATTAGCCAATACTAGCAAGCGTGATACAAATGAACGCATTTGTGTCACGCTTGCTAGTATTGGCTAATTCCATTCAAAATCTAACAGACACTGTAGTTTTAGATGAAGGCTGTCACTTAGATCTGCGTTTTTGGGGCTCTTTATGTGATGAATGGAATGGCATTTCTTTCTTTTATAATGACTTTGTGGAGTCTTCGGACTCCCTCCAGTTTTTCACTGATGTGGCCCCTTCGGTTGGTTTTGGGGGGGTTTTACGTTAATGAGTGGTTTGCAGACGTCTGGCCGCCTGAAATGCAGTTCCATTGTGACAAACCCAAATCCACTGCTCTTTATGAGCTTTACCCCATTGTCGTTGCTTGTTTACTTTGGGGCAGCAGATGAACCAGGAAATAAATTATGGTGTTTTGCAACAACACTGCTACAGTAGAAATAATCAATAAGGAGCGCTCTAAAATACCAATGATTAACAGTCTCATGCGACGTTTAACTTGAACATGCGTTTTAAAAAACTTGCGTAGAATTTTGCAAACTTATTTCAAATTCTATTGATGAGTTCCTGTCTAAACAACTTGCGAGCGATTTTCATTCCTGGGCATGAAAATTGTGTAGCTGATGCTCTCTCTCGCTTTAAATTTCAGGAGTTCAAAACCATGTGTCCCCAGGCCAAGCCCTCCAGCATGCCATGCCCTCCATTCAGTCAGATGATGCTAGATTAAGTACATGAGACTTGGTTTAGCCAAAGGTACAATTAAAGTATATAATTCAGCTTGGTATTTCTTCTCTTCCTTCTGCGCCAACCTCCTCCTTAGTCCTTTACCAGTAGACATCTCAGTAGTTTCTGCATTCAGTGGCCCTCATTTATCAATCTTGCGTGAAAACGGGTGCAGATCTGTGCGCAGAATTTGGTTTACAACAGGAGACACGTGTGATTTATGAAACATTCATATCTGACCAATTCCAGCGTACGAATGATCGGCTCTTGATAAATGCGGTGGCTGAATACGATCGTCATTAACATGTTACGCCCTTAAATATTCCTGGTCCGGAGGCCTCGCCCACTGAGGTCAAACATTGAGAGAAGAAACTCTGGCAAGAAGAGAAACTTTTCCGAGATGGAAAGCGGCATCCTGGCAGCGCCGGCACATCAAAGGCTCCATTCACTAATGCAATGTTGTGCAGAACTGAACAGGTCAAAATAATATGGCACACTTTCATTGGGGTATACAGCAGAGTTCCCCCTGCTGGTCCGAGACGGAGCCACCTGCCCTTCAGTACCCCGAAGCAGCTCCAACGTGACCCGTGTGCGTGTGTGTGCACTATTGAATCTGCGTTCCTGCTCTGTAGCAGGTTTGCCAGCAGGGTTATTAGGTATTCCGTTAATTAGTTGTCATGTTAGACTATTTACATATTTTATTTTACAAAAAAGTGGTATCAGTAAAAACGTAAAAAATAATCGGTTTTGATCTGTTCTAAAAATGTGACTGCTTATGCTTAATGACAGCTGAGGTTTGTTTAATAATCATTTTCAGTCTCAGCCAGATTTTGCTGTGCTGCATCGCAAATCCACAGACTCAGATTTGCGTACACAAGCTCAGACCTGACGTGAGATCTGATCGTAGCTTCCGCTCACGTCCAAATTGATAAATGCTGAAGTTTGCGTGGAAATGGTCGTACGCACAGTTTTCTGCCGTACGTTCGTTTGATAAATGAGGGCCAGTGTGTTTTCATTTGAATCCCGCAATCTTCAAATGCAAAGTATAAAAGCCATGCTAGCAGGGATTCAGTTCCACTTCCGATGCCAAGATCCAGCATCTCCGAGCCTTCTCGGGAATCCTTCCATTCAGCTGCTCCTCAACGACCTCAAAAAGGTACGTCCTCCAGGCAATGATAAAAGACTGCCTCTCACCATTTCACTGGTGCATAAGTTGGTGTCAAGGCTAAGACAAGGGTGTTTTTCACTCTATATCGATGTTATGTTGGAAGCAGTTCTGCTAATGGCGTTCTATGGGCTTCTCAGGTGTGGTGAATATACAACCAGATCTCTCTCCTTTAATCCTCAGCATGATCTCACACTCTCCGATTTAACTGTAGAAGATGATATGTACTCTTTATTTCTGAAACACTCAAAGTCTGATAGATCTTGCCAAGGCATCCAAATTATCATTACCAAGACTAACACTGCCTTTTTTCCTTTCTCCTCCATGATGAAATTTCTGCATCATCGTTCTCCGACCCCTCGGTCGGCACCTCTGTTCATCACCGATGGTTGCAATCCAATGACGAGATCCTGGTTCTCTTCAAAGCTGCGTTATCTCTTCCCGAGCTGCGTTCTTTCCCCAGAATGCTATTCCCCTCACTCCTTGAGAATCGGCGCAGCTACAACCGCAGCTCTCCTTCTGCCTACCTCAACGCTAAAATCCTTGGGCTGCTGGTCATCCTCAGCTTTCCATCGCTACATCAGGCTCCGCAAGAAGGAGATCTTGTCCGCACAAAAGCTCATGAGCTCCTGCACCCTTTAAATGCATAAATAAATATTGGTAGATGCCTTGCTGTCTAATTCTATTATTGCATATCAGGTGGTTTGCTGGGTTATTATTCATTTGTCTTAGAATTTCATCGCAATGTGCTTAAGGGAGCTTCGCTGCTCATTAGATAGAATATTTCCCTTCATGACCGAGGTGCTCATGGGTAATGACCACACGGCAGCGGTGCCAGGCCCACACATAGTACATCCTGACGTCAGAAACGTTGGGCTCCTAATCCGTACAGTTTCCGGGGGAATATATATATATATATATATCTATATTTACTTATTTCATCACTCCCCAGTAGCTCATGTAAACATATCTGCGGGGAGTGATGAGGTCAGAGCCTAGACGCCATACTCTAACCTTCTCAAACCTCTGCGACGCCTGCAAGCTAATTCAGGCAGTTAACTTGAGCTTCACTGCCACATACACACGTGACATGTTTCATTCTCCAGATCATCTCACAAATGCACCCTCTCTATTGAGCAGGCTATTTAAACTGCATGAATTTCCCTTCTCTCCCTCTGGCTCGTCAATGCTGCTGTTGCCCCACACAAGCATCATCGCCTGCTCTTGCAGCCCACCACCACCCCAGCATCCACCTGCAGGCTCCGTCTAGGGGGGAAAATATTTAATCAAGACTCCCCAATATCTCATGTAAACATATCTGCGGGCAGTGATGAGGTCAGAGCCTATGTTCCGCTTGCAATAAACATTTCAAACGTGAGTTGCCTGACTGAAATCAGATTAAAGTTACTTATTATTTTTGTCATTTTCCTTAGTAAAAATATATATTCCTCTTCTTCTTGTCTCGGGGAGTGATGTCATGTGTGCCACAAGTCATGTTTTCAGCATGAGCACAACTCATGTGTAACACCACGCAGTGACACAAACATACATAACAACAATGGTGGGAGGAGAGAGATGAGCGTTTTCTAGCTTGAAATACATTCATTATTTTTTCAGCTAAAGATGAGAATATTAAGGTTTGTTGTACACTCGGTGCTGGCGACAAATTACTATCAAGCTTTGAAGGAGTTCAGTAATCACTAATCAGATTACTTTTTCAAGGTAACTGAGGCAACACTCTGTAGGGCTAAAGCCCCGGCTGTTTTGCACTCCTAGCGACGCCTCTGTTCAAAGCCTAAACATTTAATCCAGCTGACAAATCAAACGTGTTCAGTCCAGAAGAGAGGAACGTATGTGTTGTATGTGACTGTCCTCCTCCTGTCCTCTGCTCTGGAGACACATTCACACTATTTAAACATTATCAAAGAGCTTTTCACTTAGAGCTCCATCCTCAGTACCTGTCACATCTACATCCACAACATTAACTTCTTAAACAGTACTTGTCATGACTCCTGATATAAAGGACAGTATGAAGTCAAATGAATGTCATTCTCCACCTCATTCAGCTCTCAGTGTTCACAGCTCCTTCATCTGCTGCCACACCTCTGTATCTTCCTGTTTAATGTGCAACTTCACACACAGTGATCTCTGACTGTCAGACTAATTGTACTCAACATATTCTTCACATCTAAACTCTTTGTTAAATAAACAATAAGCTCTTAGCTGTGGTTTGATCCAAGAACATGACTGGGAGCATTTAGCCTGCGCTTGGTGTTTAAACTCCTCCACCTCCACATTTACTTTGTGGAGGCACTTTTCTTCCAATCTGAACTCTTCTAATAAATCAAGAACTTCACAGACAGTTTCACCTTTAACAGACAAACTCCAGTAAATATATATTTTACTGGCTGTTCTACTAGTTTGAAGCTTAACTGTCTGTTCCACAAGATCAACATGCTAACTTTCCCTCTGACTTCACTCCATCTCTCTGTAAAATACCACGAGAGCTGCATATTTATGAAGTCACAGAAATATCAACTCAATCAGGAAAATATTAGCTTTGACTAATACTTGCATCATTATCTACCAGCTTCCTGTTTTGTAAATGATGATTCATAAACACTTTTCTGAATCACTGGTGATAATGAACTAGATTTATTACGGAAGAAAACTCTACTTTAAAAATATTTTTAAATGTACATTATCTGTCAGTCTTACCAGAGCTGTGAGATATGAGGCAGACACTGTAGGAAACTCCTCACTTCACTCTCTTCATGTGAGTAGCCTGTCAGCATCACTTGTTTCTTCTCTGATGTGAGTTTCAGCACTTCCAGGAGGATGGAGCTCTTTCTCTCTGAGAGGTTTATGAACCAGACTGCAGGAGCTGACTGGAAAACTGACTGTAATGATGGAAGGACTCTCAGGCCAGTTTTAGTCTCTTTTTCCTTCAGGTGGGAGCACAGATCCAACAGGAAACCACACTGATCTTTGTTATAAATGTATCTGTTATCATAAGGGAACTTTTCATATGTGCACACTGATGATAACAGCTCCAGTATCTTCTCTCCTGTCTGCTGTTCTCTCTCTGCTGCTGCACACAACAGATTCCCAAAGAACTTTGCTGAACCTTTAAACTGCTGAGAGACACTGGAACAAGAATTGAACATTTAGTTATGACATGATGTCAACAACAGAAACACAGTCATGCATCACTGATGTGGAGTTTATCTGCTAACAGTCTCCAGATACCTGCTGATGAGAATAATACAGTAAGATTTATTCAAAACACAGACGATTATGAGCCGAATGTTTATGATCCTGCTTCATCTGTAGTGAACCAAACTGTATCTTTAAATATACATTATCAGTCAGTCTTACCTGAGCTGTGAGATATGAGGCAGACACTGTAGGAAACTCCTCACTTCACTCTCTTCATGTGAGCAGCCTGTCAGCTTCACTTGTTTCTTCTCTGATGTGAGTTTCAGCACTTCCAGGAGGATGGAGCTCTTTCTCTCTGAGAGGTTTATGGACCAGACTGCAGGAGCTGACTGGAAAACTGACTGTAATAATGGAAGGACTCTCAGGACTGTTTGAGTCTCATCCTTCAGGTGGGAGTACAGATCCAACAGGAAACCACACTGATACATGTGATCACTGTCATGCAAGTTTCTGTTATATAAAGGGAACTTTTCATATGTGCACACTGATGATAACAGCTCCAGTATCTTCTCTCCTGTCTGCTGTTCTCTCTCTGCTGCTGCACACAACAGATTCCCAAAGAACTGGACTCCACCATGAAGCGAGGGAGAGACACTGGAACAATAATTTAACATTTAGTTAAGACATGACAGGGTATCTGCAGGTTTGAACAAGTCAAATTTAGGACTTTTTAAGACTTTTTAAGACCACTTTGAACAAAATTCAAGACCTACACGAAGCATGAAAAAGCAAGGAAAAATTAAAGCTGCAAGCAGCGTTGAACGGGCCCTCGCAGTCCACGCGCGTCGGGGAATGCCGCCGTCGTGGAATGCTGCCGTCGGGGCTTGTTCACGCAACACATTCTGTTGAGGAAGTCATTCCTTTACAATTTGGTGGCCTGCTACTGCCGGTATTAAATACTGTTCGCTGAAGTCAGAAATACTGTGTGAACTGTTACATTATTCCCCAGAGAAAGACTGAGACGATGGTCAGCTGCTGGAGCTGGATGAAGAAAATGACCACACGAGGCATAATGCAATGAAATAGTTTGAGGAGAAAGCTGAAAGTGTCATTGTCCAGT
>CAEMYA010001303.1:37852-52591 GCA_903131615.1 Diplodus sargus
GCTCACCTTAACAGTAGCTTGTTCCTCTAGCCGTCGTCAGGGCAGCCCAGACGTGTCGATCCCAGAGTAAGTCTGGGCTGCCCTGACGACGGCTAGAGGAACAAGCTACTGCTAATGTGAGTTGCTCTAAAACTCTCTTTTCAGTAAACTCTGTGTACTCTGTTCTCAATGCTGGTGTTCATGTGTAGAGACCCTGGTGATACTACAAGCAAAGTATCATGTTGTGTTGAGCCTTCTTAGTGATTTAAAATAGAGATTTTGATGCTATCGTAAAAGTGCCCATAGCACTCCCATTGACAATTAGTTTGAGCTGAAAATAAAAATATGGTCAATCTTAAAAGTACCTCTTTCGCTGCAATCATGCTTTTACACAAAGGTTTGATACATTCACAAAAAAAGCCTCGGTAAACTGGTGAAGTGTGCAGCGGTAAATTCCGGGCTGTTAGCAAAATGCCTCTTATGTTCCAGGATACTTCAGACAGAAGTAAAACACATGTAGCTGACTGTGAATCTCACCAACAAATTTCCCCGAAACAGAAAAACAAAAAACATCAAAGGCAACGACAGAGGTGGTAAATGAATGTATATTTAAGACCTAACTAAATGTAATTTAAGACCTATGCTATGAATATCAGCTTGTGACTAATACTTGCATCATTATCTACGTGCTCCTTGTTTTGTAAATCATGATTCATAAACCCTTCTCTGAGTCAATGGTGATAATGAGCTAGATTTATTAGAGAAAAAACTCTTCTGAAGTTGCTACAAAATGTTTTTAAATGTACACTATTGTAGGGTTGGAATGACATCATTGAGCTGAGAAGTCAGACTGGCATAGCGGTTTCACACTGGCACGGTTCTGGTTCTGGAGTCTCAGAACCTTGGTGCTGTCTGGCGAACCAGCCCGCTTTCACACCAGTTTAAGTGGAACCAAAGTGGGAGGACATCATTCCGTGTTACACAGGCGGAAGTAAACACAGCAACGGCAAAATGGCAGGTTGCGTGGATTATTTACGAGTGTTTGTTTTGTTACTGCAGCTATTTGCTCAGTTCTTTAAGTTTATTAATTATTTGGTCTGGCGTTAGGGTGAACCCAGCCTTCGCCATCTCTTCCGAAAGTTCATTGTATAGTTTGCTCTTTCTTGTGGAGGTCTCTAGTTTCTCCTGGAATTCAGGTGATGCCCAAATCGCCACCAAACACTTTGTTTCTTCCGCCGACAACTGAACATTTTTCTTCTCCATCATCTTCTCTGCATTCTTTCCTTCTCCTTCCTGCTTTCCTGCTCAATACGCCCACTGATGATGTCATGGTTCCCAAGGAAAAAACAACTATTTTTTAGGTTCCGCTGCGAACCGACTTTTCAGGTTCCCACCCAATTATTATTTTTTTAGTCTGAACGTGCCGGCCGGTTCAAAGTTGCGTTTGTGAACCAGAACTGTGCCGGAGCCCTGCCAGTGTGAAACCCCTAGCACGGAGCTCCCGCTCCTATCGACGGTAATATAAATTTTACCCACAACAGACTTTTACGGCCGCTGCTGGCTGCCATTTAGCGTGTATTCATTGCATTGTTTCCATGAGTGATTCTGCCAGTCATGCAAATCCAGCTGTGTGATTCCCTGTTGAGGATTGGTCCTTCTGGAGCTGAGGCTGTCTACTTCCTGCTTCCTGTTCACTGGCATCTGTGATTGGTGTGGAATTGATTCGAGTGAATCTACCAATCAAGTCTTTAATCAACTCTAACTGCATTATAAATAGCTTGTGTGCCCTCAGTTCCACGCGGCAGTGAACCAGTGATCAGTTCGCCTCACTGTCGTTTGCATACCATTGTGTGTGTAAGAGTATTTAGAGTGTTGTTTTGCCTGACTGTTGCCTTTCTGAGTGGTTCCAGTCAGTGTTCTGAGAATCTTGGTAAACCTATTTTGTTTGATACAGAGTACCAAAGAGTTGGTCACTCTTTTGTTTTGAGACCGTTCAGTTGCAGAATAACTGTTGGTTTGTTTTTGTCCTTTGTATTTTTGTAAGCTTATGGGTGCTGACCTCCTTTTGTTCTTTAGTATTTTTTTAGCCAAGAGCTAAATAGCTGTCATTTATTTGACTTCATTTTGTGTAATAGTTATTTGTCAGCACCTGCACAGCCAACTTTTGTTATATTTCCTTGTGCTCGTGCACTCTCCTTGTTTAATTAAACTCCTGAATTTACCCTGAGCCTGCCCAGATCACATGTTGCTGCTCTCCAAAACGAGCCCGGTCATAACAAGACTGACATTTATATAACCTCCTGACCGAAGGGTCCTAACGATGTCAAACAAGGAAAGTGGTTTGGTTCCGCCTGAAAATCAAGTAAATCTCAAAGAACAACAAGGAGCTGAACGAACGACGAGGCGCAAGATGATGGCTCGGGTGCTGGTGGCTACTACTCACCAGTGTTGGGAGTAACGGCGTTTAAGTCTAACGGTGTTTAAGTATAACGGCGTTACTAACGATTTACTTTTCCCATTGCTACAACGCCGTTACCGTTATCGACTATAAAATGTGGCGCTTTACAAATTGAAGTTTCTCATTGAAGCTGTTGTCATTCGACTCGGCTCTCAGTCACCGGAGCAGCAGGGCTGCTTTATTTTTCTCCGGTGAGGCAGGAGGGAGGGGCGGGACAACCGCAGAGGTGATGATTGGCTAAAGCTGGATGTTTCTGCTCCAGCTTCACTAAAACTTGTGACACAGACTGAACTGAATGCAATGATAGGCAGGTATGTTGTTGAGAACATGCTCCCTTTATCAACAGCTGACCCAGACTCCTTCATTGGCTAAATACCAGGGAGAGCAGGTGCCGGTCCGCCATGCAGAAAGACATTTTCTAAATACATAGATGCAGAGTACATTAAAATCAATGCTGAGCTCAAAAGGGGAAGAAAAGAAAGTAACGCAAGAGTTACTTTTCCTGGTAACTAATTACTTTTATGTTGGAGTAATTCCATTACTAACTCAGATACTTTTTGGGAGAAGTAACTAGTAACTATAACTAATTACTATTTAAAAGAGATGTGACCAACACTGTTCCTCACAGCTAGTTCAGGAAGTTAATGATAGCATCGGCAAGTTACTAGAAGAGATGCTGGCCAAATTTACAAAGGCACTAGAAGTTATGACAACCCGGGTGGAAGGCAACAGTGAAAGACTGGACGAAGCTGAGGGCTGAGTGTCCACACTGGAGGACATGCTAGCTACCACTGAAAACAAGCTCCGGGAAGTTGAGAAGAAGTTACAAACTCTCACTGAAAAAGCAGATGACATGGAGAACAGATCGAGACGGGACAACATCAGGGTTGTTGGCTTCAAGGAAGGAAGGGGCATAACTAAAATCGATCCGTCGCACAGAGGGCTTGGACCCGCCCGCGGCGACCGCACCAGACCCTTCATCATCAAGCTGCACAACTCCAGGGAGAATCGGTGGATCATGGCTGCACTGAGGAAGAGACGGCAGCGGACATATGAGGGACATAAGCTGTATTTTCAGCAGGATTTCTCAGCTGCAGTGAAGGAGAAGCGCTGCAACTTCAACAAGGTGTGTGAACGTCTGATCGGACTGAACATCCGCTTCTTCATGCAGTTCCCCACCGTCCAAACCTTCACATACAACGGAGAGAAACACGCTTCTGCCGTGAAAGCGTGCTTTACCCTATGCAGATGTTACCATTATGGTTACCAAAGACGGTTATCTTAGATCAAGAAAAGGCCTTTTCACAATTTATTTGGCACAATAAAAACTCAAAATCAGAATTAAGACTTTACAACTGCCAGTGGAACGAGGGGGCTTAGCCCTACCCAATCGGAGATTTTATAACTTGGCCTGCCACATCCTAATAGTCTGGGACTGGCTTCAGTCTCATCTAAAATCTGAAGCAGGTATTGATGAATGGTTCTCCTGTCCCTACTCCCTGCTGAGCAAACTCACTAATTATGGAAAAAAGAGGTCGCCAGACATTAAGCGCAACCCTATTATTTACAACACTATCAGAGTATGGCAAGACATTACAAAATACTTTGGGGAAAACGCTTCATCTTTTTGTTATGACTGTAGTCATTTTCTAGCCAATCTGCTGTGTGTGCTGTGTGTGTGTGTGCCCTGCGTTTTTTCTGCCGTCAATCGTCTATGCAAATAGGTGTGTGCCATAGCTGTACCATGATTGGTGGAGTGGTTCCAGGCCCTGGCTCTTGATTGGCTGCACTCTAAAAACCACCTGGTATATAAAGAGCCAAGATGGCAGACGTCTGGTGGGAGAGGTGTGGAGGTTGGATGGAGCTGGGAGAGCGGTGTATGCTTTTGAGATCAGCGAATAGAGAAAGTTTGCATTGTTTTGTACAACTAAAAGTCACAATACATTTTTTTAGGGATTGGTAGAGGTTGAATAGATTAAGTGGAGAGAGTATTTTGCGGGAGTATCAGCCAAGGACCTGTATAGGTCCGGTATACGATACACTTCCACATATTCTCTACCATGGCAGACAATCAGGAAGATAGTTGGTGCAGTATGGATGAAGTGGAACAAGACAACGGGCACTGGCAGACAAGGAGGATAAATAAAGCAAAGCGGACTAGGGAAGTGAAAGAGAGTGAGGAGAAATGGAATATTGTGGTGAGGTTTGAAGAGCCAAGAGTGACGAGTTTGGATCCAATAAAATTGACGAAAATAATTAAGAATCGGGTTGGCGAGGTTCAATATGCTAGAATTCTTAATGACGGCAATTTATTCATAGGATGTAACTCTTAAGAGCAGATTGGAAGAGCTCTAAAGCTGCAAGCTCTTGGGAGAGCAGTGGTGGTAAAGGTGGTAAAAGTGGGTGAACAAGGAAGTAAAGGAGTGATTTATGAGATTCCTTTAGCAGTTGAGATGAAGGAGCTGGTTAAGAACTTAAAAGTAAAGTGTGATACTGTTCAGAGTGCAAAGCGCTTAACCAAGGGAGCTGAGAAAAAAGAATCCGAGTAACTTTTGATACAGTTCCGCATAAAAGTTGCCCGCAGAGCTATACTTAGGATTCGTGAGATAGAGAGTTCACTCATAAGCCAATAAGATGCTACAAGTGTCAGAAGTTTGGTCATGTAGCTCAACTGTGTAAAGGGACAAAAAGATGTACGAAATGTGGTGGAGAACATGACTATTGAGAATGTGGAGAGGGGGTAAGACCTAAATGCTGTAATTGTGGAGGGGGACACAGTGCGGCCTACTAGGGGTTCGAAGTGATGAGAAGAGAGACTGAGATTCAGAGTGTGAAAAGGAAGGATAGAGTTCCTTATGCCGAAGCAGTTAAAAGAGTGGAACAAACAAAGAAGGATAATGAAGGAAATGTTAGAGGGGAAATACCGACAGGAAATGTGTGGATACAGAGGCAAGCTGAGAATGCTGGTCATCACTCCAGCCAGACAGAGACACCATGTTGATCAGGTGACTGTAACTCTCAACAACTGCGTTATTTCTCAAAGCTCACCCGTCAAGAATCTAGGTGTTACTTTTGATTCTACACTCTCTTTTGATCAGCACATCAAAGAAATTAACAAGATTTCCTTCTATCACCTGCACAATATAGCTAAAATTAGGTCCTTCCTGTCCACAGCGGACGCAGAGATCCTGATTCATGCCTTTGTTTCGTCTAGGCTGGATTACTGCAATGCCTTATTTTCAGGTCTTCCACGTGAGAGCACTAAAAGTCTTCAGATTGTTCAGAATGAGTCTTAACACGTACAAGAAAATTTGATCATATTACACTAATCTTAGCATCTCTGCACTGGCTTCCAGTGCATCCAAGATCAGACTTTGAGGTGATGCTGATGACATACAAAGCTGTACACGGCCCTGTCGTACATGTCAGATCTAATTAAACCGTGTATTTCAACTCGGGCATTACGCTGTCAGGATTCAGGGCTCCTGATGGTTCCCAGGATCAAGAAGCAGTCAGCTGGCTGCAAGGGCTTTTTCCTATCGGGCTCCTTTCGTCTGGAATAACTTCCCAGCTGACATCAGACAATCTGGCTCTGTTGACGCCTTTAAATCTAAACTCAAAACTCACTTCTTTGATGTAGCCTTTAGTTAACCCTTGATACCAAAGGTAAGCTTCTTCAGTGGGTCGGTGTCAGTCTCAATGAGTTCCTATAGTATTAGACTACATTGTGCTGCCGACGAGAAACAATCTGTTTATTCTGATCAATATTGCATTTCTCTCACCTTTGTTTTTGTTTTCTGTTCCCACAAGCTGCAAGCTGTGTCACTCTCTACACTCTCTATAGCCTCCTCCTCTCCCTTCTCCTCTTCTCTCTCCTCCTTCTCTTTTCTCCTCCTCCCCTCTTTCTTTCAGGCTCCCTTCCACAGCCCCCTGGGACCATCTACCGTTTCCGGGCTCCTGCTGCTTTGAAATACTGACTGATCTGGATATTCACACCCCGGGCTCTGCTGGATCCTTGCTCTCCTCTGCTTCACCATCTACTCATATCTATATTTCTGTTTATCTTGATGCCTCTCTCTGTCCTTTACTAATGATCTTGTGTGTCCTGCCCTCTTCCAGCTCTCCATGGTGGACAGGAGGTCGTCTGGCTTGGGCAATACTTGGTGATACCTCGTCCTGCTCGGTCGTCTCCTGGATCCACTCAATTTACATATAACTTGTATCAGACTTTCGGTTGATTTAACTTGTAAACTGTGATTTGTTGCTTTTTTCTGTACACGCAACATCTATTGCATGTCTGTCCGTCCTGGAAGACGGATCCTCCTCTGTGTTTCTTCCTGAGGTTTCTTCCATTGTTTTTTTTTACCCTGTTGAAAGGTTTTTTTTCCATCAACATGAGAAGTTTTTCCACACTCGAATCGAGGGTCTAAGGACAGAGGATGTTGTTCACTGTACAGATTGTAAAGCCCACTGAGGCAATGTGATTGTGATGTTGGGCTATATAAATAAAATTGATTTTTTTTTAAGAACATTTCAGAGAAAAGGAGAAAAAGGAGAGGGGGGAAAAGAGGGACTTGGTTATCTTTATTGCAGGGGTAATCAATGCAACAGCTGTGGTTAAATCTAAAACTGAAAGGATTCAAATCATTACAAAGGCAGCAATTCAACATTTGGGCATGGTAGACCTAAAATGGGAAGAAATAAGGGACTGTCTTGCTGTGCACTCAAACCAGGAAATAGGGAAAGGATGATTGTATGTATTATGTTCATTTTACAATGGAATGCAAAGAGTCTGTAAGCAAATGGTCAAGATTTTAAAAAGTTTATAGATAGTAGGAGTATAAAACCAGAAATAATGTGTGTTCAAGAAACGTGGTTAAAACCTAGATTTGATTTTGTTTTATCTGACTATACTGTCATCAGACAATACAGAGAACAAGGAAGTTGTGGGGGGTGTGCTACCTTTGTAAGGAAGGGTGTTCCCTATATGGTGTTGGGTACAGGGATGGAACAAGAATGTGTGGTAGTGCAAGTATGGGCAGATAAAAAGAAAATAGTAGTGATAAATTATTATAACCCTTGCAAACAGCTAGCATTAAATGAACTAGAGGAAATAGAAGGTCAGGATAGAGAAAATGTTGTATGGTGTGGAGATTTTAATGCCCATAATACACTGTGGGGAGGGGAAAAGACAGACAACAATGGGCAGGTGATTGAAGAATTAATGAATGATAGGAACTTAGTTTGTTTGAATGATGGTAGAAGGACTAGGATTGATATTAGAACTGGTAAAGAGTCCGTATTAGACCGACAACATGAATTTTGAAATGTGAAATTATGACTATTTCAAACTGAATGTTTTTCTAAATACGTTATTTAATATAGGGTTTCCGGTACATGAATTGAAAATAATGATTGAAATAGGATCTTGCAGTATCACTAGGCCAAAACAAACACAACAACAACAACATAAAGATATAAGTTAAATAACTAAACTAGTCTATACTGAATACAGTCAAATAAACATCTCTTCCTGCATAGAATGTGTACAAAAGAAAAAGGCAGTCCATCCATTTGAAGAAAATAGCTACAATGTAAAAAACAACGACATACACAACTGTGCCCTCCAGTCTCCTGTGAGACTTGACATTTTTTAACTTTTGAAATAATGACCTCCTGCACTATTTCTGCCAGTGCTCTTATCAAATATAAAATTGGGAAGTGTTAAATTTGTTCACATCACCAATACCACGCAGTTAATGTTAATATTTAAATATTGCACTTATCATGGTACACATCATTTCTATTGACTTGAGGGAATAATATCACGACAGTAAGTCAAGAACATTGAGCCTTTCCTTTATGTAAGGTTACCTGACCCTCTTACTCTGGAACTTTTCTCTTCTTTTGAAAATAGTTTAATAAACTCATCTGAAAATGTAACCAGAAAAGAGACATGGCAGAAAATTACCTGAGCATTACCTAAGCTAACGTTATGCCGTGCTGTTCAAAACGGGTTTCCTCTATCAAGTTTTACAGTTAAAAATTAATCTACAACAAAATAATATCTCTCTCTACTGTATAACCAAAGACTCGACATGCTTTATTAGGCCTAAAGTAATCTCTCTTTAACAAGTGTCAATGGTACAAAAATAAAATAAAAATAAGAATCTCTCGGAAATAATGCTAGAAATAATGCGTATCCTGTATTAACCAATAGATAGCCCTTTTAAGATAGAAAAGGCGGCACAATTGCTCCAAGGCAATGTGCCGGCCTGTCTTTCTAAAACGGAGGCGTAATATTCCTCCCTTTTCAAAAGCCGCCTCTGAGGTAGGCGTAAACATGTGACGTGACATGAAACTCGAAGTTCAGCTGTGAGCAGTGACATAGAATTTGTCTTCAAAATAAGAGCTTTACATTGCACCCCATTGGAGTTTAGAACTGGGTTCTTCGCGGGGGGCTTTTAATTTGAAAGTACCGACCGTTCCTAGCTTGCGCTACAACAACAAGCTAACACAACCAAACAGCCGCTGAGATCCAGGAGACGCTGAATGTCCTGGATCTTTGCGGCTGTCCAGTTGTTCATCTTAATGTCCGCGGATGAAGTGATGGACTGACTGCTGTGATCAGCTGTTTCCTGGTTTTAAAACTCCCTGGCTGTAGGTCGCACAACAGTGCAGGTCATTGACACCTCCGCCCATCTCACCCACGGGCCGGCACATTGACGCCTTGTTTTTAGATAGCAGGCAAGGCGGAAATAAGTGTTCTCTCCGAGGCGGAAAATCGGCGGACCAAAACAGATCCCCAATTTGCCGGCCTCTGTCTAAAACCGCGGACCGATTCGTCTTTTGCACGCCGCAGCTAGACAGGCAGGTGGTGACTCCGGTGTTCTGGTGTTGGTTTTACAAAATAAGGGTAGGCTATTTGTAGCGGAGCGGCACATTTCACGAAAAACACCATGTTTTGTGCCAAAATCATATTTCGTACAATAATTTACATTAATATAAACAGAAAAACAAGGTAAAAAAATAACAACAACAAAAAAAAACATTATTCTGAAGGAAATCAATTACATGTAGAGGAAACCCTGGAGTCTATATGCTGAGGTTATTCAAAAGAAAGACAAAATAGAGGATAAATATAATTAATTAGAGTTAAATGCTTTGGATAAGTGTAAGAACTCAGCTCCTGGTAAAGATGAAATCTGTTATAGCATGTTAAGACATTTAAGGGAAACAGGAATTCAGAAGGTTTTTAATGTATTTAATAAAGTATGGGAAGAAGGAAAGATTCCTGCAGGGTGGAAGGAGGCAGTTACTGTTCCAATAAGAAAACCAGGAAAAGATGCTAGTAATCCAGTTAATTATAGGCCGATAGCTCTAACTTCTCACTTCGGTAAATTAATGGAAAGGTTGGTGAATGGAAGGATAATGCACTTTATTAAAGAAAGGGGGGTGATGACTAGTTGTCTGAGTGGTTTTAGAAAGGGGAGAAATACTACTGATTCAGTCATATGTCTTGAGGATGAAATAAGAAAAGCACAGGTAAAGAAAGAGACTGTTGTGGCAGTTTTTTTTAGATGTGGAAAAAGTATATGACATGTTATGGGTAGAGGGCCTTTTAATCAAAATGCATATGTTAGGAATTGGGGGAAATATGTTTAACTGGGTCTGAGGAGACGCGCAGACAACAAAGTGGAATCGGAATCTGTGGATGTTTGTGTGTAGCTAGCTGCTAGCTGCTAGCCACTAGCCAACCTACACGGCCCACCTCCCGAGTCGACGGACCGGACCCACCGACCTGTCCAAAACCGGACTTGGGGTAAATAACGTCCGCCACACTTTTTCGCGAACATTGCCATCACGTTTGCTTTGTGTCTGGTGCAGAAGAAACGGTAAAAATGGGCTTTTGTCACGAAAGTGTTCAAGCAGCAAGCTTGGTTGTTGAGGAACAGGAAGTTGCGGGAGGGACGTCGGCGGATGATTGACAGGCAACGACGGTCGGTGTACAGACAGCGATATTGAGAGATTTGTGACATTTAGCGTGTTTGGAGTGTATAGTTAGTGTGTTATGTAGTGTTCAGTTTAGTATGTAGTGGAGTTTAATGAGTCAAAACAGGAGAAGCTGAATGTGCAGCAGGCAGTGCAGCTCTTCATTCAGCTGGAAGGAGCTCAGGCAGACCTGAGCATTGCCTGCATTTAAATGTAAATAGTAACACATAACTTTGTACATTTTTAAAATGTATGCAATTATTCAGCAAACAACAAGTTATATTTGCATTATAAGTAATAAAAATGGTTTGTTAAACATATTTGTGGTTTTCACAGTAAAAAAAATCAAACTTTTTCTACTCGGATTTTATGTTTTTTTTGTGTGATTTTAGGTCCATTGTGTTAATACAGTATGGCAAAATCAAAAATAGTCAAAAACGGCCAATTATACTCTGGAATATCGGATTTCACAGCAAACCTAAATATCCCTGACGTTCTACCTTCAAACAGCCTCATTTGGCCATCAGTGAAAATGCTTCTTAACCTCCCACTTTTCTATAGGAACACATATTTTCTTACGGGCACAGCACTAGTACCAGAAAAACTCAGTTTTTCATAATATGGGACCTTTGAGGTCCATGATGCGCAAATACTGCCTTGAATCTAACAAAGAGTGGGATGAGGGCCTCCCTCTTCTCTTATTAGCTGTGCGTCCCTGTGATTTGGTTTTGGGCCATACGGTGTGCGGTCCCCTTCGGCTCCTCAAAGAAAAGTGTCTGTCAGAGTCGTCAAAAACTGAGCATAATGTGCTGGATTATGTCAGTTCTTTTCGTGAGCATCTTAATCATGCTTGTCAGTCAGCTCGTGAAAATTTGGCACGAAGCCAATCCAAAATGAAGCGTCGTTATGACAAAAAGTCTGTCAGCCGTGTATTCCAACCAGGTGAAAAAGTTCTGGTGCTGCTTCCGGTACCTGAATCCAGCTTGCGGTCTCGGTTTTCGGATCCATACACGGTGGAGAGAAAACTCAGTGATACAGATTATGTTGTTCAGACCCCCGATCGGAAACTAAAATCCAGAGTATGCCATATAAACATGTTGAAACATTACTTTTCCAGAGAGTGTAATACTCCGTTGACACCTGCTGCGCCCGTGATGTCCGTGTCTGCTGCTCCTCCTCAGTACCACCTTGCTGATGATGGGTTGGCAGAGAAAAGTGGTTTAATGCCGGCCGCTCGTTTGAGGAATTCAGAGATGTTAAGTGACTTGGAAGGTTTTTTGTCTCATCTGTCTGCTTCGGCCCATGCAGATATTATAGCTTTGATTGAGGATAATCTGTTGCTTTTCTCTGACCATCCCCGCCAAACGTCTGTCCTGTATCATGACATTGACGTGGAGGGTCACAGACCCATTAAGCAGCACGCGTATCGTGTTAACCCAACTAAACGTGCCCTGATGCAGCAGGAGGTGAGCTATCTGGTTGAACATGGATTAGCTGTTCTCAGTACGAGTGCGTGGATCTTACCATGTGTCTTGGTTCCGAAACCTGATAACACACCTCGTTTTGGTAATGACTATAGAAAAGTAAATTCAGTTACCAAATACAACTCATTTCCGCTCCCCAGGATGGAGGACTGTATAGATCGTGTAGGCTCCACCAAATTCGCGATGAAGCTGAACCTGTTAAAAGGTTACTGACAAGTTCCCTTAACACCATGGGCCTCAGAAATATCAGCTTTTTTCACACCTGACACTTTCCTCCAGTACACTGTTATGCCTTTCGGGCTGCGTAATGCTCCCGCTACATTCCAACAATTAATGCATAGCGTGTTATCTGGCTTCGATAACTGCGAAGCTTATTTAGATGATGTGGTTGCTTATTCCTCCTCCTGGTCCGGTAATTTACACACACTGTCCCTTATTTTCAGCCGTCTCCGCGAGGCCTCCCTCACATTTAACCTTGCTAAATGTGAATTTGGCAAGGCCACCGTTGCTTATTTAGGTTAACAGGTAGGTCAGGGGCAGGTGCGTCCGCAAGCCGAAAAAGTGCAGGCGATTATTGATTTCCCGGTCCCACAGTCCAAGAAAGCGTTGCGCCTCTTTCTTGAGATGTGCGGTTAATATCATGGTTTTTGTAGAAACTTTTCTGATGTGGTGGCTCCTTTCACAGGTCTTGTAAGTCCCTTGAAAAACTTTGTTTGGTCCCCCGCTTGCCAGGCTGCCTTTGAATCTGCCAAGGCGCTCCTGTGTAGCGCGCCTGTCCTCGTTGCGCCCTGCTTCACGCAACCCTTCAAACTCGAGGTTGATGCTAGCGCGTGTGGCGCAGGTGCTGTGCTCCTGCAGGAAGACGAGCAGGCTATTGACCACCCTGTCTGTTATTTTTCTAAAAAGTTTAACAAGCGCCAGCTTAATTTTAGCACTATTGAGAAAGAAGCTCTCGCCCTCTTACTTGCCTTGCAGCATTTTGAGGTTTATTTTGGGTCTAGTTTGCAGCCTGTCAAAGTTTTTACAGACCATAACCCTTTAGTATTCCTGAAGCCTATAGCTCAGCTTATATATATCATTATCTATTGTTGTCACTTCCCTATTATTGTATTCTACTATTTTTGTAAATAAATCCTTTTTCTTAGTATCCAACCAAATCATTGTTTGTGGCCACTTGGGACTTGGGGAAGACGGGGCATAACATTTTGCATTAATGCCTGTGACTAGGAACTTTGGAGCAATGTAGACCAGGAATTGAGCAACATTTTCTCACTTAAAGTTACAAAGCCTCTTTATATTAAGCTTGCCTTCAAAAACATTATCTCTGAGTAGAACAGATTTTAAACTTTGTGACAAACCTCTGTTTTGGGCTAGAAGATGTATTTTAAAGCAGTGGATAAGTGACAAATCTCCAGCTGTCATACAATGGTACCACGAAACATAAAGTTTTACCCTTAGAAAGACTTACTGCGCGAATGAAAGGGGATGATAATTTGTTTGAGGGAACATTTCTGCGGTACTTACCTCCGCCCCTCCGGGACACTGTAAATAAGTAAATAATATGCTTTAGACTGGAACACTTCCACTTTATGATTTGTGTTATTATATCTGCCATTGCCAGTCTCAAGATCTCCCTTTCTCTGCTTTTGCTTTGATCTTATTTGACGATCTACTATGAGTTTGTGTGTCTCTCCCCTGTCTATTTTCCCCGCCTCCTTGTACTTCCCCCTTTGCAGGGCTTGGCTGATGAGGCACACCTGCAGCAACTCACACATCACTACCTCAATATATACACCAGGGGTCTCATTTATAAAACTGTGCGTAGGATTGACATCAAAAGTTTTCTGATTTATAAAACAGTACGCACGCATATGCCGATTTCCCTTTATAAATCACAATCCACTCTAAATGTGGCGTACCTGTGTGCGGGTCAAACCACGCCTATGAATATTCAAAGAAACGCCCCTAATTAATATTGTGTCATGACTGAAAGCATGCCGAAAGCAGAGAGAAAGGTGAAGAAGCGCAATTTCACCCAGTGTGAGGTAGAAGTTCTTGTCGGGGAGGTGGACATTTGGTGGACACAGTTTGGGGTCGGGTCACCAATGCCAAAAAGGCTCTAGAGTGGCGGCATGTGACAGACAATGTATGCTGTTGCCTCAGAAGGTCGGAGTGTGGCCGAAGAAAAGGAAAGTGGAAGCAAAAAAGCGCCCGGCGTCACACAGGCAGAGCGTCTGTGCCACGGGCGGGGGAACAGGCCAACTGGAGCTCACCTCGCTGGATGAAAAACTGCCGGGGATCATCAGGGAATCCCTCCTGAGTGATGTGGTGACGGAGGTGGAGGGGGACACCGATGCTGGCCCAATTCATTCTCACTAGTTGCTCTTAAAGCAACATGAGTGCAGTTAGTGGCACGGATTACATTTGGGAAACCGGACATTGCTGGAAATTGCGCATTTTTATTTGCCTGTTCACCCACGGTATAAGGAAACTTTATGTACTGCTACGACAAACTAATTATACCTCCTAACACGTCTGGCATGACACGGCTAAAGGTTGTCTGGGATATCCCTGACCTGTCAGCCAATTTCTTCTGGAATGTGCAGGTTGAAACCAGAGTGTTGTGAGCACTTGAAGCGGGACTGGCACGGCGTGGATTCTGCGGGTGCTCCTCTCTAACGCTGGGCCCAATACCATAGATCCAAGAGGACAGCTCGTGGGAGTCGGAAACGGCTCATCAGCCACTCATCACTGTTGGCCAGTGGATCTTACTTGTCACTATACATGGATGAGAGAAGGCACAGTATGTGTTTAAGGTAACTGATG
>CAEMYA010001303.1:52671-68509 GCA_903131615.1 Diplodus sargus
TTTTCTTTTATTTGTCTTGTGTGTAATTTATATAAAAACTATTTAAAATTAAAATTCAAACACTTTTAGGAAAAGTCGTGGAAGGGCAGCATTGCATTTTTTCATTCAACAAAGTTATTGCACATATAAATTTGAAAACGGTCAAAATGACCATCTTGGCCGTTCTAGTGTAAAACCTCTCCTCCTGTGGTGTTGCTGGGTTGGCTACCGGCGTCACGAGGTAACTCCGGAGAGGGTAGCCACTGTCACCTAGGAGGATGCTCCTACCAAACTCTCCTCTGCCAGCCTTCTGTCCCACAGCTAAGTTGGCCCACATGAAACTGTCGTGTGTGACTTCTGGCTACCTGGCGACGATGTCAGTGATTAGGCCATTGTGGTCCACCACCACCTGGGTGTTGATGGCCGCGTAGTGCTTATACCCATCCAGCACGGATCCACCAGGGAGGGATTGTGGATTGGAATGAGGGTGCCATCCACCACACCGATCACCCGGGGGATCCCAGCCACTGCGTGGAACCCTTGGTGGACCTGGTGGACCTCGTCCCGTGTGGTGGGCATCTTTATGTAATCGTGTCACAGCTGCCACACTCCGTGACACCGATAAATTTCCCTGACGCGGCTTGATCACTGAGCATTTGGTCGCTAAGACGGCTGTTAAGAGTGGGTCTGCTCGATCTTACATTTCCTTCTTAGTGAAAGATCTTCTTAAGCTAAGAGCGACTCTGGGAGCGCATCCTTCTTTCACAGCGTTCTTAAGAGTGCTCCAAAGAAGATCTTAGCACTTAAGAGCTTTTTAACGAATCTGGGAAACGCGGCCCATGTCTGTAATTCAGTGTAGTCAAGTAATCAATTTTATTTGAAATGAGTGCAACTGAGAACCACTGTCATTTTTAGGCAGTTATATGCAAGATAATCCTATTTTTGATGTAAATGAAAAGTGATCAAGTGTCAATTTGACCCAAAGACCCAAGAAGGGTCAACATAATCAACTCATCCAAAGCTTCCAAACACGTTGTCTTCGATCCTTGGCAGAGATAAATTCCTGGCAGAGTTTCTTCCTGTCCAAGGCATCAACCCTTTCTTGGTGTATGTGACAAACTGCCAAATTGTTCAGGCGTTTCTGCTTCATGCAGTTGTGAAGTCAGGTCTTTAACCTCCTCAGTCTTCAGCAGACGATGTTGGAACAACCAACAACAGCCTCACAAGGACCTCAACCTGATCAAAAAGACCTCTGACTTCAGGCAGCATGCCTCTCAGGATGTCTGCAGCTTCAGTGGTTGATGTGTAGGTGTTCTTTGACTTGAACATGGGTAACTGCACATCAAACATCCTCCTGTTAATCTCTGGATACTGGTCCACGATGGCATCACTTTTTCCAGTTACAAGCACATTCTCCAACTTCTGAAGAACTTCAAGGCTTGTTTGATGAAACCACTCTCTGAGTTGCACATCTGCTGTGTCAAGCATCTTGAAGAACTCCCTTCTGAAGTAATCAACAGAAGCAAGGAAATCCTAACATGAGGCGTGTCTAAATTATGTATTTTTTAATGAGGAATTCGAATATGAGTTGATTTTTTTAATTGGATAACTCTAACCTACATCAATTTTGTATTTAAATAACTAATTCTACCCTTTCGAAACCCTTTGTAAGATATAAGAAGATGTTAGGGAAATTAATGGACAAATCCAATTAAAATTTCCATATTTATTAACAGGTTAATGCATGAACATTGTCAGGTTGTCCTGCTTTGATTCATTTTTGGACATCAGTCTCCTGCTGGTCTCTTGAGCCCTGATCCCTCCATCTCTCTTTTCGTGTAAGAGTATTTGGCAGAAGCCTCAGTCACCATTTTCACAACCCTCTCAATGCTCTGTGTGTGGCAAGGCCAGTTGGGCACCTTCATGGGGGTGTTAATGAAGTTCTTTACCTCTGAAGTGCTTAGAGAGCAGGTGAGTGGTGGTTCTGATACACCCTCTGGCCAGCTGATCAAGTCACCAATGGTGGAAGCATCACAGTTGATGTCCGGTGTCCTTCTGGTCCTGACAGAGGAGTCCCCCAACTAAGTGTCTGGGTCGCCATCTCCCCTGATAGCCAGGATTCTCTCCACCCCCTCAATCCTCTCCTTCTGATCCTCAGAGCACAACAGTGTCTGGATGAGGGCTTCACTGTGGGCATACCAAGCAGATCTTTTCACAGTTGGCATCACAATGTCCAGCACCTCCTTCCTCTGGGATTTGAGGCAGTCCAGCTGAAACAGGATGCCTAGGGCCCTTCAATCCAGGAGTGATTGACCTTCACTTTGAACCAACATGGATAGTACACTCCAATGATAAATTCCACAATGAATCGCAGATTCTTCAGGTTCTTTCCTTTAAGTCCGTGCTTTGACACCCAGAGCCTGAGAAGTCTGTTCGCTGTGGTGAGCCAACGGCTGTGGTTCACTGGTCCTATCTCCAACAGAGCTATCCTTGCTTCGTTGAGTCTCCTCCAATGGCCCACAAGGTCTTATCGAAACCCCGCTCTTTCAGCCAGGCAAACGGGACCTTCTGCAATCGTCTCTGCATGTGACTCCTCTTTACTTGTCTTCTCTGGGGTGAAGTGGAACAGATAGTTGCTGCCTGGCTCACTAACGACACTATACTGTTCTTCCTTGATCTTTGCTGGAAAAGACTGGACACTGCCCTCAGCCTCCATCATCACATTGGTCAGGTCAATCCGCCCATCAAAGAGGATACAGGAGATCCCACCTTTCTCCCTGCACTTTTCCTCAAACTCCTCCCAGCTCTCTCATCAACTTTTCCTGTGCTTTCTTGACCTTGTTCTTATCAATCACTTTACTTGTGTCGTCTTCTGTGATGATTCCCGCATCAATCAGGGCTGCAGTTGGCCTCAGCCCTATGCCATACCTTACACTAGCAAGGGCTATGTTTGGAATCTCATCATAGTTTTTCTGTACCTTAACTGAAGCTGCAGGTTCAGGGTCAGTTTCAGGGCCAAACTCATCTTCAGCACCACTTCTCTCCACTTCCAGATCCTCATCACCATCTGCTAAAAATCTCTCGATGTCCTTCTTGGCTGCCTTCTCTGCTGCTGCAGAACTTTCCCCCTTGCTCCTTCTCCTTTCCTCTCCCTTCTTCTCCATCCCCTGTCTTTCCGATTTCTTCACCTGTCTCTTGTGCTCTGGCAGATCAGGGCCCCCCATTTGGTGAGGACCTTTACTTCCAACCTTGTCTTTCTGGCCCTTGATGTAGGCAAGCTCCTTAACAGGAATCTTTTTCTCTCTGCTGCAGGAACAGTTAATGTGGGCTTGGTTCACACAGCCCTCACAGCCTTCTTCCTCACAATTGGTTATCTGACACTTGCAAGTCAAAATATCAAATAACTTGTCTAACTTGAGCATGAACCTCTCTTTTGCATCAAGTTTGCCCTTCCCAAGAGAAAACTTCACTGCCTGATTCCAGACGTCCTTGAGCTTGGACATGATGGTCACCTTTTAGGAGGCATTTCAATTGGGCTGATGTCTAGTGAGGCGACCAGCTCTGTTCTTTTCTCTTGCAGAGCTCTCTTGACATAATATACTGCACCCTGCATGCCTGTAACTGTGATGGTTTGCTTTTGTAATGATTTGTTGAGGCATTCCATTTCCTCAAGAACTTCCAAAATTAGATGGAGTCCCAGAACTGTGTTCCCTTTCTGGAATCTGTCAAGGAGATCGTTTGCTTTCGTAGCGGTTTCGGAGCCACCGGTTGAAGCCATTTCCTCCAAACTTAGCAACACTGCCTCAAACTGTTTGAGGACTGAATGGACTGAGAACGTGAATTAAGCCACTCGAACAGCATGGAGTCATCATCTGATTTCAACCTGAGTAACTGAGAAAGATTTTCTTCCTCAGATTCATTGCCACTGAGAGCCAGGCCTTGTCTGCCGAGGAATTGCACACAGCTCATGATCTTCATCAAGCATGCCCTTGCCTTTTGCTGTGATGCTTCCAATGCACTAGAAGGCTGAGAATTAATTGGATTTGCTTTTTGACAATGTGTAGTAACTGCAAGCTTATGAGACTTGCTTTTTGTATGATCTGTACATTTCTCCACAGCATTTTTCCAATTTCGGAACCTCTGCCTCTGACAGAGACAAATACTGAATCAGTGTTTTTCGCCAGTGAAGACTTGTCAAGTTGAAATGCTTTTACACAGTAAAAGCACAGGCCTCCATTCACACTATGTGAAGAGACTTGCTTTTTGTATGATCTGTACATTTCTCCACAGCATTTTTCCAATTTCGGAACCTCTGCCTCTGACAGAGACAAATACTGAATCAGTGTTTTTCGCCAGTGAAGACCTGTCAAGTTGAAATGCTTTTACACAGTAAAAGCACAGGCCTCCATTCACACTATGACTGTAATGAATCCAAGGGAATTCTTTAAACCATTTTTCTTGGAAATGTAGGGTTCTGTTTGCAAGTTTTTGAACTGCTATTTCTTTTGGATTGGGCTGATATGACTCAGTTATCTGATCTGGCCATGCTCCTCCATCTTGTGCTCCTTTACTGCCTGAGCATCCACTGACCCACGGCTGCTGCTGATCCAGCTAAGATAAACATAACAAAAGGTGGAATATCTATGAGCAACTTATAATTTCATTAATTACAATAATAACTAAAAATATTGCCAAATAAACTAGTTTATGTCACTCCCTCAATACTGTGAGTTCCTGACCCAGCTCATGAACTCACTGCTTAGTCGCTACTATTTCTTTCCAATAAAATAATAACATTTACACATTTACACATACTTTTTAGTAAACCGGCCTCAATATAAAACTGTACATGGACAGTATGCTTCTTTCATCTGACAAAATATATAGATGCATGGTGTTTGAACTTTGAAAGCTCTGATACAGATTATCATCACCCTAACATTTGTCACAATGCTTAATCTCATGACTAACATACGTTTATTCTTTCAACCTCACCTGTGAGCCTCCAGCTTCTCCTCCTCCAGCCTCTCCTCCTCCATCTCCTCCAGCCCCTCCTCCAGCCTCTCCTCCTACATCTCCTCCAGCTTCTCCTCATCCAGCCTCTCCTGCTCTCCCTTTTCCAGTTTCTCCTCCTCTACCTCCTCCAGCCTCTCCTGCTCCCCCTCCTCCAGTCTCTACTCCTGTATCTCCTTTTGCATCTCTACTATCTGTCACCTGACGAAAATATATTGATGCATGACATGAACAGTGGGATAATTTGGGGTGCAACAATCTTCAATTTTGATGATACAGTTATAGAGGAAAAAGCAATTATCATGAGTTTGAATGTATAAAATCACATTTGTAATCTGAGGTTTTATTGTATTTTTCCCTAAATCTTTCATTGATGGTGTTTTTTGTTGCTGCCTTTCAACATAAAGACATTACATGAAAATAAGTGTATCTCTTTGGCATTCAATATAAGCTTTTTTAAAAATCTTTGCATTGTTGTGGCTCTACAGTTATAATAATAATAATAATAATAATAATAATAATAATAATAATAATAATACATTTTATTTATCATCACTTTAAATAAAACTCAAAGATACTTTACAAGAGTATTGAGAGCTTTGTAATTGATGAGGAGGATCTTGAAGTGGATATGCTGCTTTATATGGAGCCAGTGAAGGTGTTGCAGAATGGGTGTAATGGATTTCTTTGAGTAACTTACACTTTGACTTCTAAAGGCAGGAACACACCGGCCCAACCGTTAGACATCTGAAGCGTTTGGAGAGACTCAGACGAGGTGGGGAACAAATATGTTCGGTGCGTTCAGCTGCGTCGGAAGCTTTCGGAGCCGTTCGGACGTTGTCTGCTCCGACTCAGCATGCGAAGTCTGAGGAGGAGGGCTGTCGGACGTCTGAGCCATTGGATTCTCTGATTGGTTGTGTGCCAGCTGAATGGCCATTCTGATTGGCGGTGTGCTAGCGAATCAGCGCGGTGTGTGGGAGAGCGGAATACTGTGTGCGCTTTGTTTTTCTATGCAGTCCGTTCCGTCATTCCCCGTTTTCATGTTTTGCAGTACTGGCACCAGACTAGTTGTTATGTCCGTTCAGGATGAATTAATTTGTGTTCGTTTGGTAATGCCTCACTGCATGTTTAGTATGCAGCTGTTTTTATTGGAAATAGTTAAGTTTCGTTTTGATCGAAAGAGAGAGAGAGTTGCGTTCTTAAGCCTCTTGTTTATAACTCACAACACAAGCGCCAGTCGCTTATTGCATCTCGCGCAAGCGCAGAACGGACACGCTGCTGTGGAGTAGGCAGCACGTCGAAGTGGTGTGTTTCAATGCAACTTTTCTGCCGAACAGTTCAGACAAGAGGCAATGGAGTGGTCGGAGACTGGTCGGATAAGGCAGTTGGACGTCTGGGCGGTGTGTGGGGGCCTTAAAGAAGTCTCTTATGTCCACTTTTCTTTTTTTAGACATCGTGGCTGCGACTAATTACCAAACAGTGTATGGCAAACACAAATACACACACGCACGTGGACACCGATTCAACCGTTGATGTAAATGAAACTTCTGATATTACAATCCGTCTAGCTAACGTGACCCAGGCAGAGCAAACGACCAGCTTACAGCGGCAGATTAATAAGGACTCCTGGGCAGCTGGCAGACCTGTGTGCAAGCAAGATGGAGTGACAGCGGAGACAGCCAATCACACAAGAAACGGCAGAGCCAATCGAGAGCTTGTGGGCGAGTCTAAACTCAAGGAAACAGGCTTCAGCTTGGGCGGCCGTTTTCCGCTTGGTCCTAGTGCTTGACGTGTCTTTGTTTAGTGTAGCGTAACATGGTTTTTGGACGGTAAAATCTGCAGGGGACATAAACAGCCTTTTGAAAAAGTGCAGGAGACATGTCCGCTGTGTCCCCCCCGAAAATTACGTCCGTGGTTTGGATGGTGGTTTATTTTTCTTCCTGTTCAAAATTTAATATTTTTATGAAAACAGAGAGCAATTGTATGTTTATGTTTCATTTCGATAAAAATCAATAAAATCTATTTTAAAAGTACACTATTACTCTGACTTACCTGAGCTGTGAGATATGAGGCAGACACTGTAGGAAACTCCTCACTTCACTCTCTTCATGTGAGCAGCCTGTCAGCTTCACTTGTTTCTTCTCTGATGTGAGTTTCAGCACTTCCAGGAGGATGGAGCTCTTTCTCTCTGAGAGGTTTATGGACCAGACTGCAGGAGCTGACTGGAAAACTGACTGTAATGATGGAAGGACTCTCAGGACTGTATCAGGGTCATAAGAGTACAGATCCAGCAGGAAATCCCACCATTTCTCTTTCAGAGGGAATCCTTCGTATGTGCACACTGATGATAACAGCTCCAGTATCTTCTCTCCTGTCTGCTGTTCTCTCTCTGCTGCTGCACACAACAGATTCCCAAAGAACCTGATTTCTTCTGAAGGTTTTGTCTGATCAGGAACAAAACTAAAGAGAAAGAAACATTTGTGATGATTTGATCTCATCTCAAAAACTACAACAACACAGTTCAGTATAAACTGACATTTACATTCAAAATTCTTCTTTCATCAGAGCAGGCTGAACATCATAGTTAAACTTTTACTGACTTACAAAAACTGATCCTGTTTCTAAAATCACTGCATATTTTTAGTGCTTCTACTTGATGTAATTACAATTACATGGCTGATCAAATGAGCATATTACTTACATCAACATTTGTGATGATTTGATCTCATCTCAATCAATACAACTACACAGTTCAGTATAAACTTACATTTAAATTTAAAACGCTTCTTTCATCAGAGCAGGCTGAACATCTGAACAAGATTGCGGAGAAAATTAGCGACAACCTGGGGACTTCCATAACCATTAACCCAAGCTTGTGTCTCTTGAATGTAACTAAAGATATCAAAGATGTTGGGGTCAAACATCTTAAGTGGCTAAAGGTCACCATTACTACTGCCAAAAGGGTGATACTGAGGCACTAGAAGGACAGTGAACCTCCAACCTATCAAGAATGGTTCAAAACTCTGGCAGAAACAGCTTCTTATGAATAGAATAGAAAGCATTTATTGTCATTGTACATCGAGCATACAACGATATTTAGGAGTGCTTCTCCTATCAGTGCATCGATAAAAGGGTAAAAAAAAAAAAAGATTTAAATAAATAGCAAATAAATAAGACACTGTACAGGCATACATTCAGTCATCCAGTCACCCGTGTCGAGTGATAATGTTATGTGCTAGGAGTTAAAAGTTGAGGGATCTGATAGCCCAGGGATAGAAACTGTTCTTCAATCTATTTGTCCTGCATTTAAGGCACCTGTACCTCCTGCCAGAGGGCAGGTGGTTGAACAGGTGTCATCCAGGGAGTGAGGGGTCAGCAGCGATTTTCCTCGCCCTGCTGATACACCATGCGCTGGCGATGTCTTCCAGGGAGGGCAGGGGACAGCCAATTATTTTTTGGGCAGTTTTTATGACCCTCTGTAGATGTTTCTTGTCTGCCACTGAGCAGCTGGTGTACCATGCTGTGATGCAGTACGTCAGGATGCTCTCTATGGTGGTACGGTAGAAGGCCACCAGCAGCTTCTCCTCCAGGCAGTTCCTCTTTAACACCCTTAGGAAGTGTAGTCTCTGCTGGGCCTTTTTCACCACTGCTCTTGTGTTGGCAGTCCAGGAGAGATCCTCTGTGATGTGGGTCCACAGGAACTTGAAAGAGGACACCTGCTGGACACAGTCCCCATTTATGTAGAGTGGTGCCGGATCCTCTCTGTGCTTCCTGAAATCAATGATAATTCCTTGGCTTTACTGGTGTTTAGCAGTAGATTGTGCTTATTACACCACTCTGCCAGCTTTTTGACCTCGTCCCTGTATGCTGTCTCGTCCCCACCAGTGATAAGGCCGATGACTGTGGTGTCATCGCCAAATTTAATGATAGAGTTGGAGGGGAAGACGGTGTGCAGTCATGGGTGTATAGGGCATACAGGAGAGGACTCAGCACACAACCCCGAGGAGAGCCAGTGTTGAGGGTCAGGGTGGAGGAGCAGAGGGCAGACTTTGACTGTTTGCGGGCGGTTGGTGAGGAAATCTATGATCCAGGCACAGGTTGAGGTGGGGAGGTCTAGGTCAGTCAGCTTGTCAACCAAGATGTCAGGAATGATCGTGTTAAAAGCTGAGCTGTAGTCTATGAAGAGCATCCTGACGTAACTCCCTGAGTTCTTGAGGTGGCTGAGTGCTATGTGAAGGGCAGTAGCGATGGCGTCCTCTGTGGATCTGTTTGCTCTATAAGCAAACTGATGTGTATCCAGATTTGGAGGGAGGCAGGCCTTGATGTGGTGCAGGATGAGTCTCTCAAAGCATTTCATGACTGCTGATGTCAAAGCAATAGGTCTGTAGTCATTGGGGCAGTTTGGGGCAGGCTTCTTTGGGAAAGGGATTATGGAAGCTGACTTCACGCAGGGGGGATGGTGGCTTGTGTCTGTGAGAGGTTGAATATCCTGGTTAGGACTCCTGCTAACTGGTCAGCACAAGCACAAAGTACTTTACCAAGTACACCATCCGGTTCAGCGGCTTTTCGTGGATTCACAGCCATCAGCACCTTCCTCACTTGATGTTCCCGAAGAGTGAATGTGTTGTGGCTGGAGGTCTCTGGTGGTGGCTCAGCTGTGTGTGGTCTTGTTGCCTCAAAGCGAGCAAAGAAATGACTTAGTTCCTCTGCCAGCGAGGCGCCAGCGGATGGTGGCAGCAGGTGTGTTGCCTTTGTAGTTGGTGATGTTCTGAAGTCCCTGCCACACAAGCCGTGAGTTGTTGTTGGTGAGATGGTCTTCTACTTTCCTCTTATAGGCCTCCTTTGCAGTTATGATGCCTCTCCGCAACTCTGCTCTCGCCAAGCTGTACTGGTCCCTGTCACCTGACTTGTAGGCTGAGTTTTGGGCACTCAGAAGTGACCGAACCTCCGTGGGCATCCAGGGTTTTTGGTTGGGGTAAACCCGGATGCGTTTATCCACTGTGACGTTGTCAGTACAGTTCTTAATGTGGAACAGGACAGTCTCGCTGTACTCCTGAAGCTCCAGGTATTTAAACATACTCCACTCAGTGCTCTCAAAACAGTCTTGCAGCTGGGAGAGCGCTCCCTCAGGCCAGGTTTTGGTGGTTTTTATGGCTGGCTTGGATTTCTTCCTGAGGGGGACGTATGCTGGGATAAGGAGCAGTGAGAGGTGGTCTGACGTACCAAGGTGTGGGAGGGGTACAGCTCTGTATGCTTGCTTTAAGTTGGAATATACGTGATCTAATGTGTTCTTCCCTCTGGTGGAGCACTGCACATATTGTACACATTTAGGAAGAACAGACTTCAGGCAAGCTTGGTTAAAGTCCCCAGCAACAATAAAAGCTCCCTCTGGATGAGCCTGCATTTGTATAGTTATGGTGGCATACAGCTGAGAGAGCGCTTCACTAACATTAGCATCTGGTGAACGTCTCATTTACAAGATAAATGATAACTTTAATAATGAACACTTTCTCAGAAATATGGGAGCCGTTCCTGATTCATTCCAGGGAAACTAGTACAGATTAACGCATAGCCAGGCTCTTTTCTTCTTTCTTTCTTTTTTCTTTTTTTTCGGAGCCAACACTTTAGTTGTAGCCCAGGGGTCCAGACAGGTGGAACATTGTCTCCTTTATGGCTTTGCTAAGTATCATCTAATGTTGATTTCTGCATAATGCACATAGCCCATTTGGATTGATTGATTGATTGATTTATTGATTGATTTTCATTTTTAAATGTATCTATTTATTTTTTTTAGACTCTATTTTTTCATGTTTATCAGCATTACTTATGTTATACGGATGCGTGTATATATACACACCTTTTTTTTCTTTACTGTCTTTTGTATTATTTCTTTTTTTTCACTCATTACGTTATTTATGTGTCCATCTCTTACTACCACTATTGTTATTTACTCTATCCTACTTTATTTTATTGTATTATTTATTATTTCTACTGTTATTTACTTCTGAGTTTTTGTCTTTCTTTATATTTATCTATCTTTTCTTTTCTGTTCCTGATTTGCCCTGCTTTTGCTTTTTCAAGTCCATGGGTTGAATATCTCTCCCAGAACATCCTCATGTACCTTCTGATATGATATGAGATGCTTGCAATTTTCATCTGATTTGTCGCTGCTTTAAAAGGAAACAATAAAAAGGAAAATTATTTTAAAAAAATAATAATAATAAAAAAAAAATAATCTTGCAATCATACTCAAGCATGTGACATGAGGACCCAAACTTATAACAGAAACTTTTGGGAAATGTGGATAATAAACTCACAAATTGTGAATATAATATTGAAGACTAAGAAATACAATGTGAAAATATGAAAAGACACTGTTATGTTGGAATTTGTGCAACATTTAAAATGGTCACGCCATTATTTAAAACACAGCTCTTCATATGAAGAGTTAATTAATGTGTAATGCAATTTTAAAAACATTTACCAAAAACAGTTCTTGACTGTCTTACCTGAGCCGTGAGATATGAGGCAGACACTGTAGGAAACTCCTCACTTCACTCTCTTCATGTGAGCAGCCTGTCAGCTCCACTTGTTTCTTCTCTGATGTGAGTTTCAGCACTTCCAGGAGGATGGAGCTCTTTCTCTCTGAGAGGTTTATGGACCAGACTGCAGGAGCTGACTGTAAAACTGACTGTAATGATGGAAGGACTCTCAGGACTGTTTCAGTCTCATAGTCCTTCAGGTGGGAGTACAGATCCAGTAGGAAACCACACTGATATTCCTTTTCATCATCATCATCATCATCATCTATGTAACTGAAAGGGAATGTTTCATATGTGCACACTGATGATAACAGCTCCAGTATCTTCTCTCCTGTCTGCTGTTCTCTCTCTGCTGCTGCACACAACAGATTCCTAAAGAACTCGACTTTACCATCAAAACAGTGAGAGACACTGGAACAAGAATTGAACATTTAGTTATGACATGATGTCAACAACAGAAACAGTCATGCATTACTGATGTGGAGTTTGTTTGATAACAAGCTGAATATACCAACATATTTTCAAATGTACATTATCTGTCAGTCTTACCTGAGCTGTGAGATATGAGGCAGACACTGTAGGAAACTCCTCACTTCACTCTCTTCATGTGAGCAGCCTGTCAGCTCCACTTGTTTCTTCTCTGATGTGAGTTTCAGCACTTCCAGGAGGATGGAGCTCTTTCTCTCTGAGAGGTTTATGGACCAGACTGCAGGAGCTGACTGGAAAAGTGGCATCAGCTTTGGAATGACACTAAAAAGTCCCTCACTCAAGACATGTTGATATAGATCCAGAAGGATGTTATTTAAGTCAGTGTTAACAGAAAACAGTGAGAAGAGAGTTTTCACTACATGGTGAAAGCTCTCTCCTTTGTTTAGTGCTGCTTTCAGGCATAAATCCATTAACAGCTGCTTTGATTCACTCTCTGGTGTCTCACGACATTGTTCCTGTTCCTGCAGTCGTAGACCTCTGTAGGTCATCCTGGAGCTGCATGATGACAAACAGACCATCAACTACTTTAAAACTGTATCATAGGGTTAGGGTTATTCCAGGATTAGGGTTTATTCCAATCAACTCTGCTTCGATTGCAATATTTATTTTTCTACATTTTTTGCAATTTCAGACAGTACAATAAAAAAGATTATGCAACACCTTCTACATTCAATCAATGCACAACCATAAGAACTCTGCTAGTCAATTCATTTCAAAATTGAATCAGAGGATAAGCTTGAGATGCATCATCTTGTTTAGGAGGGCATCCTCAGAAACAAAACATAAAAGTTAAAGCTAGGGTCTACAATCCTGGAGAGCTAGCAAAAGAGCGAGCAAGATTTGAAAGTGGCACCTCCTCTAAGTCTAAGTGATCTTCATCCTTGCAGTAATCAGGGACATATAGGCAGGTGGCCGAGCAGAGATCCTATGGTCCAAGGTTGGGCCATACAAGCTATTTTCTGGAACATTACAACACCTGGCCCCAGGAAAGGAGTTAGAGACGGAGGTAATATCTTGTTTTAAGTGCTCATTGTTGAGAAAGGGCAGTCTGACGGTGATGTAAAGCGGTGTGAACTTTCTCTATACAACGTACACTTGAACTGTTATAGATTTTTTAAGGTGAGCCTTGTGATAGGTGGTTAAATTTCGCTTCTTCTCTGGACCCCGTTAACTGCAGTACAAAGCTAAGCGTCTGGCTGGAGCGGCTCTCTACTTCTCCAAACTGAGGCTGCGCTGATCGGTGATTACGGTAGGAAACAGACCGACTATAGATATGTACTTTATATGACCCCACTTCAAAAAACCCAAACTATCCCTTTAAAGCCTCTGATTGGTGAATGAACAATATTACAAACCCAGCAACCCTCAATCAGTCAATCAAGCTTTTCACCCGTTTTGGTGAAATGTGTTCCATGTTCAGGTCCACAACGGTCCACGCAAATATGAAAAACAGAACAAGTAAAAACATTCTGATTTTCCCTCCCCAATATTTAGCCTACCTATGGAGTGCTATTTGACCACCTTCCAGACAAGTGACCAAGACATGGTTGGTACTCATTCCTAAACCGACAGTTTAACAAAAGGATAAACATTAATGTGGAATCTGTATCACACAAAAACAAAAAGCTACATACCTGAGTGAGCTGAGATATGGCAAAGCCTCAAAGAGGGACTCGCTCAGACTTTGGCAGATGCGAGGTGATTGTTCCCAGTGGAGGCAGAGGTTAACTTTCCTCGTCATTTTCTGCATGACTCCTACTGCTCTTTCAAACAACCGTCTTTTACCCACAACTGGAAGGTGCAACTGATTTCCATCAAGACCGAGTAAGCTGATGTGGTCCATCTGCCCTTCACTGAGGAGGACAATCTCCCACAGCTGTAGCCGCAGAGGGTCACACCTATAATTTAAACAATGAGACACCATTTCTTCATTATAGCAAAGTAGCGGAGTAGAGCAACAGTGAAGTATCAAAACAAGCGACAGCAGAGGTACCTAGAGGTGTAACGATACAAATGATGGTTATGCACGTAACTTGGTACAGGAAAAAAAATGGTTCTTTTAATTTATTTTCTGCACACAGCTGGTTATCAAAAAACAAGTTTAACTGTTATATCGATGATTATTTTTTCAGTACTGGTTATACTCTTGCCCATTGACATGCACTCTCGCCATATGGCTTAAGTGTTTGTGAGGAAGAAAATACACATTTGGAGTGATGTCTGTAAAGAGCCCTTTGACCTCCAGACCTAAAGGGTGATTCCTGTCTCCTAAACCCTGCTGATACACATTTGCATAACACCAACGAGTTAATCAGAGGACGTCTAGACCTCGACCTTGACTAAATTAAAAAATGTAACGAAAAGAAGACAGAAATGATGATGTTCGGTCCAAGCGGCTCTAGTGAGCCCCCCCCCCGTTGACTTGGGCCCTTCGGCACACTGTATGAAGCCAACAGTCTTGTACTTGGGTTTTAAGATGGACAGTGATTTTAAATTGGATCAGCAAATTGGTGCAATAGTTAAGTCCAGCTTCTTTCACCTGAGGCAGCTGGCAAAGGTGAACCCTTTCTTGCACAAAAGCACTTTGAAACAGTAATCCATGCCTTCATTACATCTCAGCTTGATTACTGCAATGCACTTTACTTTGGAGTCAGCCAGTCCTCCCTCACACATCTCCAGTTAGTCCAGAACGCTGCTGCTCACCTCTTAACCGGAACACGTAAGAGGGAGCACGTTACTCCCATTCTGGCCTCCCTCCACTGACAGAGTTCATTTTAAGACTCTTTCTTGTTTTTAAATCTTTAAATGGTCTCGCCCTGCCTTACCTCTCTGAGCTGCTCCATCCCTACGCTCCTGCCTGGTGCCTCAGGTCAGCTGACCAGCTGCTCCTGGAGGTTCCGAGGTCTAAGCAGAAGCTCAGAGAGCTTTTTCTACCGCCGGTCCCAAACTATGGAATGACTTCCCACTGCACATCAGAGAAGCCACTGTCCATTTTTAAAACTCATCTTACAACCCATTTTTATTCTTCGGCTTTCAACCCAGCATGAGACATTGACATTGTTATTAGGGTTCTAACCCCGAAGGGGTAGAACCCTTCTAAGATTGTGCTGGTTTATTAGGGTTCTAACCCCGAAGGGGTAGAACCCTTCTAAGATTGTGCCGGTTTATTAGGGTTCTAACCCCGAAGGGGTTTGGTTATTTTGGTTATTTTTATTACCAAAGTCGTTAGACGACGTCGAGGAATGAAAAGACATATTTCTACTATAAATGAACCAGATTGGTCAAAAAACATGGCCGCCATGGACCAATGTGTTGTCGCTTTGGGCGGGGCTTAGGAATGATTGGCCATAAGTCCCACACCCTTTGCCCCATCATCACAAAACTTCGTGGGTACGTTCACACCTGTACTGGGAATCTGCCTACCAAAGCATCTTGAGCTCAACCTGTAGGGGGCGCTATAAATGCCATTAGCATGTAACTGAAAATACAATTTGGAGAAATCTGGGGCTTATCATGCCTATGTGTTGCACAGATCGTTGAGGGACACAGCCGGTGTCATCAACCGCGGTGGATGAGGGTAAGGGTGGCCGGTTTGGGGTAAAAGAGGTTAGAACCCGCGGATTGCCGCTTGCGGCTATATTTAGGGTTCTAACCCCGAAGGGGTAGAACCCTTCTAAGATTGTGCCGGTTTATTATTAGGGTTCTAACCCCGAAGGGGTAGAACCCTTCTAAGATTGTGCCGGTTTATTATTTTATTATTTGTTGTCTGCCGCTTGAGCTCAAATTCCCGTGAGCTGGAATGGGCCAGAAACTTG